>JARQOC010000005.1:291396497-291730928 GCA_033576535.1 Allobates femoralis
CCACTTCCTTAAATGGGCACATTATTTAAAGAGGCCCTCATGCACATCTCTTTCCAGGGGCATCGAGTGCCACACAATTTTTGGCTGCCCTGACAAAGGTCAATAGTACAAAAGACAAACTTCCTTAAAATGGGCACAATATTTAAAGAGGCCCTCATGCACGTCTCTTTCCAGGGGCATTGAGGTGCCTCCTAATTTTTGGCTGCCCTGCCAAAGGGCAATACTACAAAAGACCCACTTCCTTAAAATGGGCACATTATTTAAAGAGCTTCATGTACGTTCTTCCCAGGAGCATCGGAGTGCCTCACAATTTAATAAAAAAAATCTTTCATGTAATCCAAAAAACTAACATACATCAACTCTGTCTCACAAGTAGAGTATGAGCCCTTAATATTTTCTCCAGTGAAAATCCATTTTGGTTTCATTTTGTAAGGTTTTCTTGACAGTCCGTAAAAGTGTGATAATACTCTGACAACATTGTTCACAGCAGTGATCTTGGAGTCTGAAATGCTTACAGTGGTCTTCCTCATGCTGTTCCATGTCATTTACACTGTTCTGATACTTTTGTGACATTTTTAGGGTTTTCCATGTTGCCAGGGGTCATGCCAGAAAATACTCGGGTCTACCATAGGATAACATTGGGCTCGGTGCTCGGGCCGAGTACACGGTATCTTGGGATGCTCGGCCCGAGCTTCGAGCACCCAAGCATTTTAGTACTCGCTCATCTCTAATCCTTATGAAATAACAATGATAAGGCACACAACAACCAAAATAGATAAATATATTATCTTATCTTTCACAATGAATGGTTAAAGGGATAAAAAATATATATGTAGGCTGTATCAGTAGATTTTAACAACTTTATTAATCTCATGTGGACAAAAATTGAGAACCTCACAGAATTTGCTAAAAGATGGGCTCAAAATCCAAGGATAAAGGCGATTATGCTAGACAATGTCAAGAGTATATATAGTGACAATCACAAAAAGATATATATACGTATCTCTGCAAAGATATCTCATATCGATAAAGAGGGGTCTTACCAACATCACATAGTAACAAAGCAGACTCACATCCCCCAGAAGCAACACAGACCAGCAGACCGGGCTCAATCTATATCCAGATAGAAAGGATTGGATGTAACTATTCAAACAGCAAGTTGTTATAAAGTAATGCAAAATTAAAAAAGGTGGCTTACTAGGGGAGTACGGAGTAAATAGACTGATATCCAGGCCAATGGTAAAAAGAGGCCTCCCAGAAAGGGGATCACTTGACATAGCTAAAAGTTAAGTATATCCATATAAGACACCTCAAAACCAGCAATAACAACTAACAAAGCATTAGCAAGTACTTAACAGATCCAATCCGGTCGTCTGCCCAGGGTGGAGTGATCACAAGTTAGCAGAAACGCTTCCTTATATGCGCAAATGCCCCTCATTGCAACGAGACGTCGATGTTCAGCATTATTGCCTCGCATTCCGGTTCGCGTCTGTGACATCATCTGTTACGTCATCAAAAGTGAACGCTTGCATTCCACAGCAAGTAAGTACAGTGGAATGCATGATAAGGCATGCTCAGAGTACTGTGATGGACAGGGAAGGAGTTATCAATCACTGGACAGTGATGATTGCTCAGAAGAGAAGAAATGAGTGAGAGAAAAAAAAAATGATCTGGCTGCAGAAATTATAAGGAGAAAGAGAGTATAGTAGTGGTGGCCAACATTGAAAGAAGGATTTATTAAAGGAAAAGTTGCATATTGACCTAATAGTTAACTAGAGGAATATTACATAATAAGTATATCCCCCATAAAAATCCTTCCCGGATACTAACACCAAAAGCAGGCTCTGAATAAATTTCGATCTCTTAGAAAGAATCAAGAGGCAAAAGAGAGGGACAGATATCTAAAGAAAACAGCTGAAGGTCATGTACTCATTCATCCCTTTGGGGTGGATACTATCAAATTCTGAATATCCACCTAGCTTCTTTTTAAAGCAACAGATTGTCAAAATCACCTCTCCTAGGTGATGGTTTAATCACTTCCAGAACTCTAAACTTAAGACACTTAGGGTACCGTTACACGACGCAATATTGCATGCAATTTCACTGGAATTTGCTGGTTGCAGTGAAATCATGTACACATTGTTCATTTTGTACACAGGCAACAAAATAGAACAATGTGTCCATGATTTCACTGCAACCAGCAAATTGCCGTGAGATTGCATGCAATATTGAGTCGTGTAACGGTACCCTTAGAGTCTCCCCCATGTTATTCATGCACATTTCTGGATACGCCGTGTCCCCCTTATGTCATCCAAATGTTCTCCCATCCTTTTCACAGCTCTCTTATTGTTTTGCCTATGTAGTCTTTCAGGCAAGACCAAGTTATTACATATATTATGCCTTGAGTGCTAAATTGGCAAAGCTATAAGAACCAAAGCTGATGTTGGTTACAGAGCTAGTGATGGTCTTTGAGGGAAGTATCCATGGACAATACTTACAGGTGCCTCATTTATATGTTCCCACAGTTTTTAGATCTTTCAGCCATGAGTTGGGGGGTTTTGGAGGCTGATAGTGATTGTGTAAAAGTCTATCACCTATAGACCTCCCTTTCCTAAACGTAATGTTAGGGTAGGGCATGACGAAATCCTTGATATCAGGGTCAGCTAGCAAAATGCTTCAGTGTGTTTTTTAGAAGTTTGACGACTTCTTTGTTACAGGCATTGAATGTGCCTATTACTCTTGTTATAGATGAAATGTGATCCTCTTTTTTATTGATGTTTGGGGTCAAGATTTTTTTAACCTTATTCCTATGAAGTTGGTAATTAATATTTAATAATAATATTCATTAATTTATATAACGCTATTAATTCCATAGTGATTTACATACATTTTGCAACACTGTCCTTGTTGGGGCTCACAATATAAACATCCTATCAGTATGTCTTTGAAATGTGGGAGGAAACCCAATAAAACACAGGGAGAACATACAAACTCCTTGCAGATGTTGTCCTTGTTGAAATTGAACCCAGGACCTCAGTGCTGCAAATCTGCAGTGCTAACCACTGAGCCACCGTGCCAACCTTTTTTGGTCCTTTACCTCCTATTTCATCAATTTTTTTCTAGTCAAATCCGTCTGTTATGAAGGCACCAACAGGAGGAGGCCATGGAACATGTATACATTATTAAGGAACAAAGTCATGTCCTTATGTAAGAGTGTGCACATATCTGCTAAAGGTGATTCTGCTCTCTACTCCTTTTGCAGAGCTGAGTGTGTGAATGACACATTGGTAGCACTAGGGCCCACTGGTTTCCTGCCCACCAAGGGTGGGATCAACGAGCAGAGGAAAAAGCCCAGAAAAGGACAGAGCAGAATGGTTTGTGTGGCATCCCTGCAGGGATTGCCACAGGACCCACCGATGCAGGGAAGGATGTACATCTTGGCACACACAGCACACAACACTTTCCACCCCAGGCCTGAAGGGGAAGTTCCACTTGCTGCCTTAAGCCAGATTCCATATAAAGATCCAGCCTGGGGGAGGAGCCATTAGTTAGTTAGTTACTTAGTTTGTTAGTTAGTGAGATAGTTAGTTACTCAGTCAGTCAGACAGAGGAAGTCAAGGAGTGACAGTTGAGGACTCAAGAAGGAGGAAGAGCTGGTTGCTGGGACCAAGTCAGACTCAGAAACAGAAAAGACTGACACCAGAGCTGTATAGTACCCTAGAAGGGACGGAGGCAAGTGGAAAGTTAGAACATTCTAGAAAGAGGGAAAACAGGAATAATTGCCCTTTAGCCCATCTGGACACCGGAGTACGAAGCTGCTGCTGATCCAGTCATAGCAGAGAAAGCCCGGACAAACAGGAGGATTTAATCCCTCTGGAGCTCAGCAAACCAATACCCCAAACCTGACCAAATATAGGACCAGGGACCCCAAGAAAGGAGTAGGGATCCCCACAGAAAGGTCCTCATCGTCAGTTGTGGAGTTTCATCCTGAGAGAAAGAGAGAGAGAGAGAGAATGCATCAGGTTCAGCTTGAGTCAGAACTTTCCCAAATCACCACACACGCAAATAGAGGAGGCTTCGTAACTTTGAAAGGTGGATGTCCCAAACTGCACTGGCCACCTGGTTACCCTCCTGGACCGTACCTGCTCTCCGCCATCAGTAAAAAAGGTACTGAAACAGAGACTATTGTGTCGTGTGCCTGATTTACCGGCGCTGCCTGGAGAACTTACACAGAGCCAAGGACTATGACTCCCTTCATCCACCCCGCTGCCCTGAGGTAAAGCTCCGCCTGTGGGGAGCTATACTACCCAAAGCTGCATCATCATCACCTCAGCGGCTGGCTGCAGCGCTGCTAACTACATTACCAGGTACCACAGGTGGCGTCACATATAATAATCCCCTATCCCAAATAGTTTTCCCCTCAGCCATTGAGTGTCCAGGGCACGGGACTGGGACCCGACCAGCCGTGATCCCCACTGAAGTAGCAACCTGTCCCGGTATCCGAGTACCTCCTACCCTGTCAACCAATTCATTTATTGCATCATAAACAGGATCCAACCAGCCTAGTAATACCAGGTAAAGAGTGCCTATTGACGTTATTAACTATTAAACTGTGACCCGCCATTGCAACAGAAAATAAGCTGCATTACAGAGCGGTTGAAAATAGGCTCCGCCCCTTCGCTCTGCTGAGGATTGACGAAGGGCAGTGGCTGGTTCTGGAGGGGCCCGAGGACTGATGGGCTGAACTTTGTTAATCTGCGTACCTAGTGGCTGATGCCGGAGATGACTTCAAAGTTTACCTCAGAGACTGGCAGCAGTAAACTAGGGGGGCACCACCATTAGTGAAGCTATGAAGTCCGAGTGCCCGCAGGAGGGGACGTCCAGGATGCAGGAGCCGCAGCACCCGGAGCGGTGGCCCCAATAATGCCAATAGCGTTGCCGTACATACCGGGAGCAAAATGGTTACCGACCCATGAAGGTAAACCCGGTACCTTAGCAGCCTTCAAACATAAAATATGGACAGTGCTGGACATGTATGCAATAACAGGAAAGCAGCGAGCCACCGCTGTGCTGGGACAATTAATAGGAGCGGAGCTAGAGGTTGAGTTTTGGAGCGATGCTGACAGAGACTCAGTAGAAAATGTGTTTGGCAAGCTCAAAGCTGCTTTTGAAAAATGCACACGGGCTGAGCTAACAATGTTATTCTACCAATGTAAACAGAGACCACAAGATACCATCAGAGAATATGTCCTGTGTTTACAAGGGGCACTCCGGTCTTTAAAACAGGTAGACCTGGAAAGTGTAGACGATGAAGATAAAATGCTTGCAGAACAGTTTATGTGGATAAGAATAGAATATGCGGTGTTATGGAGCGCTAGAGGGAAAAGGACCAGGACTGGGACAATTGAAGTTTGATATACCAACCTAATTTATTGTTCAGATAATGGAGCAGACTCTCTATCATGCTACAACGCATTTCGACAGCCCTCGCTGTCTTCCTCAGGTGGGATAGAGAGCCAAAATTAAAAAAAACACCTTATAATATCATCATACACCAATGGGGTTGATTCTGTGATTGTGACATCACCCAGAAAGTGTGTGATCACATGATATACACAGTCACATGATCAATTGATATACTTAGTAATCAAAATATAGAAAAACATTAAAAACTGGTTGAAAAATTAAAAACACGACATGTGAAATACAATTTATCTTAATACAATCCATATTCTCTCAATCAATAATTAATAAATATCTCTACAGGCCAATTATACAAAACTCCCTAAAATACTATACAAAATTATAGGAAAAACTTATAAAATTAGTATAAAATTAGTATAACAATAGTGTAACAATAATGTAAAATAGTATTTAGAGTATAATGGACAGAATGGACAAAATAAAAATAGATCATATATGCCATATGTATACCATCATATAATAAATATATAATAAAAATATATAAAAAACAAATATCCCAACAACATTTAAATATATTAAAAATATATACCCAGACAAGTGTTAAACTATAAGATCCTGGTCATATCAGATTAATGAGTGGCATTCTCTATAGTGAGATTGAGTCCCTCAGGGGTCGGTAACATCCCATATGGGCAATATTGGAGAATTCGCAAAAATTGCACCCATCAATCTGATTTTGTCCAAGAGGCTAGATTCTTGAATAAGAGATTTAGATCAAAAGGCTATCCTCGAAAATTATTAACAGATGCCTATCAAAAATGTAAGGATCTATCATAGGAAACCTGTATTAACAAACATGAAGGACGCAAACAGGATGCCCTTCCGGCTGATAAGCCGAAGGAAAACAATAAAGGATGCAAAGAGTCTGAGAGCTTTAGTCGATGGAATATGGTCACTACATACAACCAGTCCCATAGGAACATACTAGCCTTTCTTAAAAAATATTGGTTTATTTTAAAAGTTGACCCTATACTGTCTAAACATATCCCAAACCAGCCTGTAATTATCTTTAGAAAAAGTAAAAACCTAAGAGCCTTGGTAGCTCCAAGTGAAGTAAGGAGGAGTCCCCAAGCCTTGGAGCCAAAAACTTTAGGTAATAATGATATTGGATGTTACAAATGTGGTTCTGCGAAATGCAAATGCTGTTTAGTTATAAAAAATGGCAAAAAAAACTTCTCTTCTAACATCACAGGGAAGATGTACGACATCAAGCAGTTTTTAAATTGCCGATCCACTTATGTGGTCTACCACCTAGAATGTTCTTGTGGCCAACAATATATTGACCGGACCATTCAGACCATGCAAGCAAGACTAACAAGCATAGGTCCAATATTCGTAATGGTTTTATGCTTCATAGTGTCTCTCGACACTATACTATCACTCATAAAAAAGACCCATCCTGTTTGAGTCTCACAATCATTGATCAGGTGAAAGAAGGAATTCCGGATAGAATGGACCAGCTCTATAATAAAGAGAGTTATTGGTTTTTCAAAATGGGGACCCTTGCCCCTGAGGGACTCAATCTCACTATAGAGAATGCCACTCACTAATCCGATATGACCAGGATCTTATGGTTTAACACTTGTCTGGGTATATATTTTTAATATATTTAAATGTTGTTGAGATATTTGTTTTTTATATATTTTTATTATATATTTATTATATGATGGCATACATATGGAATATATGATCTTTTTTAATTTTGTCCATTCTGTCCATTATAATCTAAATACCATTTTACATTATTTTTACACTATTTTTATACTAATTTTATACTTTTTTCCTGTACTTTTGCATAGTATTTTAGGGAGTTTTGTATAATCGGCCTTGTAGAGATATTTATTAATTATTGATTGAGAGAATATGGATTGTATTAAGATTGATTGTATGTCACATGTCGTGTTTTTAATTTTCCAACCAGTTTTTAATGTTTTTCTATATTTTGATTACTAAGTATATCAATTGATCATGTGACTGTGTATATCATGTGATCACACACTTCCTGGGTGATGTCACAATCACAGAATCAACCCCTTTGGTGTATGATGATATATAAGGTGTTTATTTATTTTGGCTCTCTATCCCACCTGAGGAAGACAGCGACGGCTGTTGAAACGCATTGTGGCATGATAGAGAGTCTGCTCCATTATCTGAACAATAAATTAGGTTGGTATATCAAACTTCAATTGTCCCAGTCCTGGTCCTTTTTCCTCTAGCGCTCCATAACAACGCATATTCTATTCTTATCCACATTTCTTCTCCCTTCAGGGAGAGCAGTGGGAAGCTGCTCTGAGGATCTGACAGAACCTCGGCTGATGTCAGAAAGGAACGCCCCACTGCATCACACGGCTGGATCACGATACATCCCTTGGAGGAGACTGCCACGCTGACCTCACCACACAGCAGCTGCGTCCCCTTTCTCCATCCCAGCGATCTGCCCACTGCTCACCCACGCTGGAATCTTTAGTTGTGCGGCGTCTGCACAACTAAAAGAGGTGAGTGCAATGAGTTTGAAGGACTATAACCTTACTTAATGATCTGCACCTAGGCGCATTCTCTTTTCATTTTTTTACATGCAGTTTATGGCTGGATTGAGGTCAGCCTTTCACCGCCAGCAGGTACATATGTGGGTCTTAGATCATTCTGATGTAGACTTTAATACTCTAAAAGACCGTGCTATAACTGTATTACAAGACCCATTGTCTGCAGAACTTGCAACTTCATCTTGGCAAGTTGATACCTCTCCCACAGACGTTGAGCCTAATTCTAAAGACCCTGCAAAGATTGTAAGGCAAGCTGGAGCAGTAAACTCTGATGATGACCTACATAACCAGGTGCTGCAGCTAACCAAAAACCTGACCTGGACTATGTGCTGACACTCTTGCAAGACCGGCCAGGGTCACAGCCACCAAGCAAGATCCACCAAGTTGATTGCCCTGCGGATGTCCCGTGGATGAAGCCCATGTCACCCATGGAGGGGACCAACAATTCGCCCATTCAGAGGACCAACAAGTCACCCGTTCAGAGGACCAACGCACCATTCCAACGCAGCGCCATCAACTACATGGATTCTTCAGGACAATCCGTCTGTCTTCGCTGTAACAAACCAGGCCACTTCGCAAGAGGATGTCTGTTAAACCAGCGATCCCTGAGGCCAGGGGCCAAGTCTAAGGAGTAAGACGCTTGGCCCCATATGACTGGCGTAGTCGGTACGTGGGAGGTCGTCCGTACCTCAACATTACGCTAGAAGGAATCCCCACTTCAGCCCTTATGGACACCGGGTCACAGGTTACCACCATCCCACATATCCTCTATAAACAATTTTGGTCTGATACCGATCTTAAACCTCCAGACTCTAGCTTTGTTATTCTTGCAGCTAATGGACAACCACTAAACCAGGTGGAGTTTAGAGAAGTTTCAATAAGGCTGGGGAGAGTAGAATAAAAGGCCAAGGATTATGTGTGGTAGAAGATGACCCTAATAATAAATGCCCCTACATGGTAATTGGTACTAATGTCATTGAAAACTGCCTTGGAGAAGTGTTGTTTTCACTCCAACAGATTGCTGTGACTGCTGATAATGGACAGAAGAGGGATCTCCAGAGAGAAATCTGAGCCCTTATGCATGAGCAACAGGTAAATCTGTCTGGAGGAAAGATTGGCAGTGTACGGGTAACAAGCCCGTTCCCTATTGTGTTACCGCCAAAGAGTGAAATGATGATATGGTGTCGAGCAGCTATAGGTCTCAGAGGAAAGGAGTACAGGCAGTTGTAGAGCCGATATATTCAGAACACAGACCTACACTGCTGACAGCCAGATGTATGGTAGATGTATGCAGGGGAAGAGTACCAATCCGTGAATTAAACTGTAGGGAAGAAGAAGTAAAACTACTCAGGTATCCTACTGTAGCAAAGCTGTACACTGTCTGTGGTAGTCATATACAGGCAGTAGAGCCCTTGCCCCTGTCAAACCAGGCGTAGGACAACAGCTGGAGCAGTGGTGTCAGCAGTTGTGTTGCGCCCCAGGGCATGGGGTACTCGGGTATCAGGCGGCAGTGGGTTAACTTTGTGTCACGAGGAATGGCGGCCGTGCCTGATCCCGTGTCCTGGGGAGCTTTGCTCTTGAAAAAGGGATATTTACAGGGATTATGTACTAATTAGTCGTGACGCCACCTGCAGTATCTGGTGAGGGATCACCAGCGCCGCTACAGTCCTCTGTAGGTCGGTGGGATTGCGGCAGTGATGGTATAGTCCCCGCAGGCAGGACTGGGACCCCCAGGGTAGCGTAGTGAGGATGAGCAGGTTGCAGCAGAGCTGGGATAGTTAGGAAAGTAGGAAAAGTCTATAGAGGACACGGTGGGTGAAGGGAAAGGATGCATGCACACAGCAGAAGTCTCTTTACCTTTTTACTGGTGTTATTCAGGTAAATTGTCCAGAGCACTGACGGGTGACCGGGTTGCACAGTGGGCTCCCACAGCAAGTGGGTATAAGGCCTCCTTCCTTGTGTAATTGCTGAAGCACAGTCTATTATATCCTGACTTGCCTCCACTCTCTTCCCTTGTCTGTATCTCCTTCTCCTCCTGTGCGGTCTCCGGGACGACCTTCTCTGGCACTGCAGTGTCCTGCTGTCCCTGGCTCCCTCTCTTTGACTCTCTCAGGAGACCGGGTAGCTGAAGCTTCCTCGGTGCCAAGGGGTTTTCTGTGGGACCTGTAGTTCTCCCATTGGTGCGGATCCCCAATATCCGGCTTCCTCTGGAACGAACTCACAACTCGAGCTGCCTGTTCCTTGCTTCTGTTCCTTCTCTAAGCTCCCTGCCTTCAGTCCCACTTAGGTTAGTGGGACGCTGAAAGGCTACTCCTGGGTCGCTGGCTTGGTCCTACTCGCAGCACCGAACACCAGGACTTCCCTGCAGCTCTTCTAGCGTCTGCACACACTATGACTAGCTTCTCCCCAGCAGCAGTATATACAGGGGATCTTGCCTAAGCGCAGTAAGTTGAGCTCCCCCTACTGTGCTGGGGTGGAAGGTGTTGTTTGTAGTAGGTACCTGCTGTGGAAACCCAACTGTGCAGTAGAGAGATCTGTGGTTACCTGCATTGTCAGGGCGCCACAGTTGCACGTAGGAACTAATACCACCCCTTCTTACCAAAAGCATGGAGTCTACTGGGTAGCACAAGAGTTTGAACATGTATTCAGTAAGCATCCATTAGATTTTGGGAGAATTAAAGGGGTACACCATCATATACCCACGAAAGATCATCCCCCAATTAAAGTGAGATACAGACCCGTTCCACCAAATCACTACCAGTGTGCTAAAGAAATGCTGCAAAACATGAAGGAGGCAGGGGTTATAAGAGATAGTTGTAGTCCATGGGCAGCCCCCTTAGTCCTAGTCAGAAAGAAAGATGCACTATGAGGATGTGTGTGGATTACAGGGAAATCAATAAGATCACTCACAAAGATGCTTACCCGTTACCCTGTATAGAAGAGTCTCTTGCTGCATTAAAGACTGCAAATTATTTCTCCAACTTAGATCTCACTAGTGGGTATTGGCAAGTCTCTGTTGCAGAAGAAGACCGGCAGAAGACAGCATTCGCAACACCAATGGGCCTATGTGAATTTAATAGCATGCCATTCGGGTTATGCAATTCACCAGGAACGTTTCAAAGACTCATGGAATGTTGCCTGGGACACAGGAACTTCGAGACAGTGCTCTTATACCTTGACGATATCATCGTGTATTCCAAGACCTATGAGGATCACCTGGAAAACCTGGCAGAGGTATTTGTAACCCTAGCAAAGTACGGGATGAAACTTAAATCAACTAAATGTCACCTGCTGAAACCAAAAGACCAATACCTCGGGCATGTGGGCAGCGCAGATGGAGTAGCACCAGATCCGGAAAAAGTGACAGCTATCCAGGACTGGCAGAGGCCAACCACCGTCAGAAAGGTACGTCAATTTCTAGGTTTGGTGGGATACTACAGAAGTTTCATAAAGGGCTACACAGAGACGGCAGTTGCCCCTGCAAGATCTTCTGGTAGGCCAAACAAAGAAAAGGAGGTCCTCTGAACCACCATTTGAATGGGGAAAGGACCAAGAAGACTCTTTCCAGCAGATGAAGTGGGCTCTGACCAGTGAGGAAATTCTGGCTTATCCTTACTATAACTTACCATTTGTCTTGTACACTGACGCAAGTAATGTAGGCTTGGGAGCAGTACTATCCCAAGTAAGAGGTGGCAAGGAAAAAGTAATTGCCTATGCCAGCAGAAAACTTTGACCCACAGAGAGGAACCCGGAAAACTACAGTTCCTTTAAGTTGGAGTTCTTGGCCTTGGTTTGGGCTATAACAGAGCGGTTTAAGCATTACCTGGCAGCTTCAAAATTTACTGTCTACATGGACAATAATCCATTAACACACCTGGATACCGTGAAGCTCGATGCATTAGAGCAACGCTGGATGGCTCAGCTATCAAATTATGACTTTACCATCAAGTATCGGGCAGGCCAATGCTGATGCTCTCTCTAGGAACCCTCAAGTACATCTGCAAGGACCTGAAGAAGAGTTAGATGACTTGGAGGAAGTAGAACTCTCAGCTTTTCATAAAAACAGAAAATGTGAAATGACAGAAACCCATATCTATCAAAACCGTCAGAATGTATCATTGAACCCTTTGCCTCATTATGGATGGAAGGAGACACAAGACAGTGATCTGGCAGTGAGCCTAGTGAAGAGGCTGGTTACCCAACTGGATTCCCGTCTTGATGAGAATCTCCACCTGAGGCCCAACATTTGTGGAAGGAAAGAAGCAGGTTATTCATCTATCAAGATAAATTGTGTAGACGGTATATCAACCCCCGAACACACGAAATGGTGTAGCAAATTGTGGTTCCAAAAAGAGACGTCCAAATGGTGTTAGAAGCATACCATGGGCGATACCCAGCGTGGGGCAGGGGGGGGCTGGTGCCCCCCCCCAAGAAGGGAGCAGGAAAGCCACCACATGGCTAATTAGTATGCGATGCTTTACAGAGACGCAGCCTGCAAAGCATCGCTTATGTCCTTTCTGTGAATCTGTGCTGAGGGAGAAGAGGGGGGGGGCTAGAGTGCAGGGGAAGTGGGGGATGGGCTGCTCTGGCTGGAATTACATGTGCCCAGCCACATCACAGTTAGGAAACACTGCGGGTCTCCTGTGAGCTCACACAGCTGCCCTGCAACTTTCCTTCCCTCCACACTCAGAGTATCATCACTGGTAAGCAAAGAACAAAACACTGCTCATATGTGTGTATGTGTGCATCTGTGTAAGTCTGTGCTTATATGTCTATGTTTTATATATGTGTGTGTGCAGAGTGTATATGTATATATATGTGTGTCTCTGTTTATATGTGTGTGTGTACATTGTGTATGTGTATGTATATGTGTACAGTGTGTATATGTGTTTATTTATATATGTGTGTGGGGGGTGTACAGTGTGTATATAAATGTGTGTCTCTGTGTATATATGTGTGTATATATAGGTGTGTACAGTATGTATACGTGTATATAAATGTGTGTCTGTGTATATATGTATATATATGTGTGTAGGTGTGTGTACAGTGTGTATTTGTGTGTATATATATATGTGTGGGTGTGTACAGTATGTATATGTTTATATAAATGTGTGTGTGTGTATATATGTGTGTGTGTCTGTGTATATATGTGTGCGTGTGTGTATAGTGTGTATATGTGTATATAAATGTGTGTGTCTGTGTATACATGTGTGGGTGTATATGTGTGTGTATATATGTGTGCATATGTATCTGTGTGTGTGGCCTGTGCATGTGTTTGGCATTTATCTGTGTGTTGTGTTTGTGCGTGGATTGTGTGTCTGTGGCTTGTGTCTGTGTGTGTGGCTTGTGTCTGTGTGTGTGTGGCTTGTGTCTCTGTGTGTGTGGCTTGTGTCTGTGTGTGTGGCATGTGTCTCTGTGTCTGTGGCTTGTCTCTGTGTCTGTGGCTTTTGTCTGTGTGTGTGGCCTGTGCATGTGTTTGGCATTTATTTGTGTGTGTGCGTGGATTGTGTGTCTGTGGCTTGTGTCTGTGTGTGTGGCTTGTGTCTCTGTGTGTGTGGCTTGTGTCTCTGTGTGTGTGGCTTGTGTCTGTGTGTGTGGCATGTGTCTCTGTGTCTGTGGCTTGTGTCTCTGTGTGTGTGGCTTGTGTCTGTGTGTGTGGCTTGTGTCTGTGTGTCTGTGGCTTGTGTCTCTGTGTCTGTGGCTTGTCTGTGTGTGTGGCCTGTGCATGTGTTTGGCATTTATTTGGGTGTTGTGTGTGTGTTGTGGATTGTGTGTCTGTGGCTTGTGTCTGTGTGTGTGGCTTGTGTCTCTGTGTGTGTGGCCTGTGTATGTGTCTGTGTGTGGCATTTGTCTGTGTGTTGCTTTTGCGTCTGTGTGTGCTTGGCTTGTGTGTTTTGATTGTGTGTGGCTTGTGTCTGTATGTGTAGTTTGTGGCTGTCTGTGGCTTGTGTCTGTGTCGCTTGTGTCTCTGTGTGTGTGTGGCTTGTGTCTCTGTGTGTGTGGCTTGTGTCTCTGTGTGTGTGGCTTCCGTCTCTGTGTGTGGCTTCCGTCTGTGTGTGTGTGGCTTCCGTCTCTGTGTGTGGCTTGTGTCTCTGTGTCTGTGGCTTGTGTGTGTGGCCTGTGTATGTCTGTGTGTGGCATTTGTCTGTGTGTTACTTGTGTGTCTGTGTGTGTGTGTGGCTTATGTGTGGATTGTGTGTGTGGCTTGTGTCTGTGGATTGTGTGTATGTGGCTTGTGTCTGTGTGTGGGCTTGTGTGTGCCTTGTGCCTGTGTGTGGGCTTGTGTCTGTGTGTGGCGTGTGGCTTGTGTCTATGTGTGTAGCTTGTGGCTTGCCTGTGTGTGGATTTTGTCTGTGTGTGTATATGGCTTGTGTCTCTGTGTGTGTTTGGCTTTTGTCTGTGTATATGTGTGTGGCTTGTGTCTCTGTGTAAAAAACATGTATGGTGTGTATGTAATGAGCACATGTTGTCCAGTATAGGTTCCCTGTAAAGGGCATCAGCGTTCCTTCTGTTGTTTCCACCTCTTTCTGAAACTCCCGTCTCCTGTGGTACTCTGACGCGCCGGCCAGAACGTCATATCCAGTCCTGTGTGGGGGTTTATGACATGTACGGGCAGCTTCAATATGTGCACTGGGCATGCGCCGGAGCCCGGCCGAACATGTGATCAGCACCCACAATGCACCGGACCGGATGATATGTTCGGGCTGGTGTGACAGAGTACCATAGGAGACGGTAGCGACAATGGCCTGCCCCCCCCCTAGTTTTGATCCTGGTACGCCCATGAAGCATACCATAATGGAGCAGGACACTTTGGATGGAAAAAGCTGGAAATCCTGTTACGTGAAAGATTCTATTGGATTGGCATAAGATCTACCATAGAAAAATGGTGTAAAAATTGTGGACAATGCTCATTGAGAAGAAAAGACTGTAACAGCCTGAAGGTACCACTACAGCCATTGGAATTAGTAGTCTTAGATCATGTCAAGCTTACACCCAGCAGATCAGGCTATACCTATGCTCTTACCATGGTGGACCACTATTCCAGATTCCTAATGGTAGCTCCTGTGAACGACTTAACAGCTCAGACAGCAGCAAGAACCTTTCAACCTTGTTTCTGCAGACCATTCGGGTATCCACAACAGGTATTGACAGATCAAAGTTCTACCTTTGAAGCTAAACTGTTTCAAGAGTTCTGTAACTTGTTCGGATGCAAGAAGATTCTTACTACGCCTTACCATCCTCAAACCAAAGGAATGTGCGAGAAAATGAATCACATAGTGATAGAATTGTTAAAAACTTTGCCACTAGAAGAACGAAACAGATGGCCAGAGAAGTTACCAGATCTTGTTGACATTTACAACATCCCAGTGAGCTCAACAAATTGTACCCCTGCATACCTCATGAGAGCAAGACCAGGTAAATTGCCAGTAGACTTTGAAATGGGCAAAGTTCAGTTTGCAGGGAATCACACACAGGAGACTCAAGCAGGGTTCACCGGATTTTACTGACAAGTTCTTTACGGTACAGTTCACAAGGTCACTTTACACAGGCAACTCCGGACACTCTGAACCCTCTGCAGCCAGGCTTTCTCTCTGAGACCCTTCACTCTCTCTGTAACCTTTCGGCTTTCCTCTTCTCTGTTCTTCCCTGTGGGTCGTATGGCGGCAGCTCGGTCCCTTTATCTGACTTCCCCCTATGTGTGTGGGTGGCAAGCCGGTCCTATACGCTGCTGTGCCTCCAACCCGTGTGGTAGGAACTCTGACTTGGAATCAGAGCCCCTCGTTGGTTTGTCTGGGATCCGGCATAAAGCTGCAGTTTCCCTCAGAGCCAACACTCTGATCCCAGCCTAGTCTTGGTATCCCTGTCTTGCAAGGGATTACCGGGCTCTCTCTGACCCGTGTGACTACCTGGTACATCAAGGGAAACCTATCCCGCCTCTAGTAGGTCAACGCTGCCATACTCCTCGGACCCGGTGACACCAGTCCAGTCTCTGTCCTTCCTTTCCCTTGGGCTGCAGGCTATGGAGCGGCTTTCTCTCCGTGGAACGGTGTCTCTGTGGATTCTGCGCCTCCAGGGAGCCCTGTCCCTCCGGGAAAGTGTCACTCTGCTGTTCTTGGCTTCTCGGCACCCACTGGCCTACTAACACCCTCCGCCTACAGTTCCTCCTTTTGTATTGGTCTGTCACTTGACCTACCTTCCCACCCACTTCCCTCTAAACCCTACCAACCCTTTCCCGCCTAAGTCCCGGGCTCCGGGTTGGGTGTTGTGCTCTGGGTGGTGTGTGTGTTGAAGGTGTTTGATGCACAAACTGTCTCCTCTCTGCCTGGCTGCAGTTCCTACCTGTGGCCACCCTGGTCGCAGGGGCGCCACAAATTCACATTCACACTTACTGTCTTGCTTGAAGAATCCGGGTTCTCACTCCTTCTCCTTCTTTCTTTCCCACGGCAAGTCTTTTGGAGTTCTCTGAGTTGGGAACATCTCCAGTTGCTCCAATGCACTGCACAACAAGTGGCTGTAAGACATCTGTGTGGCTGCATCCACCATAGTCTTTGTAGCGCTAGTATCCACAACTGTTATCTCTGCACTGGTTACTGCTGGTAGTGGGTTTAATCCAACCACAAGTTCAACACTCGTATCCGGGTTTTCCATGCCAGAATACTTTGTATTAGCTCCCATTCTTAAAGCTAGTCTCTGTACTCGAATACCATACGGGCCTCTCTCTCCTGGCACCACGATGTATGACACCCATTCGCCAACTTGTAATTCCCTGTCCGGGTTTTTCTCAGGAAGGTGTTCTTCTACATCCCTTCTTTTTATAAATATATCTCGATCTGCTCCGGGTTCTCGAGCAAATGCGTATCCCAGTTCTGGTTTTAATTTAACAACTTTTCCTCCATGTCGCTGGGAACCGGTAACATTTGTATCCCGCCGGGCAACAGTCTTTGAGTACTGGGTGCGGGCTATCATTTCTCGCTTCTGGGTCTGCCTCTCTATTTCCTCCTGCTCCTATCTGCAGACAGATCACCTTATATATTCTTCCCGGGTTATTACTTCTACGGGACCCTTTTCACCATCAGGATTCCCAGGGAAGCCCATTAAGTTTTCTTTTGCCTCATCCCGCTCCTACCAACAGCGAAGCTGTTCTCCTCTCACCTCAGTTGATGCAAGGTCTGGTATCAAAGGCGCTGGTTACTGAAGGGTTCTCTCCTCCAAGGCTCCGAGCGGGTCGATCACTTCACTGGTGTCCGGGACACAGTTTCAGGGATAGTCACATTCTCCAGATCCACCAACAGTTTCTGCTCCCTGCTCCAGGTATTATCAGGGACATTAGCCCAGCCAGGCTGTACAGTCAGGGTTTGCTGGCTCTGGTAAAACTCAATTTGGATCCGGGTTCCCTGTTCTGCTTGAACCCGGGTCAACTGCTGGAGCAATAATCTCAGCACACCCCGCCAGGTGTCTCGGACCTCCGGACCTCTCTTGCCGCCTTCCGCCATACTGCCTTGGTCACCAAAGTTCTTTCCCTGGCCGGGTTCCTCCACGATCACTTTTTGTGGGCTCTCCGGGATCACTTTGGGTCTTCCTATAGCAGCGCTTCGCTCAGCGTCCTCTCCTTCCGTCCGGGTGTCCAGCAATGGCGACTGCACACCATCCGGTTTCTGCCCCACCTCCTTTGGGTGTCTTCTTCCTCAGCTTCTGCCATATTTTCATTGGTAGCTACAGTTTGGGGCAGAGGCTCCTCCTTGGGATTGATGGCTGACTCCCCCGGAGTTAAGGGGAGTCAGGGCAGGCCTTCCTTTTCCCAATCTGGACCGGGCCGGCCCAGTTTGGGGGGTCTGGGCACGCCTCCTCTGCACATGGCCTCAGGCTCCTATGGCTGCCATTAAGCCCAGATTTTTGCAGAACAGTCCAAATCACGAGTTCTAGGCACACGGAGTCCGGTTCTGTTGGACCAGGTCCATCCTGTTCATGAGCCAAGTTGTGGAGCCCACTGGGATGGGGTACTCGGTACCGGACTGGGATATCACGGTGTTATCATGGCAGTCCTTGGTCCAGACCGTGTCCCGAGCCCACAAGTAATAAGGGATATTTACAGGGGAGTTTGTCGTGACGCCACCCACGGGTTGTGGTCAGTGAGGGTATCACCTCTGCAGCGTACTTCTGCCAGGAGGATGGATGGATGATGCTGCAGCAAGATGGATGAGCCCGCCGCAGGTCGGGTCTACTCCTGGCAGGGTGGAAAGGTGAAATATAAAGTTCAGTTTGCAGAGAGTCACACACGGGAGACTCAAGCAGGGTTCACCGGCTTTTACTGACAAGTTCTTTACGATACAGTTCACACAGTCAGTTTTCACAGGCAACTCCGGACACTCTGAACCCTCTGCAGCCAGGCTTTCTCTCTGAGACCCTTTACTCTCTCTGTAACCTTTCCGGCTTTTCTCTCCTCTGTTCTCCCCTGTGGGTCGTATGGCGGCAGCTCGGTCCCTTTATCTGACTTCCCCCTATGTGTGTGGTTGGCAAGCTGGGTCCTATACGCTGCTGTGCCTGCAACTCACTTCGCCTACCGTTCCTCCTTTTGTATTGGTCTGTCACCTGACCTACCTTCCCACCCACTTCCCTCTAAACCCTACCACCCCTTTTCCGCCTAAAGTCCCGGGCTCTGGTTTGGGTGTTATGCTCTGGGTGGTGTGTGTGCTGAAGATGTTTGATGCACAAACTGTCTCCAATCTGCCTGGCTGCAGTTCCTACCTGTGGCCACCCTGGTCGCAGGGGCACCACACATTTTTTGGTCATTGTGCTCCCGTTGGGCAGCGCGCATCGCTGTGTTTGACAGGGACAACAACCAACGATCTCAATACTACGCCCGAATGTGACAGGGACCCAACAACTGCCATATCATTGCTGCGTCGCTGGTGAGATCTGACTGTTTGACATCTCACCAGCGACCACTTAGCGACGCACCAGCGATCCTGGCCAGGTCGGATCGTTGTTTGGATGGCTGGTGCGTCACTATGTGTAACGAGGCCATTACACTGGAGGGGCTTAGCTAAGAGCCACTAATAATGTTGTTTGCCTTGTGGTGGAAGTCCCTGTCGTAGAATCATCAGTGGGAGTGTTACAGTTGGCAGCTGTGTACTGACTACTATTTAACTTGAGTTTACATGTTATTGACTTATTCTGAACACAACCACATTCTGAATAACAAGAGGTGTGCAGCAGGGCCGGACTGGGACCAAAAAGCAGTCCTGGAAAACAACCCCCACCAGTCCACATACTATAACACCCATCAGCCTCGATCTGCGAAATGTTCTTTTACGTTGTCATGCCTCACAGCTCACTCACAGCTTCATTTACATGGTGCTCTCCAAAGCTATGTTTTTTAAGAGTGTGGGGTCCCAGCAGTCAAATCCACAGCAAAGGGAAAGTCATCACCTAGAAGAGGAGTGATGACTTCCATAATAATCAATTTAAACAACATTTAAATGCTGAAAATCTTGAAGTTCAATACCATCTTTGACAAAAGGACAGGAGAAGTGGTACTGTGCAGTGTATATATACAGAATAATACAGATACTGAGGATTACACCCAGCATACAGGACAGGAGAAGAGGTACTGTGCAGTGTATATATACAGAATAATACAGATACTGAGGATTACATCCAGTATACAGGACAGGAGAAGTGGTAATGTGCAGTGTATATGTGCAGAATAATACAGATACTGAGGATTACACCCAGTATACAGGACAGGAGAAGTGGTACTGTGCAGTATATATATACAGAATAATACAGATACTGAGGATTACACCCAGCATACAGGACAGGAGAAGAGGTACTGTGCAGTGTATATATACAGAATAATACAGATACTGAGGATTACATCCAGTATGACAGGAGAGTGGTACTGTGCAGTGTGTATATACAGAATAATACAGATACTGAGGATTACACCCAGTATACAGGACAGGAGAAGTGGTACTGTGCAGTATATATATACAGAATAATACAGATACTGAGAATACACAGTATATATACACAGCCCAGCCCTAGCCCCAGCCACAGCCTCAGTCAGACTTACAGAGCAGGTGATGGTGAAAGTGAAAGTGCCTGGTCTTGCTGTCTGTGTCCCGCACTAGGAGCCCCCAGGTCTGCAACTGAGACAGGAGCAGTGAGGAGGGAGAGAAATTTCTCTAAAAAAAAAACAATAAGGTGTGACTCTAACCATACAAGTTTAAATCTACAAAAGAGTGCACAATTAAAATAAATTCTTTATTTAGTTAATACTAAAAGCAGTCAGTAGTGTGAGTGTACCCTACTACACCTGTATCTGGTAAAACCTGAATGATTCACCGTAAGCCGGATACTCAGGTCTCAGGCGCGGCTGTGGTCACTGTTCTGTGCCCGAGGCTGTGGAGGCCCGGTGGTCAATAAAAGGGTTAAATAAGATTATATAGTGATAATGTTGCTGCTTCGTGACACCACCTGTAGGGGTCCGGTGATGGCACCCGCACTGCTTGGACCTCCGGGGGATGGGCTGCAGCAAGATGGACCCGCTCCCTACAGGATGAGCGGGAGTCGATTTCTCGACGCGTTTCTGCCCGCCAGTAATGCTGGGCGTCCTCAGGAGTGACTGTGCTGTTCAGATACCAGGTGACCCCATCCACGTCACCGGGGGCGCTGTGAGAGGTGGTAAGATATCTTCCCCTCCTTTCCACATTGGTGTCACTCCTGAGGACGCCCAGCATTACTGGCGGGCAGAAACGCGTCGAGAGATCGATATGACTAAGACTGGGAATGGCATACCATATATGTGCATCAGATAAGTAAAATAATGATTCATAACTTCCTTGGAAAGGTTATCTAATCTATCTGGGATATGTGTTAGTCACTAAACCTGTGTTGCCACATAACTAGGGAGGCAGAGTATACAGTGTATATATATACATATAGGAGGAGGGGAGGTGCCCATTGATAGTGGGTACACTATATGTAATACCAATCAGACACCAAATAGGGTGTGATCTGTTGTGATCGGTGTGGTCCCCCTATGGTTGCACGCTGTCTTTTGGAACAGTGTGTAATTGATCTACGGGAGCCATAGGTCATACTATAGTCTGGTAGTTGGCCATAATTGGCACAACCACATACCCAGGAACATAGCACCTCTCCATATCGGATCAGAAATTAATGTACACACACAGGGAGGGCAATGGGGGTCGACCCAGGCCTTCTTAGGATAACACCTAGACCGGTATAGAACCTCCATCGGTAGGAAATAACCCTAGTGGAAATATAGGGACACCAGGGCGAGCCGCCGAGGAACGGGGACACCGGATAAGTTACGTGTTTAAATCTCCGTAACAAGGCAGGGATAGCTGATAGGAGAAGGATAGGATTACAGGTCCCTCCCTCCACAACTGTTCAGGTTTTACCAGATACAGGTGTAGAGTACACTCATACTACTGACTGCTTTTAGTATTAACTAAATAAAGAATTTATCTTAATTGTGCATGTCGGGCCCACTGGGACTGGGGTACTCAGTACCGGACCGGTCTGCTACTGGGGAAGTCAAGGGTGGTCCTGGTCCGGACCGTGCCCCGGGCTCGGCAATAAAAGGGGATATTTACAGGGGTTATCAGTCGTGACGCCACCCATTTGATGCGGCCAGTGATGGGGGCCGCCGCTGCTGCAGAGCCTCCGGGGACGATGGGATAGCAGCTTAGGTGTAATAGTTCCAGTGGGTAGAACTGTGTTCCCCAGGGCAGTAAGGGTTAAGTCTATTGTGGAGTGTGTGGCACACTTACTTTGCAGACGCTGCAGGGATCTCTCCTCTTTGCTGGTGCTGACAGGCTGTATCCTGTATGGAGAGAATCACTTTCATGCAGAAACACAAGGGAAGCAGTTCCAGGGTTTTCCATGTTTTACTCTCAGTTCTTCCAGTCACTTTACAGCTCATTTACAGTTCTTACAAAGTTCAAACACAGTTCTTAATACACGGGTACATTCTCCCTCTCCGGGTTCCCTTTGCTCCCTGCAGCCAGGCCTCTCTCTCTGTGACCCCTCACACAGTACTTGATGTCCTTCCCGGGCTATTATGGTCTCCGTCTCCACAGGTGTGTGTGAAATGCTGGACAGTATGGCGGTGACTCGGGCCCCTGTGGGTCCTAAGTTTGTCACTGAGCTGCCTGTCCTTTAGGGTAGGGATCCCAATCTGGAATTAAGACCCCTCGTCGTGTTGTTTGGGGATGCCGGGTAAACTACGGTCCCCTCTAGAGCCGACACTCTACTTCAGCCCAGCCTCCAGCAGTCCTCAATTCTGAGGCTCTACCAGGCTCCTTTCTCTCTGTTCCTTTCGGTATCATAGGAGGGCTACTCCGCCTGCAGTCGGTTGCTTCAGCTGTAGTTCTAGGGCCCCGGGTATCACCGTCCCTCTCAGTCCTCTCACACTCCTGGGGATCTAGCTCTGGATAGGCTTTCTCTCTCCTCCGGCTCACACTGGCTCGGTACAGATTCTGCGCTCCTTATGCCCTCACTCTTCCAGAACGTGTGGCTCTCTCCTGCTCAGCTTCAGCTCAACATGATGCTGTTCTCTCGGCCTTGCCGTGCTTCTCAGCTTCTCTGTCTCTGCTGCTCTTGGTCTTTTCTTTTCAGCTCACTATGGCCTACTGAACTCCTTCCTCCTCCCCCTTCACTATATACTGTCAAGTCACCTGACTACGTGTGTGCCCAACCCACTCCTCCAAATCCACCACCCCTCAACTCATAGAGTCTCTAATCTCAGGTCTGGATGTTACCTTCTGTACGTGGGTTATGTGGGCTGTGAGGGTGTTGTTGTGCAACAAGTGTCCTACCTGCCTGGCTGCAGTTCCCTTTGTGACCTCCTGTATGCAGGGGCGCCACATGCACTCTTTTGTAGATAAAAGAGGGAGAGAAGTTGCCGGCTGCTCACTGATGCCTCCAGCTCTAGGTACCAGGTAATGGCCGCTTTTTTGATTCATATACTGGGCGGGAGAGCAGAGTGAGCTCTCTCTGCCCACAAAGAATGTGCTGTCATCATGCTGCTGCCGGGCTCCCTCTGGTGGCGAGTCACTCACTGTCTGACTCACTCTGATGTGCAACCTGGCTAGCGGCCCAGCTGCCTTCCCTGGACCCCATTATGCCCGGCGGGTGGTGACTGCTGTAAAATTATTAAACTGGCCTCTGGCCAGAGGAGTTGAGCTGTGGCCCCACCCACTCCACAACTAGCGGCCCACAGGGAAAGTTCTTGGTGTTCCCTCCTATCAGTCCGAGCCTGGGTGTGCACACTTATGTAACCATTATGTATATTAGCTTTGTTATTTTTATCACCCCCTTAATATGACTTCAGTTTGTTTCTCAGTGGATTTGTGTAGACTATAGGGTCATTCCATGTCAAGTGATCCAAAAATGAATATTATTTTTCCCTGACGTCCTCAGATTTTTTAATTTTTTTTCTATATGAAGATCAACTTTAGTTAATTACGAAAAAAAAGTTTGGAATTTTTTTCTTTATCAGTTAATTTTTTACATATTTTTAAAGTTTTAAAAAAGTGCGAATTTTGGCCTGTATCGCTTTACATTTTCTATCATATCTCGGGCTAGAAATAAGATAGAGAAACAAAATAAACACCAATCTACTCAGAACTGTGCAGGCTTTCACCAGATATGTCACAAGAGGATCTTTGTTAATATTTTACCCATGTGATCGCAAGCGCAAAACTTTAAAACGCATTTCCGAAAAATTGGCGCGCTTTAAATATTTCAAAAACTGCCCATGTGTCTGATTTGCTCTTAGCCACATCTGTACCAAATTTCAAGTTGGGATCACGATGGGATCATATTTTAAAATATTTTAATATTAATAGCGTCAATGGGTCATTTTATATCAAGTGATCTAAATATGAATATTTTTTTTTACCTGACGTCTTTAGATTTTTTTATTCTTTTTCTTTATGAAGTACTACTTTAGTTAATTACAAATTAAAAGTTTAGAATTTTTTTCTTCATCAGTTAATTTTTTACAGATTTTTAAAGTTTAAAAAAGGGTGAATTTTGGCCTGGTATGACTTTACATTTTTTTTAATCTCAGGCTAGAAATAAGATAATGAAGTGGGAGAAGCATCATTTTACTCAGAACGGTAACAGCTTTCATTTGATATGTTACAAGACTATGTTTCTTTATATCAAATTCAAACTATTGACGGGCAATTGTGAAAAAATGACTGATTGTGTTCTTGGTTATATTTGTGCAGAGATTCAACTTGGGACCTGTCAAATTTATATATTTTTTATTTTATGGTTGTATGAGTTATCACAACTTATTGAATAAAACATTTATATGCAACAAAAAAGAAACACAAAACACAAATCCCGTAAGTGCCAGGATAAATACATCTTAATCATCAGAACACAACGCTCAGCATTTTCAACTTGAATGTATTGAACAAACCAAAAGAAGAAAGGTGATCATATCCTCAAGTTTGATTAAACAAGATTAAAAGAACCAAAAATGTTAACTCCTATTTATACATATAAATTTGTTTTCTATTCTATCACTAAACATGTGATTTAAGAAGTGTTTAATAAGAATAGTACAGTAGTTAAATCATCGTTCTATAAATTATGAACTAATCAAACAATTAATAGTATGTTTTTAAAGTGGCATTTTATCAATTTGTCCCTTCTAGTGGGTGAAATGTAATCTTGTCCATAAACGATTACTGGCAATCGCCATTTCCTTGTGTGTCAAAGAGTATGTCCGGCCTGTCACGGTGTTAGGCTCTGCCTGAGTTAATATCTGATTTTTGTGCACTTTTAAAATGTCTAGCTTTCTTGGATACACAAATGATGGCGCTGGACCAGAAGGATACAATAAAGTCAATTCTACTTCATCATTTTCACAATCTTTGGAGAGTACAGTAGCCAGCCACCAGCGCCAATCATATTCATATGCAACAGTGTCTATGATAAAATGCTGTTTCTTGAGAAGTAGCAGCCATTGCTGTGTGGGGAAAATACAGTTAATATTAAGTAAGGAAGATAGGTAATAAAAATAAAGATTTACAGTACACTTGAGATAGAACTGTATTACTATAAAGTGAGTTTTAGGGCTAGCGCGCACAGTTTTTTCTGTCTGCAGATACACGCTGCTGTTTTGGCAGCTTGTTTTTCTACCAAGTTTTTACCACATATGCGTTAGTTTTTTTAATCGCTAGTGAAAAAAATGGCAGCTTTTTTTATATAAATGATAAATGCTGCGTTTATTGCAGCGATTAAAAAGTAGTTCAAGCAGTGATTTACTCACTCTTGAGTGTTTCCAAAAACACTGCATGTGGTGAACCCCATAGAAATCAATGGGGCTGTTTTTCTGAATGATGATCCCTAAGAATAGCACTGTGTGTATTGGCCCTTAATAATAAAAGCATTAAACTATTAATATATTAACTCACCCATATTTTAGTACACAGCCTTGATGGCTTTGTACAGACTATTGTTTGTTCAGGAGTGAAGATGTCCAGACATGTCAGGACATGAAAGGTCTGAACGAGCTGTCTTACTTCCTGAATGCAGTGGGTAGACACTTAACATGATTGACAGAGCTACTGGCCTATCATCTGCTCTGCATTCACTGTCTATCCCTGTGCTTTCTCAGGTTGAGCCCTAACAAAGCTTTTCCCTATATGTCCTCTCCTGCTTCTAAGCTGTAACATATCAAAATAATACAGTAATGTCTAAAAATAATGGATTTGACAAATATAGACCCCCACGCTTTTAGACCACAGGTTGAACAGATCTGAATTCAAGATTTTTGAATTGACACTATAATAGTTAAATATTTTAAAATATGATCCCATCACGATCCCAACTTGAAATTTGGTACAGATGTGGCTAAGAGCATAAAAGACACATGGGCAGTTTTGGAAAATTTTTATTAAAACGTTTTTTCAGAAATGCGTTTCAAAATGTTGCGTTTGCGTTCGCATGGGTAAAAAATTAAAATTAACAAATATACTCTTGTGACATATCTGGTGAAAGCCTGGACAGTTCTGAGTAGAATGGTGTTTATTTTGTTTCTCTATCTTATTTCTAGCCCAAGATAAAAAATGTAGAGTCATACCAGGCCAAAATTCACACTTTTTTTAAACTTTAAAAATCTGTAAAAAATTAACTGATGAAGAAAAAAATTCTAAACTTTTAATTCGTTATTAACTAAAGTAGTGCTTCATAAAGGAAAAAAAATTAAAAAAATCTAAAGACGTCAGGTAAAAAAAATATTCATATTTAGATCACTTGATATGGAATGACCCATTGACGCTATTAATAGTAAAATATTTTAAAATATGATCCCATCGCGATCCCAACTTGAAATTTGGTACAGATGTGGCTAAGAGCATAGCAGACACATGGGCAGTTTTTGAAATATTTAAAGCGCGCCGATTTTTCGGAAATGCGATCACATGGGTAAAATATTAACAAAGATCCTTTTGTGACATATCTGGTGAAAGCCTGTATAGTTCTGAGTAGAATGGTGTTTATTTTGTCTCTCTATCTTATTCCTAGCCTTAGTTATGAGGAGAAACGTAAAGGCAGGCAACAGCGAAATTCGCACTTTTTCCGAACTTTGAAAATCATTTTTAAAAAAAATAAATTTTTTAAAAACATTTTCTCTTCACATTTTGCATTGTCTGACATGCTATTATCAAATAACAAAATCTCAAAAGAATTAAAAATATAGAGGTAATAATCATTGGTTCACTTGACATGGAATGACCCTATAAGGAACATTAAAGGTAGATAAGTTTCTAAAGTGATTTATCTTGGTATAATGTTTTGTCCTTGCATTTTAACAGGTGTTTGTGGACTTTTTTTATCTGTAAGATGATACTGTAAAATATAGCAGTGTCACCTTGTTATTGATGACTACCTTTTTTGTGCTTAATCTTGCCCTTATAAAAATCAATATTTTCCTTGCTGTTTTGTGCCATAGACAAGTGACAGACCATCAGAATTTATGGACTGTCAGACTGCAGATAAAATGATTGTTACTGTATTTGTTTAGTGCCCTGTGCCTCCACTATTTTATGGGAATTGACTTTTAGAAACCGCGAAATATGGAAGACTTAACTTGTTCGGGAGGTCGACATCTCTAAATTATTTTACTGAAAGTGAATGCTGTGTCAGCAGTAAAAGAAGCATTTGGCTCTTCCAATTTGGCTCTAATGATATGACTTAATGATACAGCTGCTTCTCTGTCCTCCTTGATCTAACAATAGGTAGTGGCTATTGTTATATATTGCATATTGCATGTGTTTTGTAATGCTGACAGCTACTTATTTAAAGGGTGTGGATCACTTGTCTGTATAAAGTCATATAAAGATTACACTGCAGTGAACTGAAGTCAATATAGTTTTATTTTAAGAGCCTTCAGCTTGATCTCGAGCCCTAGCAAAAATTGATCTTGTGCAAGCCTAAATAGGTCCACTAAGGTCTTCTCTGTCGTTATCTCGATTGTTTCAATCCATTGTATTACTGGTCTTACTCTTTGCCTTGTTCCTTCTATCATGGCGACCGTGATGTCTTTCTCCAGCGATTGCTCTCTATGTAGGTAAAGCCCCCGTCACACTAAGCGAGATCGCTGCTAAGTCACAAGTCTGGTGACGCAACAGCGACCTCGCTATGTTTGACACTTAGCAGCGACCAGGCCCCTGCTGTGAGATCCCTGGTCGTGTTAGAGTCACCTGGACCATTTTTTGATCGTTGGGGTCCTGCTGGGCAGCATGCATCGCTGTGTTTGACAGGGACAACGACCAATGACCTCAATACTGCAGGTCTGAGAAACAGGGTCCCAACGACCTCCATATCATTCCGGATCATTGTTGCGTCGCTGGTGAGATCTGACTGTTTGACATCTCACCAGTGATTCTGAAAGCGACCCCTACCAGGTCATATCACTGTCGGGATCGCTGGTGCGTCGCCAAGCGTGATGGTACCCAATGTCGTAGTTTAGTAATCCCTGCTTCAAGTGACATGTCTGGCTTGATTAATTCCAAAATTGATTTGTTTGTTCTTCTTACCATCCATGGTATTGATAATATCCTTCTTCAGCAGCACATTTCAAAGGTGTTGACTTTTCTGCTGTTTTGTTCCTTTATCATCCAGTTTTCACATCCATATGTTATGACAGAAAAGACCCAACTATGTACAAGCTATGTCTTCATTACAAGTGAAATGTTCCTTGATTTGACTACCTTGTCCAGTGACCTCATTGTTGATTTGCCATAGCTATTCTCCTATTGACTTCCAGTCTCGTTGCTGCATCTTGAGTAATCAATGATCACTCAATATACAGTGGGTAAGAAAGTATTTAGACCCCTATACATTTTTCACTCTTTGTTTCAATACAAATAATTTTTATTGACGTTTTATCAACAGATATATAAATGTGATTACATTTGTGATACATAAAGAAGTATATAGCATGTAAAGCATAAAACATTAAAAGAAAAAGTAAAACAGGACAAACTATTTACACATTCTCTAGAAGTCTATCAGTATAATTGTGTAATATATTGTCAACCTAATTAAGCCAAAAATCTCACCTTAACTTTCTTTTATTTTTCCAGTCAATATATAATAAATATAGTTAAATGTGAGTGTTATAATCAATGGTCACTAGTCTCCTCTGGTGTCCAAAATTTATCCCAATATTCCCACTTGGCTAAATATTTGTATGAAAGGTTATTCCTATAATAAAAAGAGTGTTCACAGGCTTTATGACTTTTCAATTGTAATCAGTTTCCTGTGCTGATGGGGGGGTGGTATCTCCCAGTGATAGGCTATAGTGGAGTTTGCAGCAAGTAAAATATGTGTAATAATATCTTTATGTTGTTTTGGGATATCATTAATCCCCACCAGGAGGAGTGTTAATTGTGGAGTCAGTTGTATGGTCACTCCCGTCACCCTATTGATAATGTCTCGAATTTGTTTCCAAAATTCATTAAGAATTTGCATTCCCAAAAGGTATGTAGAAGGGATCCAACACTTCCACATTCTCTCAAGTTAAGGTAAGAGTGATGTTTGTAAAATATATGGAGTTTAAGTGGTGTTAGGTACCATCTAGTGTGCAACTTATAAAATGTTTAAATTAAAGAGGCTTTATATATGTCCTCGTTGATTTTTTGTAGTTGTTCATTCGGTATACTAATCTGAAGTTCTTTTTCCCATGTTTCAATATGTGATGGCTTTGATGGTAATATCTCTTGATTGATATCATTATATATGGCATTAGTTTTCCAAAAAAGTACACTTTTTGGAAATTGAAGCATTTGAACAACGTTTTAGGGGAAAGAGAAGTTTGGCTTTAGAACAACTCTGTGACCATTCTTGACTGGCCCAGCCCTGACTTAAACCCAATTGAGCATTTCTGGATAGACATGAAAATTGCTATCCACCAAACTTCACCATCCAACCTAACAGAACTGGAGAGGATCTACAAGGAAGAATAGCAGAGGATCCCCAAATCCAGGTGTGAAAAACTTGTTGCATCATTCCCAAGAAGACTCATAGCTGTACTAGCTCAAAAGGGTGCTTCTACCCAATACTGAGCAAAGGGTCTGAATACTTATGACCATGTGATATTTCAGTTTTTCTTTTTTAATAAACGCACAAATATCTACATTTCTGTTTTTTTCGGTCAAGACTTGGTGCAGAGTGTACATTAATGAGAAAAAAATTTACTTTTTTGAATTTACCAAATGTTTGCAATAAACAAAGAGTGAAAAATTTAAATGGGTCTGAATACTTTCCGTACCCACTGTATTAGTGTGTCCATATATCAGTTGTATCCAGTCAAGATTTTTTTTTAAGCAAGGGCAAGGTAAAAGTGAGGCAAAGTTGTGTAATTTTTGCACCACACTTTTCTCAACCACTACTGATGAATGAGAATGACCTACAGTAGGTGTAGGGGTTGCAATCGTACCCGGACCCTGGAGCCTAGGGGGCCCCAAAACTTCTTTTAGCTTATAGAAAAAGACTAACACAGTTAAAGATTTCCAGTAATTGGGGGCGCAGTTGAAACTTTTGCATTGGGGCCCATGAGCTTCAAGTTACACCATTGGGATTAATCACTTTTATGTAGCATGCCACAGGGAAATAAATTGATGACTCAATAGATAGAAAAGAGGACTCTTAGGCCCCTTTCACATCAGCGTTTTCGCTGATCGCGGCAGTTGCGGTGAAAAAATGCACTGCCGCGATTACCGCATAACGGCTGCACTTGCGGTTCACTTTCGGCAAACCCCATACAATGTCTATGGGGCTTGCGGTAAGTGTGCGGCAGATGCAGCAAGTGCAGTTTTGGCACTTGCCGCAGGTGCGGCCGCAAAAAAAAACGCGGTATGCCGTGGTTTTTTCTCCGCACTGCCGCAAGTGCCGAAACCGCACTTGCCGCACTTGCTACAAGCCCCATAGACATTGTATGGGGCTTGCCGCAAGTGAACTGCAAGTGCAGCCGTTATGTGGTAATCGCGGCAGTTGTGTTTTTTTCACTGCAACTGCCGCGATCAGCGAAAACCGCTGATGTGAAAGGGGCCTTACATAAGTACAGATAAATAGGTAGATCAATAAACAGATGTGGCAAAGAAGTCCTTAGCCCCAAGCATTGCCCTATGTTCTCACAGTTGGCTCCTGTATTATGATTGACAGCTGTTTATTTTTCTTAACACTGATGACGCACTGATATGTACAGCGATTTCAATCAAAAGCAAAGACCCCAATGGAATAAAAGAAAAGGTTACAGAAAAAATGAAGATCTATATTGGGAGGATTTCCCAATATCTAACTCTGACAGATGGCTCGTGTGCCAGTATATACCAAAAGGAATATGGTTTTCTGCTGAATATTGCTGTATAAATTAGAAGAGGCACTGTTTTGGTTTCAGGGAGATGAGTGGGACACTATGGATGTGTTTGATGTAAGAATACTGCTTTTTTTTTTTTTATTAAATAATAACTCCAAACTGGTGGTGGCATAAAAGTATAAAACGCAGGAAGCAATGCAAAATAATTTAAAATGGCTGTGGGGCAAAAATTCAAAGAATTTCTGTGTCCTTTATTTCTGATTTTACTTTATTTTGGAAACCTCTGAAGACTTATAAAAATATTCAGAAAATGTCTTCATTCCACCTACTTGAGATAAGAAAGATTGCAAGGGAATTTAGAAAGTGTTCTCAGAAACAGTCAAGCACTTATTTAACCTTTATCCCATACAGACTCACTATATTCACTTTAGATTATGAGTACTTATTCACTATCAAAGTTTAACTATAGAGAAACTGTGAGGGTAGCGTCACACCAGGTGACATTGCCGGAGATGTTGGCGGCAACAGGCGGGAGCGCGCACGGTTTTGGCGCCCCGCCAGCGTCGCCGTCGCATGTTTACATGCGGCGAGACACCTCCGGCGACGCACCGGCGATCTTACAGGCGGCATCGCCGCTGGGGTGTCTAAAAACCCCAGCAGCGATGCCGTAACATGGGAGCCTATGGCTCCCATCGCCGGTGAGATCACCGTCCCCCATTTACATGGGGCGATGTGTACACATCGCCCCAGAGTGGTCACATGGTTTCTGAGCAGTGCTGATAAACCAGGCGACCACTCAAATGCGTCGACCTCGCCTTTTTACATTGGGTGACGCATCGTCGATGTCGGTGGTGATAGGCCACGCCCCAGCATCGCCTATAAAATCGCCGCCGACATCGCCAGGAGTGACGGTACCCTGAAGAAATCTGGTAGTATGTCTTCATTTTTTATTCAGAACCATTGAAGTCGAAATTAAGAATTTATCAGAAGTTTCCATTATAATCAACTAGTAAAAAGGCCCGATGCAATTGCATCGGGAGCGTGGTGAAATGAATTGTGTGTATACAGGCGGGTGAGTGGGTAGCAGAGTATACAGGGGCTCTGTGGGTAGCAGAGTATACAGGCGGGTCTGTGGGTAGCAGAGTATACAGACGGCTCTGAGGGTAGCAGATTATACAGGCGGCTCTGTGGGTAGCAAAGTATACAGGCGGCTCTGTGGGTAGCAGAATATACAGGCGGTTCTGTGGGTAGCAGAGTATACAGGCGGGTCTGTGGGTAACAGAATATAGAGGTGGCTCTGTGGGTATCAGAGTATAGAGGCGGCTCTGTGGGTAGCATAGTATAGAGATGGCTCTGTGGGTAGCAGAGTATAGAGGCGGCTCTCTGGGTAGCAGAGTATACAGGCGGCTCTGTGGGTAGTAGAGTATACAGGCGGCTCTGTGGGTAGCAGAATATAGAGGCGGCTCTGTGGGTAGCAGAGTATAGAAACGGCTCTGTGGGTATCAGAGTATACAGGTGGCTCTGTGGGTAGCAGAGTATAGAGGCAGCTCTGTGGGTAGCAGAGTATACAGGCGGCTCTGTGGGTAGCAGAGTATAGAGGCGGCTGTGTGGGTAGCAGAGTATACAGGCGGCTCTGTGGGTATCAGAGTATAGAGGGGGCTCTGTGGATTACAGAGTATGATGTGGCGGAAGGCTGGAGGGGTGATGAGAGCAGAGACTGGAGGGGTGAGGAGAGCAGAGGCTGGAGGGTGAGGTGAGCAGAGGCTTGAGGGGTAAGGAGAGCAGAGGCTGGAGGGGTGAGGAGAGGTGAGACTGGAGGGTGATTAGAGGTGAGGCTGGAGGGGTGAGGAGAGGTGGGGTTGCAGGGTGAGGAGATGTGGGCTGGAGGGGTGAGGAAAGGTGGGGCTGGAGGGGTGAGGAAGGTGAGGCAGACGGGTGAGGAGAGGTGCGGCTGGAGGGGTGAGGAGAGGTGGGTGTGGAGGGCTGAAGAGAGGTGAGGGTAGAGGGTGAGGAGAGGTCCGCTGGAGGGGTGAGGAAAGCAGAGGCTGGAGGGGTGAAGGGAGTGGGAGTGGAGGGGTGAAGAGAGGTGAGACTGGAGGGTGAGGAGAGGTGCGGCTGGAGGGGTGAGGAGAGCTCCGGCTGGAGGGGTGAGGAGAGCTCCGGCTGGAGGGTGAGGAGAGGTCCGGCTGGAGGGTGAGGAGAGGTCCGGCTGGAGGGTGAGGAGAGATGCGGCTGGAGCAGTGACATCACCAGTCGGCGGCAGGACGTGGCTGCGTGCTGGGGCTGATCGCAGCCCCAGTCACACGGCATTGTTCTCTGCGGCGGGTTGGGTGCTGCAGAGAGGGATCAGTCCCTCCCCTCAGGTCACACATGTGACCTGTGGGGAAGGAACGGATTGGGCGGTGTATGGTAAACACAGGACGGCTATCCGATTGGTCCAGGACGCCGAGTCCTGGCCAATGTGATGGGCGTCCTGTGTGTACAACACAGCGCCCAATTCGCTTGCTAGGGCGGCGGCGGGCAATGGGAGTGAGCGGGGTGTGTCTGGCTTTGCAGCCTGACAGGGTCCGCTCACTCCCATTGGCCGGCGCCGCCCACAGGACGAAGTCACTGGCTCTCGGCACCTGCCCACAGCCCCAACACCGCTACTCCACCAGCATGGCGACACTGAGGCCGCAGCGGTGAGAGAGCGGCGAGGGGCGGAAGCCACCGCCGGCATCCGGGCAGCGTGGAACTCACGGAGGGCGCGAGGCCGGTCGTGATGACGCGGGGCCGACGGTTGACAGGATGGCGGCGGTGTCAGGTAGTGTAGCTGAGAATGGAGGAGGCTGTGAGGATGGAGGAGGCTTTGAGGATGGAGGAGGCAGAGGGATGGAGGAGGGTGTGAGCATGGAGGAGGCTGTGAAGATAGGGAGGCTGTGAGGACGGAGGAGGCTGTAAGGACGGAGGAGGCTGTGAAGATGGAGGAGGCTGAGGGGATGGAGGAGGCTGTGAGGATTAGGATACTGTGAAGATTGAGGAGGCTGTGAGGATGGAGGAGGGTGAGGGGATGGAGGAGGCTGTGAGGATGGAGGAGGCTGAGGGATAGAGAAGGCTGAGGGATGGGGAGGCTGTGAGGATGGAGAGGCTGTGAGGATGGAGGGGGCTGAGGGGATGGAGGAGGCTGAGGGGATGGAGGAGGCTGCGAGTACGAAGGAGGGTGTGAGGACGGAGGAGGCTGTGAGGATGGGGAGGCTGTAAGGATGGGGAGGCTGTGAGGACGGAGGAGGCTGTAAGGACGGAGGAGGCTGTGAAGATGGAGGAGGCTGTGAGGATAGGGATACTGTGAAGATTGAGGAGGCTGTGAGGATGGAGGAGGCTGAGGGGATGGAGGAGGCTGTGAGGAAGGAGGAGGCTGAGGGGATGGAGGAGGCTGAGGGGATGGGGAGGCTGTGAGGATAGGGAGGCTGTGAAGATGGAGGAGGCTGTGAGGATGGGGAGGCTGGGAGGATGGAGGAGGCTGTGAGAATGGAGGAGGCTGTGAGGATGGGGAGGCTGTGAGGATGGAGGAGGCTGTGAGGATGGAGGAGGCTGTGCGGATGGGGAGGCTGTGAGGATGGAGGAGGCTGTGAGGATGGAGGAGGCTGTGAGGATGGGGAGGCTGTGAAGATGGAGGAGGCTGTGAGGATGGAGGAGGCTGTGAGGATGAGGAGGCTGTGAGGATGGAGGAGGCTGTGAGGATGGAGAGGCTGTGAAGATGGAGGAGGCTGTGAGGATGGGGAGGCTGTGAGAATGGAGGAGGCTGTGAGGATGGAGGAGGCTGTGAAATTCTTATACTTACAATCCGCCGAGCGCTTGGTGCTGGGAGTAGTAGCAGCCATTGTGCTGATAGGACCTTGCATGATGTCAGAATGACATCTGCGTTCGGCGCTGTGATTGGGGCGCTTGCGGTCATGTGATAAGTACATCACATATCACATGACCGCAAGCGGGCCAATCACAGCGCAGAATGCAGATGTCATTCTGACATCATGCAAGGTCTTATCAGCACAATGGCTGCTACTACTCCAAGCACCAAGCATTCGGCGGAGGGTAAATATAAGAAGAGATGACACAGGAGCGGGGGAACGCGGGGAGCGCAAGCGGGGAAAAGCGCGGGCAGGGCAGAAGGAGCAGGGGGGAGCGCAAGTGGGGCAGAAGGAGTGGGGGAAAGCTCGGGCAGGGCAGGAGGAGGAGCGGGGGGGCAGGAGGAGGAGCGGGGGTCGGGAAGAGGAAAGGTGGTGCCGCAGGGGGGCTGTGAGGAGAGCCGCCGCTGCGGCCAGTGTGTATTCCGGGGAGAGGGGCGCTGCCCCTACACCGCTACTCCACCAGCATGGTGACACTGAGGCCCCAGCAGTGAGAGTGGCGGCGGTGTGAGCTAGTGCGGCTGCGGCTCGCGATGACGCTATCGCGTCATCGCTCGCAGTGCCGCAGAGGATTTTGGGATTCAGCTACAGTGCCCGAATCCCAAACTCCCGATTATATAAGTAGATAGGGAGTCTGTGGTATGCAAGACAGGTCTTCCAGACAGAGCTATGGTTTTGTAATCTCTACTCATTCTGGTGAAGAGATGAGGATCCTGAATAGTAACAATGATTTTATTTATATAGCGCCAATATATTCCGCAGCACTTTACAGTTCAGAGGGTATCCAGTACCATACTATATAATAACATAATACAATAGAGACAATTTGAGACAATACAATAGAAAAAAAAACATTATCAGATACTGTGAGCAGTGAGGTCCCTCCTCTCAAGCTTACAGTCTACGGGGAAATAGGGGAAGCACAAAAGGTAAATGGTAAAAAGTGCCGTCATATATGATCCAGCCATCAATATAACAAATAGCAGATAGAGTTGCATGAACCGGTCACCAGCCAGGATCTGTGCAAGCACAGATAAAGTGCTATATAGTGCATGGGGGTGTAGACAGATGGCAAAAGAGGCCAGACTTGGAAAAAGGACAGAATGGGGATAGTTACACAGATGAGGTGAGTTGGTAGGTTAGTCTAAAGTGATTTATTTTTAATGCTCACTTAAAACCATGGATATTTGGAGTTCAAATGAATTGATCTTGTTAGTCCGTTCCAGGGAATTGGTGCAGCTCATGAGAAGTCTTGGAGACGGGTGTGGGAGGTTCAGATTGTAGATGATGTCAGTGTTAGGTCACTTGTGGAATGGAGGGTGATAAACTGAGATGAGGGAGGAGATGTTGGGTGGTGCAGAGCTGTGGACGGCTTTGGGGGTGAAAGTGATTACTTTATATTGGACTCTGTAGCGGATTGGCAACAAGTGCAATGACTAACATAAGATAGATATGAAACAGAAAAAAAAAACAGCACTGTTGCGCCACACCACTAAATTTCACCACAATGTGGTTCTATTAAATGAACACTAACCTTTCCAGGTTGTGCACGAATCCGCACAACCAGATTAAGCGTATAGAGAGATAGGATCCATAAAGTTGATGATCATCAGACCTCTGTGTGAAGAGAAGATATTTTACGCTCCTTGAGTTAGTGGAAATCACTTCCTAGTCTCCTCAGAGCCGGCTGATCATGTGATGACACAGGTGGAGTTTGGATGATGTACTGCCAGGTCCTGTGGACTTGCCCAAGCTGCTCGCTGCACCGCGCTCCCCAAAGGGAGAATAGGTATAAATGATAGAAGGAGCGGTGTTAGAATGCGGCGCTAGATAACACAAGATCAATCCTTCATAGAATTACCTTAAGTTTATTACACAAAGCTGCAGGGTGCGACCATAACGCGTTTCGACACACAAATCGACGTCTTTCTCAAGTGGATCACTTGAGAAAGACGCCGATTTGTGTGTCGAAACGCGTTGTGGTCGCACCCTGCAGCTTTGTGTAATAAACTTAAGGTAATTCTAAGAAGGCTTGATCTTGTGTTACCTAGCGCCGCATTCTAACACCGCTCCTTCTATCATTCATAACACAGGATAGAGGCATCAGTGAAGGGGATAGAGAGGAATATGATTCTGGCTGCTGCATTCAGTATGGATTGGAGAGAGTTTAGTAAGAGAGAAACCAATTAGTAGAGAATTACAGTTATCCTGAACAGTAAACCCCTGTATTAACTTAAATTAAATAACTAAACTTCTCTGATAGAGCATATAAAAAGGGTTTATAAACTTGAAAACCCTTTTAAGAGAGAAGTAACAATTAAAGGGGTTGATGTATTGTGGAGCAGTTCCACCCGATCATGTTTTTCCATATGGGAAATTACAAGCAGATAAATACAGGAGTAGACAGACCGAAAGTCTGTCTACTCCTGTAACCCAACGCCAAGGACGGGAAATGAAGATAGGACTCTTAAGCATGAGGGCCCTTGGCATTGGATTACGAGTTTACGTATTTTGACCAAAATATCCACTAACACCTCACACCATCATCCATTGTGGTTTTTTTTGCACCTTTTTTTATCTATTGCAAGATGCAGCTGAGCCCTCTGGGGGGTGTCTGTCCCTTGTGTGATGCATATACCTAGTGCTGGGCAGCCCGCCTGATATAATAGTATGGCATGACGAATAGGATGCATATAGACACTCTGCATCACGTGTACCTGTGTGACTGATGCCCTATCGGCAGGGGTCTCAAACTCCAGGCCTCGAGGGCCGCACACAGTCCAGGTTTTCAGGATTTCCATAGTATTTGACAGTTGGTAATCAAATGACCAACTGTCAAATTCTAAGGAAATCCTGAAAACCTGCACTGTGTGCGGCCCTCGAGGCCTGGAGTTTGAGACTCCTGCCCTATGGTAACCTTGTGCCTATAAATACCAACAATCATTTTCCCCATGGCTTGGCTGGTTGCAGATGATTGTTGCATCAGTATCAGGCACTTGTGTTGCCTCTCAATGGGACTTGCAGCGTCCTGCTAAGTGCAATGGATATTGTACCATGGCTATTTTTAGTGAGGTTTTTTGCTGAATTTTTTTGTCCTTTTAGTGAGTTTTTTTTAAAGGGAAACTGAAGGTTTTCAAATAACAGTTTACAGGCAAAAATGTGCCTTTTTAGGGGAAACTGACAGATTTGAGATTCACAGGTTGCAGCCCAAACAACATTTTTAGGACAGACTGAAGGATTTGGCAATCCCTTCCTGTAGGCAAAAAATGTGGCTTTGGTAACGCACACAGGTTTAGGAATTACACTTGTTCTCAGTAAAAAATGCCTATGTCTGGATGCAAATTGTCACTTCAATGAAGAAGTGGATGAACTCTAGCGCCACCTCCAGGCAGCAATCCTCAAAGTCATAGTCGACTCTTTAACAAGCCTTTTAATATGACCAAGGATTTGTGTCAGATCAGAACCCCAAACTACAGACACCGAGGTCTGGGGAACTAGCTTTCTACCTTATGGAGAGGAGTGTCTGGATGCACACTCTCGCCCTCCTATTCTAACTAAAAAGTGATGGAGTAGCTAGCTATCTAATTGTGTGACACAGACGGAGCAGCACAAAGCAGCACAGAGTAGTAGCTCTGTCTCTAACTTGTAACGCTCTGAAAATGGTGACAATGGCAAATGGTTGCTTAATATATCCCTAGGAACATGTGACTTTGGCAGCTAATGAAAGAAGCTAGCCAATGATACAAGCCCTTGTGTCTTCAACTTGGGGATGTTTTATGTGCCCTGACTGGCTGCAGGGCAGGAACATTCACACAGAAAATGCCAGAAAAAAAATGGAGTCTGACACTACTCTGTCTCTCCAAACCTCCTCTCCTCATCAAATTCACCCTGCCCGCTATCCTACACTGTCTGAAGGTAGGAGAAAAGCATCACTTAAACGCAGTAATGCTTTTTTAATCCAATCACTCACCAAACAAATTTGTGTTCACCATCTATTTGGGAAATTGCTCGGGTGTGCCAAACACAAACCGAATGACCCATGTTTGGTTGAATTTGAAATTGGTGAACATGTTCGAGCAAAGTTTGCTCATTTTTAATTAGAAGGCAAGATTATAATGAGTGGTAACATCTCCATTATAAAAGTAGAAGCAGATGACAGAGGAATACACCATTTTCATCAACAGTCTCACATAGAAAGCAGTATGTTACAGGGCTGGCTGTAAAGCAAAACCATGAAACTTCTATTAAAGTTAAGAGATTTGCCCCCATTATTATATAAAGTAATAAAATCTATACGATAATCCAATTAGGTTGCATCATCTTGTTAAACACTCCTAGTACTGTATGTTGTAAAATACCTGCAAGATATCAGACTATACAATCTGTCTTTTGCTTACTTGGCAGCTCAGCCTATTGTATGTAGCAGCTTGATGGATAGGTAAGGCTAATAAGCTGAATAAATTCCAAAGGTTTAAAATAGATTTTATTTTCTCTAGCTAAAGATTTTTGGTACTAATGAGAAAGTAAAAAAGTGAGACATATTGGACCTTGGAAAAGAAAGTAAGAATGATATAGGAAAAGCTAATATAGGTGCTAAATTATATAAAATCAACATTATAAATGTTTGACAGCTGGCGAGTAAAGACAATTTCCATCCAATAACAGCAAATAGCAAATGCAAAAAATGTCTCACTATTGGCCAAATGTAAGGCTGGTTTCACACTTGCGTTTTTGTCTAGGATGTTGTGTCACGGGTGTGTCAGGAGACCCAGATGAGGCTGTAGAGACCATTTGCAGAAGGTCGCAGCATCTGTCCAAACAGCCAAAACCCTAAAAAAGTCTTTGTCCCTTTAAGGGTACCTTTACACCCACAACCACGGTGAGAAATCTGACAGGCAATCTGTAGTCCCGTCACCATCGCCGTGAAATTGACTCGAAATTGCGGCGTGTAATTGGGGAATCCGGCGGCAACCAAAAAAGTTGCGCCTGGTTCCGATTTCACTGCACTGCTCCAAAACCAGAGGCAACCATGAAGGGGAAATTCCCTGCTTTTGCCGTGTGAAGGGGCGATAGGGATGGAATCAGCGTCGCCTACTGATTTCCCGTAGGCGTGCCACAGTGTGCTGGACACCACGCCCTGTCAGTGATGATTGGTGGTGGCTACTGTGTTTCCATAGGCTGTCCCTTCACAGGGTGCCATCTTTGAAGAGCTGTCACTTCAGCACCACACGCATCTTCACCTACACAACCATGCACTACATCAGTCCAATTACGCGCGCATTCAATAGCTCAAGCTAATATTGGAACGTTTTTCCTTGTGTCATCATTTGTCTGTGTGATTTTAACTCTATTCATATTATTGTAGTTATCCGAAAGGTGAACTTATTCACAAATGAAGTTAATGAGCTGCTGATGTGAAACTGTCGAACAAAAGGAAAATATATAAGTTGGAAGACAGGAATAATGAGAAAATCGTGTTTATATGGCTGGACGGCATTATGGCAATGAACAGATGAACTGGTCGTTTTCCATGTGGTGACCTTGCTTGCAATTATGTTATGGGTTCCACTCATGTAAATAGGTAGAGATGACATGCTGTTTTTAGACATGTGATTGTTGCCAATTTAGGGGGTATCTATTGTGTATAAAAAAAAAAAAAAATTATAGTAAAAACATTCATTATGCACTATATGCACTTTATTCACTTAATATAATGTAAACAATCATTTCACAAATCTTAGAACATAGTTCTGTGTTGTTAAGAAAGATATATATATATAATGTATGGCTATCACTTCACCTGTATTCTTGAATGAGTGGACACTCACTAAGTATGTATGAGATGACACCCGGGAGGGGAGGGGGGGAAACATACACAGTTCGTCTGTAAATCGGTTGTCAGTGTAGCAGGTCTGCCCATTAAACTAAAGAGTAAATGTGCTCCAACAAAATGGCCGCCGCCATCTAAAAAACTACAAAGTGGTGCGGGCTCTTATGGCTGAGGGGAATCGGGCTGTAGTGCACACGCGCAATGACGCGGTCCGCGTCATGCGCACAGCCTCTTTTCCACCCAGTCACCGGCGGAAATGACGCGACGGTAATGGCGGCGACCATAATCCGGCGGTCGGCAGTAAATAAAAGGCGGCAGAAGTCGCCAGTAACATCACAAAGAAACCCCTTGAGAAAGCCTTGCGAAACGGTCGTAGGGGGGGCCACAACTGAGAGCACTGACTGGACCAGGGAACAGCACAAACATTATGGGTGAGTAAACCAGTGATTGAGTGATTGTGTCACCACTGATTCCCCCACAACAATGAATAAGACTAACTATCTGGTATTATAAGGTGCAATACTGTGTTACCCTGAGAGTGCAATTATCTCTATGTGGTTCATATCTGGATTCATCCACAAAAACACTTCATTTTTTAACGGTGTATTGTCTGCTGCTTTATATGTTCAATAAAGTGTTAATTTATGAAACATAAACTCCCTAGTGCTTGCACTTATTCTGTAGATAGATGGAGTGTTTCCTACATAGTCCTTCAAAACGTGCCCTCACAGTGGATGTTCTGTAACCATGAAACTGATTAATTTGTTATGGCATGATACGGATTTGAAGTTTTTTCTAATTATTGTTACTGTGTTTTTCACAGCTTGTTCAAAACATATGGACTATCGGGCCCGTGACACAACATGGCGCCTACAAATCAACGAGGTGTTTGGTGGTGAAACCAAAGTGATTTTAACAGATGATAAGGGAAATTGTTCCACCCATATTGATGAATTGAAACAACTTATGCACAGACGGGTCCGTTTATGGTGGAATAAGGCCTTTCTAGAAAATACATACAGAAAGGACTCATACCACGGGGGTTGAGGATTCAAGTATTTCCCTCATTTGACATTCAGGATGAATGGTTTAAAAGAAGTTGGGAGGAGCTATCTAACAATTGCTCATGGGGTTTTATGGAACTTCTGTGCAAACTGAATGGTCAGAATATAGTGGACATAGAGAAGGAAATTGATGTGATACAGGGCACGCTTAAAAATGAGGCCTCTCCTGAGGCAATGGAAAAGATCAATAAAGAACTTGATCAGGAAATGAATAAATGGGAAAAAGAAATTAAAGTAACCAAAACGAAAAAATTCAAGAGAGACCAAACTGATCGTTTAAATAATCAAGTTTATAAATGGAGAAAAGGCAAGCCCAGAAAAGAGCGATCAAGAAATAACTCTATAGTCTCAATAGTCTCCACGGAGGGGTCTGAAGCAGGAGGTAGTGGAGCCAAAATAGATGATTCTGCACAGAAAAAGACAGCTGATAAAACCAACAAAAGAAAAAACATCTCCCCAGTGGGTCAAAAAGATAACAAACGTAAACCCAACCAACTTGAGGTAATTAACTTGTCTACTCATAATCTCTCTGATACACAGATACAAGTTCTGCAATTAGGTTTAAACTTTGTCCCTAAAAACTGTTTTGATTATTTCACAGCTGTAAAAGACCTGAATTTATTTGCCAGAAAAATGATTTTTTAAAAATTACATGATAAAAGCCAGGTGGATGATATTGATCCTACACTCCGGGAGATTGAGACTTTGGAAAATCTTGAGGACCTGGGGGATGAAATCTCCAACCCTCCAGGTATGTATCCCTCCAATTTGGCTCCCAAATCCACCACATTTCCTCCCTTAGCATTAAGCCCCCAAGTTGAGATCTTTACCAGGTTGGTAACCAACGATTTTAGTAGGATCTCAAGATATGAGGGCAAGGATAATTTAACACACAAACAAAGAGAAGCGCTAAGGGAATTAGAAGCCCTTGACGACATTGTAATTAGAAATGCGGATAAGGGAGGAAATGTGGTGGTTTGGCCTAAAAAGCAATATGAAAAAGAGGTATATAAACAACTTAATGACGGCGTTACGTATCATAAATTGTCATGTAACCCTACGATGATGTATATTGCTGAGCTCCAGGATATCTTACAGAGAGCCTTTGACGATGGGGTAATATCGAAAAAACTAATGGATGGGCTGTTGGTAGAGAACCCCAAGATGCCAACATTATATTTAATTCCAAAAGTCCATAAAGATATTCTAAACCCGCCAGGTCGCCCCATCGTCTCGGGCCTAGGTGGACTATGTGAACCTCCCTGCAAGTTCGTGGAATTTTATTTAAAACAACTAGTAGTCGACCTGCCATCGTACGTGCGAGCTACCACTGATATACTTACAAAAACTGAAGGACTAATAATTTCTGAAGACATGTGGCTGGTAACAGCTGATGTCGAGTCCTTATATACTAGTATCTCGCACGGCGATGGCATGAGGGCTGTGCGCTTCTTTCTGGGAATGACCAGTTGGGACCCTTGTTTGTGTGCGTTGATATTAGAACTGTTGGAGTTCGTCCTCACCCACAATGCCTTCGTCTTTGGCGACCGCTTCTATCTGCAGAGACGAGGAACAGCAATGGGGGCGGCTTGTGCCCCATCTTACGCCAATTTGTTTTTAGGCGGATGGGAGCGGTCGCTATTCCAGACTGGAGGCATTGTGGGTGCGGATCAAGTCCCCTGTTGGTATCGATATATTGACGACCTGCTCTTTGTATGGCAGGGGTCAAGAGATGATTTAGAAACATTCATGGGAACTTTAAATAAAAACGACCTAAACATAAGATTGACATATCAGGCACACAAGAAAAAGATAACGTTTTTGGATGTGGCAATGGAAGTAGGAGAAAGTGGGACAATTCAAACGGATGTATTCCGTAAGGCCACAGCGGTCAACTCCCTGCTACATGCCACATCAGCACATGTACCTAGTACAGTTAAAAGGATCCCAACTGGTCAATTTCTGAGATTGAGGCGCATTTGCTCAAGCGACGATAAGTTCGAGATACAGGCCCGTGACATGCGAGAGAGGTTCGAAACAAGGGGGTTCAGCAATAGAAGTATAAACAAAGGGTACATGAGAGCCAAAAAAACGACTAGAGAACATTTACTATTCAAACCAAAGATACCAAGGCCCCAAAATTCAGGAGTGTTGAGGTTTATCTCCACCTACAACGCACAATGGCCCAAAATCAGGGAGGTGCTGTGTAAACATTGGTCTGTTCTCCTAACAGATCCGATTTTACAAAAATGTTTACCAGAGAGACCAATGATTACTGCACGTAGAGGTAGAAACTTGAAGGATATTCTATCTAGCAGTCACTACACACGAGGAAAAAATACATTTTTAGGTAACGCAAAAAGACCATTAAAGGGATGTTACCCGTGTGGTGACTGTCTAGCTTGTACACAGGGGAATATAAAACGTGCCTTTGAGTTCCATGCCTCGAATGGTAGAAAAATACACAGGATCAACAAATACATCACCTGCAGCACGACACACGTGATTATCACGCAACCTGTCCCTGTGGGAAGATCTATATCGGCCTGACCACGAGACAGTTGCGTGTAAGGATCCGTGAACACGTGCGGGACATTATGGGTGCTGGCCAAGTTGATGATATTAAACTGTTAAAAACTCTTCCCAAACATTTCAGATTTTTTCACGGATGTGATCCGGTTGGATTGGTAGTAAAAGGGATAGACCAAGTGCAGGGTGGAATCAGAGGAGGAGATTTGGCCAAAACACTTGCACAAGTTGAGTGCAAGTGGATTGTGGAACTAGACACTATGGCCCCCAAGGGGTTAAACGAAAAATTGAGTTTTTCCCCCTTTTTATAATAAGCGTGACCCTAATGTGCATTAAGTTGTGGCAATAAGATTTGAAAAAAGTCAAAAAGAATATTGGAACGTTTTTCCTTGTGTCATCATTTGTCTGTGTGATTTTAACTCTATTCATATTATTGTAGTTATCCGAAAGGTGAACTTATTCACAAATGAAGTTAATGAGCTGCTGATGTGAAACTGTCGAACAAAAGGAAAATATATAAGTTGGAAGACAGGAATAATGAGAAAATCGTGTTTATATGGCTGGACGGCATATGGCAATGAACAGATGAACTGGTCGTTTTCCATGTGGTGACCTTGCTTGCAATTATGTTATGGGTTCCACTCATGTAAATAGGTAGAGATGACATGCTGTTTTTAGACATGTGATTGTTGCCAATTTAGGGGGTATCTATTGTGTATAAAAAAAAAAAAAATTTATAGTAAAAACATTCATTATGCACTATATGCACTTTATTCACTTAATATAATGTAAACAATCATTTCACAAATCTTAGAACATAGTTCTGTGTTGTTAAGAAAGATATATATATATAATGTATGGCTATCACTTCACCTGTATTCTTGAATGAGTGGACACTCACTAAGTATGTATGAGATGACACCCGGGAGGGGGGGGGAAACATACACAGTTCGTCTGTAAATCGGTTGTCAGTGTAGCAGGTCTGCCCATTAAACTAAAGAGTAAATGTGCTCCAACAAAATGGCCGCCGCCATCTAAAAAACTACAAAGCGGTGCGGGCTCTTATGGCTGAGGGGAATCGGGCTGTAGTGCGCACGCGCAATGACGCGGTCCGCGTCATGCGCACAGCCTCTTTCCACCCAGTCACCGGCGGAAATGACGTAATGGCGGCGACCATAATCCGGCGGTCGGCAGTAAATAAAAGGCGGCAGAAGTCGCCAGTAACATCACAAAGAAACCCCTTGAGAAAGCCTTGCGAAACGGTCGTAGGGGGGGCCACAACTGAGGGCACTGACTGGACCAGGGAACAGCACAAACATTATGGGTGAGTAAACCAGTGATTGAGTGATTGTGTCACCACTGATTCCCCCACAACAATGAATAAGACTAACTATCTGGTATTATAAGGTGCAATACTGTGTTACCCTGAGAGTGCAATTACCTCTATGTGGTTCATATCTGGATTCATCCACAAAAACACTTCATTTTTTAACGGTGTATTGTCTGTTGCTTTATATGTTCAATAAAGTGTTAATTTATGAAACATAAACTCCCTAGTGCTTGCACTTATTCTGTAATATTGGCACGTGCATTTGATGGTAAGCATGTGAGGATAACTAAACCCCCAAACTTGGAGTCTTTGTGTTACAATTACAAAGGATATTTTAGTATTGTCCTTTTGGCCCTGGTGGATGCGAACTATGAGTTCCTCTACGTGGACGTTGCAATGAACGAGCATATCTCAGATGGGGGTGTGTTCGCACACTGCTCCTTGGCGCAAGACCTAAGGAGAGGTGGGCTGAACTTGCCCTCAAATGAAGAGACAACCCATCATCTCAACTTTGCGTTTGTGGGGGATGAAGCCTTCCCACTTCAGGCACACCTACTACCGCCATATCCCCAGAGGACCCTTACATCTGAGCAGCGCCTTTTCAATTACCGGCTATCCTGGGCCCGCCGTGTGGTTGAAAATGCGTTCGGGATCATGGCCAATACATTCCGGGTTTTTCATACACGTATGCATATGAAACTGGAATCTATTGATGTTGTAGTGCTGGCCTGTTTCTGCATAACTTCCTGCGTCGTAGGGATCGCTCATCATACATGCCGGCAAGTTATGTGGATTCTGTGGACCCTACAACAGGGGAGGTCCGTCCAGGGGCTTGGCGTGATACCGACCATGGTGTGGCACCACTCCAGCCGCTGAGCCAGGGTCGGACTCAGCAGGATGCCAGGAACAGTAGAGACGCATACTGCTCCTATTTTAATGGCCTTGGGGCAGTGGCCTGGCAGCACCAGCAGGTGTAGGGTGGCTGGTGCTGTGAGGCATGAACATGATGAGAATGGTGTACTCAGCAGGGTGGCTGCACCATGATTATTTTGTTTTGTTATTTTCTGTGTGCACAATCTTTAGTTAGTTAGTTATTCATGCTTTTTTTGTGGTGCACACTTTGCCATGTTTATTGTTTTACCTTATTTCTCATCATGATCCATTTATTTGTGTGATGTAAACACTTTTTTTTCAGTTATTTTGTGTGTTTGTCCTTATTTTGTAATGTGCACAAAAATAATAAGTTTTCAAAGTTGGATCCAAAAAACTACATGTGTGTGTTGTTACTTGGGGATACAGGGCAGTTGCACATAGCTTTATGCTGTGCACAGAAGTATGTGACCCATCCAAAGCTATTGATGGGTCCGTGAAACATTGTGTGTTAATATGCAGTACCTAGGTTCAGCCCTTTGGGCTACAGTGTATGGCGCAACTGTGTGTACATATCCATTGTGATGTGTTGTGGCCACAGGGGCATGTGTCCACACACATTCAACAAGCAATGGTTTTTGTGGGTGATGAACGTACAGTCCATTACACACAAACATGTGTACACACATAGTTGAGTGGTGCCATGGCAGCTGTGCCATAGCATGGACCAATGTAGGCACATATGTGCAAAGTATTGTGTGTATATTCCCACCTTCAGCTACAGACGCACACATAGCAAATGTGGCACCCCATGGGTTAATGTGCCACAATAACATCACATGGGTTCTCTCCCCACTACACACTGACAAACACTAGCACCTCTGTGCCAAGAGGGGGAGCACAACCTGCTTCCTTATATACTCTTGCTCATGAGGGAGAGCTCAGTTCAGCTCGGAGCAGGGCTGTGAAGAGCACGAGTTAGTGCAGAACTTAGTGCAGACCTAGTGAGGGTCAGAGGAACAGGAGAACTACAGACTGAGGAACACGTCTGGGAGCTGGAGTGATACCTTCACTCGCCCCAGAAGAACGCACAGAACGGACACCGGATCCGCTACTGTGTCTAGCACCCACAGCACAGTGAATCCAGGAACAGTGGGATTTCTAGATGCCCCTAGTACCAGTGCAAAGCAACACGGAGGGGTCAGCACAGCACAGAGGACTCAAGTTGCCTAGCCAAGTGGTACCAGCAGAACACAGAGAGAGAGACGTGAGAAGTCCCAGCAGCTCAGCTAATAGCAGCAGCCAGGACACACACACAGTGCAGCACAAGGAAGCTGATGACCCCGGACAGGGTGGGAAGAGAGCTCAGCCCCATTACAGACTCCGTGGACTATAATCTGCAATAACATCAGCAGTAAAGCTTTGGAAAACAGCAAAACTGTGAGTCTGTGTACTGATTGCAACCTTTGCTCCACATTCAGCACAGAGAGCTTCCTCCTGCTACAAGCCTGTCAGCTCTGCATCACCAGGAAAGAAGGAGAATTGCATCAGTGTCTACCAAACGTGAGTGTGTGGTCCTTTAACCCCGTCTCCACCATCTATACCCCTTATAGACTATACCATCACTGCCCCGGGGAATACAGTTCTACCCACAGGAACTATACCATCTATGCTGCCACTACATCATCCCCGGAGGTTCTGCAGCAGCGGCGGCCCCCTTACTGGCCGCATATAGTGGGTGGCGTCACGACTGACATTTCCCCTGTAAATAATCCCCTTTTATTGCCGAGCCCGGGACACGGTCCGGACCAAGCCACCCATGACTTCCCCGGCACCATCCGGTCCGGTACCGAGTACCCCTGTCCCGAGGGGCCCGACACAAACCATTGTGTAGTGTAAGCCACTGTCCAGCTCCAAACCGCTCCTGTGTGACGCTTGAGCGGCTCAAAAGTGTATCGCTGCAGCCACTTGTTATGACACGAGCGTGTATTCCTTGAAAAACTCCGCGACAATGGCGTCACGTATTAGCCAGCCTTCCAGCGCAGGCTGGCCAATCAGAACGCTATTGCGTTGTCCAATGAGCGTGTTTTGGGCACGGTGAACAACATTTTGGCACGCCTATGTTTTTGCCGCGCTGAACATCTACACCCACATTCCTTTGGGGATAGCGGCGTGTGAAGCGGCGACGGGACTCCACTGGATGTTTCCCGCAGTTTGTGTTACAACTTCCAGGGAGACACGTCGCCTTAGGTTGAGGGCGAAATTGTGGTGTCTAAAAGCGCCTTCGGTTTCGGAGACAACCATAAAAAACGTGCACGCGCACGTTAAGGTTGCCTCCAATCGCCGCCAAAAGTTGCAGCGTGTAAAGGTATCCTAAGAGGCATTTCTCTGTTAGTGATAGCTGGTGATCACTAGGACCCAGTTGATCTCTCATCTTTAGCTGTCTATTTATACCCCTCAGCTCCCAGGATGCACTGCTGGTGATAGCTGTTCAGGTGTTGGTGGTTACTTCCTAGCTCAAGCAGTGCATGGGGATCTTTCTGTTGGATTGCTGTTTGGATCTTCTTAAGCTAAGTGTTTCTCCATTTCCTCTTTGTTTGTTTCCTTGGTGTTTATTTGACTAGTGTTCCCTCTGCTCTGATCCCTGTGTAGTCTTAGTTCAGGGATAGCAGGGCCAGGTATCCAGTTTGGGGACAGTTGTGGAGACTATATAGGGTAGTTAGGGAAGTGTCAGCCCTAATTTATCTAGATGTCTTCATCTCCCCTTTGCCCTTAGCATCAGGGACTCCTTTCCCCCACATCGTCCTGTACTGGGTGTCTTCCTACACCTAGCATGACATCTTGTTGCTTCAGGCTGCCTTCTGACCATTAAAGTGAATAAACAAAAAATTGAATCCTTATCTTGCCTGATTTAAAAAAAAAATGCAAGTGTGAACCTAGCTTAGGCCCCTTTCACTTCAGCGGTAAGCGCTGATCATGGCAGTTGCGGTGAAAAAACCGCATCTGCCGTGGTTACCGCATAACGGCCGCACTTGCGGTTCACCTGCGGCTAGCCCCATGCAATGTCTATGGGGCTTGAGGCAGGTGCGGCAAGTGCGGTATATTTGCGGTTTCGGCACATGCGGCAGATGCGGCCACGGAAAAAAAACGCGTTCAGCCGCGTTTTTTCCGCGGCCGCATCTACCGCAAGTGCTGAAACCGCACTTGCCGCACAATTACCTCAAGCCCCATAGTCATTGCATGGGGCTTGCCGCAGGTGAACCCGCAAGTGCGGTCGTTATGCGCTAACCGTGGCAGTTGCGTTTTTTTTCACCACAACTGTCGCGATCAGCGCTTACCGCTGATGTGAAAGGAGCCTAAAAATTTTAAAAATTAGAATAGTCAGTTTTTTGTGTTTTTTTGCCGCAGGAAGAACGCGGTTCATAATGTCGGTTTTATCTGGTACTGCAACACACAAACAAACAGGCTAAGGGCCCTTTCACATCAGCGTTTTTTGAAATTCGCGGCAGATGCGGTGAAAAAAACGCATCTGCCGCATTTAGCGCATAACCGCGACACTTGCAGCACACAGTTTTGGCACTTGCGGCAGGTGCGGCCGCGAAACAAAATGCTGTCAGCCGCGTTTTTTTTTCGCGGCCGCACCTGCCGCAAGTGCCAAAACGGCACTTGCCGCACCTGCCGCAAGTCCGCCTATACCTTGTATGGCGTTTACCGCAACCGCGCCGCAACCGTGCCGCAAGTGCAGCCGGTATGCGGTAATCGTGGTTCTGTTTGTGGGAATAAAGTAGATCCTTTAATGATTTCTAAATAGTTTTATCAGCTCCTGTTGTGGTGCATGTTCTTTTCATGCAAATTGAAGAAATATTAATACAAAGAAATTTCCATACATACTGAGGTAGTATCTGCTGTTTTTAGTCATACCTCAGGGAGATAGTCAGTTAGGGTATACAACAGGAGAAAACGAGGATAAACTCAAATTATGCAAATAAAAGGGTTTATTCCCATTCAAATGGCACAGAGTAGATGAACACCCAGTTACAAAGGTACAATCATTAGTCTCAAAAGAGATGTATTCACATCATACAAAAAGTTTACTTTCCTTTGTGTATTACAATTCAATAAGGCAGATTGATATACCCATACATAAAGTGCATATTGTACAAAGGGATAGCATTACCCTCTTATAAAGTGCTACAGTAGGGTTTTTTCAACAATCCAGCCAGACTTTACAGCTTAACCCCTTCATGACCTTGCCATTTTTTGCAATTCTGACCAGTGTCCCTATATGAGGTTATAACTCGGGAACGCTTCAACGGATCCTAGCGATTCTGAGATTGTTTTTTCGGGACATATTGGGCTTCATGTTAGTATTAAATGTAGGTCGATAATTTTTGCGTTTATTTGTGAAAAAATCCAAAATATGGCAAAAATTTTGAAAATTTTGCAATTTTCAAATTTTGAATTTTTCTTCTGGTAAACCAGAGAGTTATGTGACACAAAATAGTTATGAAATAATATTTCCCACATGTCTACTTTACATCAGCACAATTTTGGAAAAAAAAAAAAAATTTTGTTAGGAAGTTATAAGGGTTCAAAGTTCATGAGCAATTTTTCATTTTTCCACCAAAATTTACAAAACCATTTTTTTTTAGTGACCACATCCCATTTGAAGTCCCTTTGAGGGGTTTACATGACAGAAAACACCCAAAAGTGAGACCATTCCAAAAACTGCACCCCTCAAGCTACTCAAAACTACATTCAAGAAGGTTATTAACCCTTCAGGTGCTTCACAGGAACTAAGCATATTGGAAACAAAAAAATGGATATTTTAATTTTTCTAACAAAAATTTTCTTTTATCCTCAATTTTTTCATTTTCACATGGGCAACAAGATAAAATGGATCCTAAAATTTGTTGGGCAATTTCTCCTGAGTATATCGATACCACATATGTGATCATAAACCACGGTTTGGGCGCACGGCAGGGCTTTGAAGGGAAAGAGCGCAATTTGACTTTTGGAGCTAATTTTCCATTCAAAAAGTGAAATGGCGCTCCTTCACTTCTGAGCCCTGCCGCGCGCCAAAACAGTGGTTTATGACCACATATGAGGTATCGGTGTACTCAGGAGAAATTGCCCAACAAATTTTAGGATGAATTTTATCCTGTTACCCATGTGAAAATGAAAGAATTGAGGCTAAAAGAACATTTTTGTGAAAAAAAAGTACTTTTTCCATATTCACAGATCAATTTGTAAAGCATGTGGGGGTTCAATATGCTCACCACTCATCTAGATAAGTTCCCTGGGGGGTCTAGTTTCCAAAATGGGGTCACTTGTGGGGGAGCTCCAAAGTTTAGGCACACAGGGGCTCTCCAAACGCGACATGGTGTCCGCTAACAATTTGAATGGAAAATCACCTCAAATTGTTAGCGGACACCATATCGCATTTGGAGAGCCCCTGTGTGCCTAAACATTGGGGCTCCACCACAAGTGACCCCATTTTGTAAACTAGACCCCCCAGGGAACATATCTAGATGCATTGTGAGCACTTTGAACCCGCAGGTGCTTCACAAATTGATCCATAAAAATTAAAAAGTACTTTTTTTCCACAAAAAGTTTTTTTTTTCATTTTCATGAATTAATTTGTGAAGAACCTGGGGGTTCAATATGCTCACCACCCATCTAGATATGTTCCCTGGGGGGTCTAGTTTCCAAAATGGGGTCACTTGTTGGGGAGCTCCAAAGTTTAGGCACACAGGGGCTCACCAAACGCGACATGGTGTCCGCTAACAATTTGAATGGAAAATCAGCTCAAATTGTTAGCGGACACCATGTCGCATTTGGAAAGCTCCTGTGTGCCTAAACATTTGAGCTCCCCCACAAGTGACCCCATTTTGGAAACTAGACACCCAGGGAACATATCTAGATGCATAGTGAGCACTTTGAACCCCCAGGTGCTTCACAAATTGATCCGTACAAATTAAAAAAGAAAATTTGTGTGAAAAAAAGTATTTTTACCTTATTACGGATCAGTTTGTGAAGCACCTGGGGATTCAATGTGCTCACTATGCATCTATATAGGTTCCTTGGGGGGTCTAGTTTCCAAAATGGGGTCACTTGTGGGGGAGCTCCAATGTTTAGGCACACAGGGGCTCTCCATACGCAACCTGGTGTTTGCCAACAATTGGAATGGTTAGCGGACACCAGGTCGCGTATGGAGAGCCCCTGTGTGCCTAAACAGTTGAGCTCCCCCACAAGTGACCCCATTTTGGAAACTAGAACCCCCCGGGGAACATATCTAGATGCACAGTGAGCATTTTGAACCCCCATGTGCTTCACAAATTGAGACGTATAAATGAATAAAGAAACTTTTTGTGAAAAAACATACTAGTCTAGTAGTTAAAATTCGCAGCATAGGGGTTCCAATACATTTGGGTCTCTCCATGCTGAGGATTCCAGCCCCCTAGCTGCCATGTTGTATCTGGCTGGCAACCAAAAATACGGCAAAGCTCCATGTCATTTTATTTGTAGAATTAAAAAAAAAAAAATGACATGGGGCTCTGCCATATTTTTGGTCCAGCCAGGTACAACTTGGCAGCTACGGACTGCCACCAGCCCCCAGCTGCCTCATTGTACCTGGCTGGAACCAAAAATACAGCGAAGCCTATTTTTTTTTATTTCTAGAATTATTTCTAGAAAAAAAATGACATAGGGCTCCGCCATATTTTTGGTCCAGCCAGGTACAACTTGGCAGCTACGGACTGCCACCAGCCACCAGCTGCCTCGTCATACCTGGCTGGAACCAAAAATACAGCCAGGTACAACTAGGCAGCTGGGGGCTGGAATCCTCAGCATAGAGAGGCCCAAGCGTTCTGGGCCCCCCATGCTGCGAATTGCAGCCCGCAGCCGCCCCAGAAAATGGCGCATTCATTGAAGCACCATTTTCTGGCGCTGTACCCACGCTCTTCCAGTTGCCCTGGTACCGGTGGCTAACTGGGTAATAAAGGGGTTAATGCTAGCTTTTTATTGGCAGCTGGCACTAAGCCCGAGATTCATAATATAGGGCCAATGTTAGACCCGCCATTAGGAATCTCTAGTACGGTAAATAGTCAATAAATACACACAGAGAAAAATCTTTTTATTTGAAAAAAAAAACACAGACACAATTCGGACTCCATCTTTATTATAAAAAGATCCGACGTAGTCCACAACGAAGGTCCCACGACGCCCGATCGCTCCGACGTAGTCCACAACGAAGGTCCCACGCCGCTCAATCGCCTTTGCTTTCAGATCGCTACTCTGGAGCCCAACCCGCCAGCATGGTGATCGAGCTGCAGAAAGTGATCTGACACCCCGGGCGCAGTGACCCACTATGTGCATCACTGCACCTGGGCTGCCAGATCGCTTTCCGCAGCTCGATCCCCATGCATGGGGATCGAGCTGCGGAAAGCGATCTGGCAGCACAGGCGCATTGACCCACTATGTGCATCACTGCGTCCGGGCTGTCAGATCGCTTTCTGCAGCTCGATGCCCATGCAGGGAGATCGGGATCCTCAGGATCTAGCTGTAGAAAGTGATCTGGCAGCTCCAGCACAGAGCTGTCAGATCCGGAGGCGGTGAAGAGGAGGAGGAGGAGCAGGATTCAGTGGAGACAGAGCGGCCGCCGGAGGGGTGAGTGGGAGAGGCGATCGCCACTCCGGTGATCGGGGGGGCAGGAAGGGGGAAGAGGGGGGGGTGACAGGAGAAGTAGAGGGGCACTTAGGAGGAAGTGGGGGCAGGCAGGAGGAAGCGGGGGCAGGCAGGAGGAAGTGGGGGCAGGCAGGAGGAGGCGGGCGGCAGGAAGAGGAAGCGGGCGGCAGGGACAGGAAGCAGGCGGCAGGAAAAGGAAGTGGGGGGGGTAAGAAAGATGAAGAGGGGGCAGGAAAGAGGTGGGGGGCAGGGGGGCAGTTAGAGGATGACAGGGGAGAAGATTGGAGGGTAGGAATAGCAGCGGCAGGCAGGGAAGCATTACAGGCGCGGTGATTTTCACTTTCACTTTTGAGTGCCAATCACCGCGCCTGTAGCCGGGGGGGTGGGGGTGGGGGCAAATCGACCCCCCCTGGGGTGTTGTACAACTTCCCATGTACCTGCAGGCCGAGTGACAGGTCAGTGACACCCTCACTCGACTTGCAGGAGCCCGATCATTCCATGGCCCAGGGGGTGGGCCAAGGGTCTGGAAGGGGTTAAAAGGAGGTAAACATCAATTCAATGAAGTCAATTACCCATTGAGACCAATATTGCCACCTATTGCCCCGGGCACCAGAGGGGGAGAGTGCCCATGACCACCCCAACGCACATTTTGTGACCTTGTGTGTCACAATGGTCACTTCATCAGGGGATGGTTAGTCATAATCATCATATAAGCCCACCTTATATTATGCCACTGCATCCATGAGCAGGTCCTCGTGACCGGAAGTGACACCTTGCGCGTAACCGGAAGCGGTCTCCGCCCCCCCCGTCTCGCGTCATCGCCAATCACGCATGCGCGGCCGTCGGGATTTATCACCTAGGCGACTGCACATGCGTAAGGGAGATCCTGACGGTCAGGGAAGGAGGCGGGCCCCTCTCCCAGAGTACGAGCTCAGCGTCAGGTCGCTAGGATTAATTGTAGGCACAGCACTTTCATCTTAATGACGCATTTTATGTATGGGTATAGCAATCTGCCTTATTGAATTGTAATACACAAATGAATGTAAACTTTTTGTATGATGTGAATACATCTCTTTTGTGACTAATGATTGTACCTTTGTAACTGGGCGTTCATCTACTCTGTGCCTTTTTGAATGGGAATAAATTGAAGAAATAGTATAAGCGAGGTTGGTTTCAACATTCACTGTTTGAACACGGGCTGCGATGTCTGAGTGACCATGTGTCTTCAGACCTGACCTCTACAGTCTCATATATGTGTTTGAGCTTATTTACTTTGGGTCAGGTAACCCACAGAGCGGCCGGACATTGCAGGCCGTACTGAGTAAAATTTTAAAGTGTGAAACCACTGTGTTGCTTAAAAAACAGTATTATTTCTATCAAATATTACAGAATTTACAATGGAGGCTCTGAACTCAGATTCCAATACAAATGCTAATGTGGCGACCCGCATGGTCAGGCGTCACAGAGGGGTATTGCACCCGTAAAAGAGGTGTAATTGCCCCAGCTGCAAGTGGACCCTAGGTTGGTGGGTGGTACCCATTCCCGCACTCCCACATTAGCTGAGCAGTGGGAGGTTACCTGGGGAGGGAGATATAGTCACCTCCCGGGGGGAAGAAAGATATAGCGAGCCCCAGGCCAGGGGAGTACTCGGGTATCAGGCTCAAAAGGTAGCTGTGTCACGGGGAGTGGTGGCCGCGACTGAGCCCGTGGCCTGGGTGACACTTCAAAAAGGGTGTATTTACAGGGGATAAGAGTTTGTCATGTGACGCCACCTGTAGTACCTGGTGATGGGTCACCAGCTGCGCCACAGTTCGCCGGAGGTAGATGGTAGCGCGGCTAAGTTGGGAAAGCTCCCTACAGATGGAGCGGGTCGTCCAGGGCAGCGTTCCTGCAAGGGAACAGGTTGATGTAGAAACTCACACACAGGCAAAGTCACTTTCTGCTGTCAACTTGTAGCAGCATCACACAAAGTTCACAGTCCTGCATCAGATGTCAAAATAACAGGTAGCCCTACGGGTGGCTGCAAGTGGATCCCAGGTGGTATGGTGGAATCCGTGGTGTACCTTAGTTGACCCGTGTCCTTTCTTTCCGCCTAGTATGGACCTATACCCAATGGCTCTGTGTAGGTAGTATTGAGGGTCCTCTCCCTCGTGGTGAGGAAGCAGGCAGACTGCTCCTTTCTGGCAGGGTGCTGTGGCGATATAGGGACCACAGCAGCCAGTTGCCGACTTCAAAGATGAACTCTGGCCGGATCCTCAGGCACGGCATTCCCATGGTGGACTGGAGAATCAGTGAAGTGCCTCGTGCTTTGGCGGGGATTCAAATCTCCCGCAACGGCGCGAGGCGCGGTTTAAGTCATGTGCCAAGTGTGCTGATTGGCGACCAATCAGCGCTCAGTGTATTTTAAACCTGGCGCCAAGGCGCGTGCCGCTTCTCTGATTGGTTGTCACGGTTAGCGACGACCAATCCGAGAAGCGCCTTGGCGCCAGATTTAAAATACGCTGAGTGCAGCTTCTCTGATTGGTTGCCACGGTTAGAATGTAAGAGTGACAGTCAGGACTGACACAGGCATCCCACGTGGTGACCAATCAGAGAAGCGGCGCTGAGCGTATCTTATCTGATTGGTTGACCGCGCTTAGTGGCGACCAATTAGTGAAACGGAATTCCAACAGCGCGAAAACAGCACTCATTGGTTGCGGGCGATCGCGGAGACCAATGAGCGCTGTTGCTCAGCCAATGAGCACTGCCACGCGACTTTGCCGCCTGAATTTAAAAGTGTCCGGCGCCGCTTTGCTGATTGGTTAACCGCACTTAGCGGCGACCAATCAGGAAAGCGGAATTCAAACCTTGCGCCAACAGCGCTCATTGGTTGCAGCCGACCACGTCGACCAATGAGCGCTGTTGGCGCCTGATTTGAATGCCACTTTGCTCATTAGTCGCGGCCGACAGAGCACAGCCAATGAGTGAAGCTGTGCAGCTTTGGCACCCATTTTGAAGTGGTGATGTTACTGCTAACACAATAGCGGCGACGTCACAGAAATACAGACTGTCTATTTACCTCACAGTGACGCAGTTTCAGGCACCCGTATTCTCTATAAGGTACACAGTACTTTGTGGAGAGAGGACTCTGCTATTAAACGGCTATTTCTACGGCATCCGTATACTCTCTAAGGTACACAGTACTTTCTGGAGAGAGGACTCTGCTATTAAACGGCTATTTCTACAGCACCTGTATACTTTCTAAGGTACACAGTACTTTCTGGACATAGGACTCTGCTATTAAACAACCATTTCTACAGCACCTGTATACTATCTAAGGTACACAGTACTTTCTGGAAAGAGGACTCTGCTATTAAACAGCTATTTCTACAGCACCCGTATACTCTCTAAGGTACACAGTACTTTCTGGAGAGAGGACTCTGCTATTAATCAGCTATTTCTACAGCACCCGAATACTCTCTAAGGTACACAGTACTTTCTGGAGAGAGGACTCTGCTATTAAACGGCTATTTCTACCGCACCCGTATACTCTCTAAGGTACACAGTACTTTCTGGAGAGAGGACTCTGCTATTAAACGGCTATTTCTACAGCACCTGTATACTTTCTAAGGCAGTTGTCCCCAAACACCGGTCCACGGACCGGGACCGGGCCGCGGGGGTCTGTGTGCCGGTCCGCGCTGCCGCAGACTAGCAGTACACAATCTGCTGAGCTCTGCGGCGGCTCTGAGTGCTGGGATGCGGCCCGCCTCCCGGGGTGATGTCACCGCCCCCGCCGCTGCAGCAATTAGGTTGTCTCGGCTGTATGCATAGATGTATGGGAGAATCTCTCCGCCCATCACAGTGCAGAAGCCGGGCCAATCACGGTGCAGCAGCCAGGCCCTGATTGGCTACTGGCTGTTGCACTGTGATTGGCCCGGCTTCTGCACTGTGATGGGCGGAGAGCTTCTCCCATACATCTATGCATACAGCCGAGACAACCTAATTGCTGCAGGTGCAGGGGGGGCTGGTGACTGCTATTTGTGTGTGCTGGAGATGGTGGAGGCTGGAACAGGATAATAAGGGTAAGGGCTGTAAGTGCATGGTGGGGACTAGAAGAGGAGGATGGTGGGGCTGGAAGAAGAGGATACTGGGTCTGGAAGAGGAGGATGGTGGGGCTGGAAGAGGAGGATGGTGGGGCTGGGAGAAGAGGATACTGGGGCTGGAAGAGGAGGATGGTGGGGCTGGGAGAAGAGGATACTGGGCCTGGAAGAGGAGGATTGTGGGGCTGGGAGAAGAGGATACTGGGGCTGGAAGAGGAGGATTGTGGGGCTGGGAGAAGAGGATACTGGGGCTGGAAGAGGAGGATGTGGGGCTGGGAGAAGAGGATACTGGGGCTGGAAGAGGAGGATACTGGGGCTGGGAGAAGAGGATACTGGGGCTGGAAGAGGAGGATACTGGGGCTGGAAGAGGAGGATGGGGTTGCAAGAGGAGGATGATGGGGCTGCAAGGGGATTATGATGGAGATATGGTATTGGGGGCTGCAAGGGAATTATGTGGATACCACATTGGGGGCTGCAAGGGGATGGAAAAATAAAACATCCCCTGAAAATAATACGTAACACATATTTTGGGGACGCAGAGTGCTAAACTCCACCCCTTATCTATGGCCACGCCCCCATATGGCCAAAGCCCCGCCCCCACCGGGCCGCGGACAAATGGGCTTGCATGAAGCGGTCTCCGGTGCAAAAAAGGTTGGGGACCACTGTTCTAAGGTACACAGTACTTTCTGGACATAGGACTCTGCTATTAAACGGCTATTTCTACCGCATCGTATACTCTCTAAGGTACACAGTACTTTGTGGAGAGAGGACTCTGCTATTAAACAGCCATTTCTATTGCACCGTATACTCTCTAAGGTACACAGTACTTTGTGGAGAGAGGACTCTGCTATTAAACGGCCATTATTACTGCACCCGTATACACTCTAACGTACAGAGTACTTTCTGGAGAGAGGACTCTGCTATTAAACGGCTTTTTCTACAGCACCTGTATGCACTCTAAAGTACACAGTACTTTGTGGAGAGAGGACTCTGCTATTAAACAGCTATTTCTACAGCACCTGTATTCACTCTAAGGTATACAGTACTTTCTGGAGAGAGGACTCTGCCATTAAATGGCTATTTTTACAGCACCCGTATTCACTCTAAGGTACACAGTACTTTCTGGACATAGGACTCTGCTATTAAACAGCACACAACTAGCAAAAGACAGTGCACAGGTGTAAAAGAAGTCAAATCATGCAACAAATACAATACACAAATGCAGAAGGATGACATAAAACAGGTATGTTGGAACACGCAAACAGTGTGACACATGTCCACTGCTCCTGTTAGCACCACTAAGGATACACAGATGTTTATTTCACCGCACTCCAGATGCAATAGCATTGGGCCTTTTTCTAGTGAATATATAACTGCTGAAGATTTTAATTGTATATACCTCATAGTTGGTCAGGGGTTAAATTGTAACTAGCTCATAAATTATGGTACCTGGATATGAATTTTGATTTTGTAAAACATTTTTTAATTAATAAAGAAGTTAATTTTTTAATACTTGGTGTGTGCAGATTCACTATTATCATCAGGGGTACATCCTATGGTGCTTCTGAGAGATATTGTTAGAATAAGTGAAGCACAGAAAGGAGTAGATTGGTGTTCATTTATGTGCCCATGTTGCAGATTTGTTTGCAGAAATTTCTGCACCAAATCTGCATCTTCTGGCAGGAAAAATGCTGCAGTAAAAATGTGTTATTTTGGCATGATTTTGTGCATTTTTGGTGCATTTTTTCATGCAATCTAGGTGAAGAACGCAGAAACAATTGACATGTTGCTTCTTTTCTCTGCACCAAGATCTACAAGGGAAAAAACCTGAACGTTGGCGCAACACTTCAAGATTTTCATTGACTTTGCTGGTATGCGTCTTTGTATATAGACATCAGAATATTTATATGTAGAGAAGCCTGTATGTCCTGTGTTTCATGCCCTCCCCAAGGTGCACAAAGCTCAATTTCCTCCTCCCCTCTGTGCGATTGTTGCTTGAATCGGGAGTTTGAATGAGAGACTTTCTACATGGGGAGATGTGGAGCCCACTGAGACGGGGTACTCGATACTGGACCGGGGTACTGCTGGGTCTGGACCGTGTCCCCGATCCCGCAAGTAATGGGGAGATATTTACAGCGGAATTTTTCGTGACGCCACCCAAGGGTTGTTGTCAGGGTGACCACCGCTGGTGCAGAACCTCCGGGGATGATGTTTGGCTGCTGGTGATGTAACAGCTCTCTGCGGGTAGAGTTCGGTTCCCGGGACAGTGATAGCAAAAGTCTATAGATGGTGCTATGGATATTGCAGGATAGGGTAGGTAGTAGAGGTGTTGGCAGTTTGTGAGGGAAAGAGGGGCTTGAGCACAAGGATCACGCAGACTCACGGTTTTGAAGTTTTCCATATCTTTACTGCTGATATTCTTTAGCAGACTACTGTCCACGGAGTCTGTACCGGGGCCGGGTTGCTCCCACCCTGACCGGGTCCTTGGCTTCCCACTCCTGTGCTGTGTGTGTGGCCCTACTGCCGCTAGGCTAGGCTGCGGCCCTGTCTCTCCTTACTGGTACCAAACTTGCTAGGCAACTTGAGTCTTATCTTTGTGTCTTTGACCCCGCTGTGTTGCTTCGCTGTGGTACGGTGAAGATATATAATCTTTACTTTTCGGTGTTTTCTGTGCTGCTTGGGTCAGGCACAATTGCAGATCCGATATCCGGTCTTTGCACTCCTCCGGGGCGAGTTATGCGGTAACTCAGTCTCCCAGATGTGTTTTCCTGTTTCTCTTACTCCTTCCCTCAGACCCTGGCTAGGCCTGGAAGTGAGTAGCAGGCTGTGGAGAGGCCTAAGGCAGCCCCTTTACACCACCAGTTTTTCTTCCTCAGTCCTCCCAGGAACTGAACTAACTCCAACTGACTAACTGTCACTGCCACTCTGAGGTAAACAACATTAGTTCCTCCCACCACTCTGCTCTTCGCCACTTCCTCTCCACACCAGAATATATATAGGGAAGCAGCTTTAGCTACCCCTTCTGTCCTGGAGGCGCTAGTATAGTGTTGTGGGTTGTGTGGGGAGTTAACCCTTTGTGGTATTACTGTGGCATATTAACCCCTGGGGTGCCACATTGATAAGACATTGCAGTCGATAGTAAATCATGTGGTAGGTTTTATTAAAGCCAAAAAACATTTGTTGTCTAACATCAGAAATGTTACTTGATTAAATGACTAGTCATGGATAATGTTTGACCTTAACTCTCTCTACTCCTGCATTCCACACAAGTTGAATGTGGCAGCCATAAGTGATGTTTTGTTTCAGACCAACATAATTCAGCAGACACTAATGGGGCCGTCACATGCATCAATTTGAAGAACGATATTGTTAGCGATCACATGCGCGCGCGATCGCTAACAATATCGTTCAGATCGCTGGTGAGCTGTCATACAGGCAGACTCCCCAGCGATCAATGGACCAGAGACATCGTGGAAATGATTTAAATATCGTTTCCACGATGTCTTGCTCCCGCTGCCAGGCTGCGGTAAGCAGGAGCAGGCTGGTCTCCAAGGTAAATTGCGGGTAACCAGGCAGCGGTGCGTAGCCTAGATACCCGATGTATATGTTGGTTACCAGCATTCTCTGCTCACCGACTGTTATCCAAGGTACACAGCGGGTAACTAGGGACCCTAGTTACCCGCTGTGTACCTTGGATACCGGCCGGTGAGCGGAGAAGGCTGGTAACCAAGGTATACATCGGATATCTAGGCAGCGCGCTGCCTAGTTACTCGCAGTTTACCTTGGAGACCAGCTCCCAGCGCTTGCAGAGAGACACTGGGAGCTGGCTTATTGGTCGTCTCCCGGGGTCACACGCAGCGATGCTGCATGTCCACCGGGCGACCAATGATTGATTTGAGGACAGGACCTCAAATCAAACAATGAACCATCAGCCGACTGATCGTTCATCGTTTGTAGTGTCAAACGCAACAATCTCGTTTCTGCATGTGATATAGAATTTGCCTATAAGGGAGTTGGTGTGGGCTAAAAGATTGGGTTCTACGGATCAGGCACTAATCAGAGAAAACCAAAGGATTGAAAGGAGGTTGAAAAACAGGGGTTACAAAAAAATGGATGCTGCAAAGGGGGAGAGAACTAGAGTCTTTACTTGGTGATGAAAACCATATAGACAGGGTTAATGCACAGAATATACCTACATTTTCAACCACCTATAGTGTCGACTATAATAACATTGTCGCACTGATGAATACGTTTTTGCCCATTCTCTACCGGGATTCGGTTCAGGCAAAAATCTTGAAAAAAGACTATCGTGTTCACATACGTGACAGAACACTAGGAAATGCTTTATCCCCAAATCTTTCTGTCAGTGCAGAAAGGAGACCTACATGGCTGACACAAAAAGGGTGTTATAAGTGTGGGGGAAGTAAGTGCACCTTGTGCAGGCATATGGAGAGAACACATGAATTTTGTAATATGACCAACACAAAACATTTGATTAAAACATTTAATTGCAATACCACACTTGTTTATATGGCGACATGTGTGGAGTGCAATAAGTACTACATATGGTGCACTGTGAGACCGCTTAAGAGAAAGCATATTAAAGCATATTATGGCTGCCAAGCCTGACAGAACTGTCAATCAACGGGGATTGTCGGGACTTTCCAAACATTTTCGGGAGAGTCATAATGGAGATGTAAGTTCCCTTATGGTGAAAAGCATAGAGAGAGTCGGGAAGCCGGCCCGGGGCAGAGACTGTGAGCGCACTTTGAGGTGTTGCGAGGCTTACTGGATAATAGTGACTAGATTCCCTATAGTGCTAAACTATCGCAGCAACATTAGTGGTGGCATTTGAGGTTATATCTAGGTTGGCGTGGTTTCCTTTTTTCGGTTGTTTGGGTTACTTTACCTAGTGTTCCCATGAGATTTGACACTAGTGGAGAATAGCAATATTGGTGATGGATGTAAAAATTTACTCCATCACGAAAACCGCTTATGCATTTTTCCTGCAATATCAAATGGTTCGGAGTTTTGCATTGTATTTAGGTAGGATAAACCAATATGGCGTTTAGCTGAGAACTATGTTGCGGATTGCAGCTTCTCATTCTTATTCTCTCCTCCTTACTTCATACTCCCTTTTTTTTCTTCCTTCTTGCGTTATATTAAATCTCCTTTCTTTTCTCCTTGCTTTACACTGCAGTTTCTTTCTTTTCTCCTTATTTGACACTGCAGCTCCCCTTTCTTTTCTCCATACTTTACACTGCAGCTTGTCACTCTCTCCTCCTTGCTTTATACTGCAGCTTCTTTCCTTCTTCTTACTTCTCCCCCTTTTTTTCTCCTTCTTGCTTTATACTACATTTCCTCTTTCTTTTTCTCTTTACTTGACACTGCAGCTTCACTTTCTTTTCTACTTAATTTACACTAAAACTTCTCATTCTGTCTTCCTTGCTTTATACTGCAGCTTCTTTCTTTCCTTCTTACTTTTCCCTTTCTTACTCCTCTTTGTTTTATACTGCATTTCCTCTCTCTTTTCTCCTTAGTTTACATTGCAGCTCCTCTTTATTTTCTCATTACACTACAGCTTCTCTTTCTTTTCTCATTACTTTATACTGCAGCTTCTTTTTCTTTTCTCATTACTTTACACTGCAGCTTCTCTTTCTTTTCTGCTTACTTCACACTGCAGCTTCCCTTTTTCTCATTACTATACACTGCAGCTTCTCTTTTTTACTCTTCTTCTTGCTTTACACTGCAGCTCCTGTCTCTTTCCTCCTTGCTTTGCACTATTCTATATTTCCATTACTTTTTATGTAAAGTTGTTGTACTGAGAAAGTAGAGATGTCTTTTGCAAACTTATTTTTGTGTAGATAAGGAGGCGACAGTCTATGTAGGCATCAAGATTTTTGGTAGGCTGTCTCCCATTTGAATTTTTAATTATTATTACGGTATTATTTATTTATAGAGCACCATTGATTCCATGGGGCTGTACATGAGAAAAGGTTACATACAAACAAGTTAAAATTAAAATGAAAACACAAACTCCAAAAGTATATAGTAAAAATAAAAAATAGCGAAAATATATATTATAAAAATAAAAATTAGTGAAGTTGAGGTAGATTCTGCATCCTAGAATGTTTGCCTAGTATGTTGGACAGTTGGTGTTTGTTATCTAAGAAGAAATAGAATCCTTTAATATTAAAAGCATTCTATTTCTTCTTCCTAGATATTTTCGCTATTTTTTATTTTTATTATGTACTTTTTAAGTTTGTGTTTTAATTGGTTTTAAAGGAAACCTGTCAGACTGTTTATGCCTCCCCAGTTATCACTATCTGTAGCTGTAGCTTTATAATACTATTGTAATCATCCCTGTCTGAGCTCATAGTGTAATGGTAAAGGTGAAAAAAAAAGCAGTTATACACTTACATTTCCTTATGTAATGAGGCAGTCAGTCTCCAGCTTGGAGGACGGGGACTGTTTGGCAGGTTAATAGTTAACATTTCAGCCTTGTGCTAGAACATGTTGGGAGACCTGATGTGATGTCACAACCATGTGACTACAATAGGCGGAGCTAAGTTCTCATAGAACATATCGTATATACTCGTGTATAAGCCGAGTTTTTCAGCCCAAAATTTGGGCCGAAAAGTCCCCCCCTCGGCTTATACACGGGTCTATACGGTAGACCCGTGTGGTGGGGGCTGTGTGGTGGGGGCTGTGGAGGCTGGAGGAGGCGGGGGGGGCTGCTGTATGAGCGGCCCCGTCACGTGGGGCCGCTCATTAAATATGCACTGCATCCCCCTGTCAATCAGCGGCAGGGGGAAGCAGTGCATATGGCCCCCGAAAAAGCTGGCACTGTCCCCCCTTGTAAGGGCCCCCCCCCCGGTGCTTATACATTACCATCCCGGTGTTCTGATCGGCGCCGCTCCTCGGTGCTTCTTCATCCTCCCGCGCTGGCTCCATCCGTGATCTCCGGCTGTCGCAGCGATGTGACGTCATCGCGCGACCGCTGGAGAACTCAGAACCCGGATGCAGCCAGCGCGGGAGGATGAAGACGCAGCACGGAGGAGCGGCGCCGATCAGAACACCGGGATGGTAATGTATAAGCACCGGGGGGGGGGGCACTTACAAGGGGGGACAGTGCCAGCTTGTGGGGGCTGTTGGTACCCCCTGGGGGCTGTTGGTACCCCCAGGGGGCTGCTGGGTACCCTCTGGGGGCTGTTGGTACCCCCAGGGGGATGTTGATACCCCCAGGGGACTGCTGGGTACCCCCTGGGGGCAGCTGGTACCCCCAGGGGGCTGTTGGTACCCCCTGGGGGCTGCTGGGTACCCCCTGGGGGCTGTTGGTACCCCCAGGGGGATGTTGGTACCCCCAGGGGGCTGCTGGGTACCCCCTGGGGGCTGTTGGTACCCCCAGGGGGATGTTGATACCCCCAGGGGGCTGCTGGGTACCCCCTGGGGGCTGTTGGTACCCCCAGGGGGCTGTTGGTACCCCCTGGGGGCTGCTGGGTACCCCTGGGGGCTGTTGGTACCCCCAGGGGGATGTTGGTACCCCCAGGGGGCTGCTGGGTACCCCCTGGGGGCTGTTGGTACCCCCAGGGGTATGTTGGTACCCCCAGGGGGCTGCTGGGTACCCCCTGGGGGCTGCTGGGTACCCCCAGGGGGCCGCTGTATAACCCTGGGGGGTGCTGTATAACCTCTGGGGGCTGCTGTATATACTGCTGAGGCCTGTATACCACTGGGGCTGCTGTATATACCACTGGGGCTGCTGTATATACCACTGGGGCTGCTGGGGCTCCTGTATACTACCACTGGGGCTGCTGGGGCTCCTGTATACTACCACTGGGGCTGCTGTATACTACCACTGGGGCTGCTATATACTACCACTGGGGCTGCTATATACTACCACTGGGGCTGCTATATACTACCACTGGGGCTGCTATATACTACCACTGGGGCTGCTATATACTACCACTGGGGCTGCTGTATACTACCGCTGGGGCTGCTGTATACTACTGCTGGGGCTGCTATATACTACCACTGGGGCTGCTGGGGCTGCTATATACTACCACTGCGGCTGCTGTATACTACCACTGGGGCTGCTGGGGATGCTATATACTACCATTGGGGCTGCTGTATACTACCACTGAGGAGGCCTGTATACCACTGGGGGGGGACCTGTATACCACACTGCTGGGGGCTGTATACCTGTGCTGGGGTCCACCCTCGGCTTATACACGAGTCAATAGGTTTTTCCAGATTTTTGGGGCAAAAGTAGGGGGGTCGGCTTATACACGGGTCGGCTTATACACGAGTATATACGGTAACATGTTTGCTGGCTTAGCTCTGCCCACTATGGTCACATGATCGTTACATCACACAGGTCCTTTAGCCATGCAACTTAATAGTGAGTTAACTATTATCCTGCCTGACAGTCTCCATCCTCCAAGGTGGGGACTGAAATGTAATTGTGTATAAATGCTTTTTTTTCACCTTTTACATTACACTATGAGCTCAGACAGGGATGATTAGAATAGTATTATAAAGCTGCAGGTACAGACAGTGATAGCAGGGGGAGCATAAACTAGCTGACAGGTTCCCTTTAAATACTTTAATGAAATTGATTTTTTACAAATAAACTATAGTCTTCCTTTCTAACACGTATGTAGTCTTCTTTATTATTCACCTTTAAGAATAACATACTTTTAATACGAACATATTTATACGAGAAAGACATATCCTTCAAGTAAACCCATGATAAATACCCATGTCTTTAAGCTATAATTAATTGTAAGCATTTTTAATGGACTTACAGCGCCTTGTGAAAGTATTTGGCTCCCTTGAACTTTTCAACCTTTTGCCATATTTCAGGCTTCAAACATAAAGATAGAAATTCTAATTTTTGTGAAGAATCAACAAGTGGGACACAATCGTGAAGTGGAACAAAATTTATTGGATATTTGGAACTTTTTTAACCAATAAAAAAACTGAAAAGTGGGGCGTACAATATTATTCTGTCCCTTTACTTTCAGTACAGCAAACTCACTCCAGAAGTTCAGTGAGGATCTCTAAATGATCCAATGTTGTCCTAAATGACTGGTAATGATAAACAGAATCCATCTGTGTGTAATCAAGTCTCCGTATAAATGCACCTGCTCTATGATGGTCTCAGGGTTCTGTTTCAAGTGCAGAGAGCATCATGAAGACCAAGGAACACACCAGGTAAGTCCGAGATACTGTTGTGGCGAAGTTTAAAGCCAGATTTGTATACAAAAAGATTTCCCAAGTTTTAAACGTCTCAAGGAGCACTGTGCAAGCGATGATATTGAAATGGAAAGAGTATCAGACCACTGCAAATCTACCAAGAGCGGGCAGTCCTTCTAAACTTTCATCTCGAACAAGGAGAAGACTGATCAGAGATGCAACCAAAAGGCCCATGATCACTCTGGATAAACTGCAGAGATCTACAGCTGAGGTGGGAGAGTCTGTCCATAGGACAACAATCAGTTGTACACTGCACAAATCTGGCCTTTATGGAAGAGTGGCAAGAAGAAAGCCATTTCTCAAAGATATCCATAAAAAGTCTCGTTTGAAGTTTGCCACAAGCCACCTGGGAGACACACCAAACATGTGGAATAAGGTGCTCTGGTCAGATGAAACCAAAATCAAACTTTTTGGCCACAATTCAAAACAATATGTTTGGCGTAAAAGCAACACAGCTCATCACCCTCAAAGCACCATCCCCACTGTCAGACATGGTGGTGGCAGCATCATGGTTTGGGGCTGCTTTTCTTCAGCAGGGACAGGGGATATGGTTAAAATTGATGGGAAGATGGATGGAGCCAAATACAGGACCATTCTGGAAGAAAATCTGTTGGAGTCTGCAAAAGACCTGAGACTGGGATGGAGATTTATCTTCAAACAAGACAATGATCCCAAACATAAAGCAAAATCTACAATGGAATGGATCAAAAATAAACGTATCCAGATGTTAGAATGGCCAAGTCAAAGTCCAGACCTGAATCCACTTGGAATCTGTGGAAAGAGCTGAAAACTGCTGTTCACAAACGCTCTCCATCTAACCTCACTGAGCTCCAGCTGTTTTGCAAGGAAGAATGGGCAAGAATTTCAGTCTCTTGATGTGCAAAACTGATAGAGATATACCCCAAGCGACTTGCAGATGTAATCGCAGTAAAAGGTGGCGCTACAAAGTATTAACTCAATGGGCCCGAATAATATTGCACACCCCACTTTTCAGTTTTTAATTTGTTAAAAAAATTTAAAATATCCAAAACATTTCCTTCCACTTTACGATTGTGTCCCACTTGTTGTTGATTCTTCACAAAAAATTAGAATTAATATCTTTATGTTTGAAGCCTGAAAAGCGGCAAAAGGTTGAAAAGTTCAAGGGGGACAAATACTTTTACAAGGCACTGTAACTACTTGTGTATATAATCTTAAGAGGTAAGTAGGGGTATAGTAGACGCCTGTAGACAATTGGCTCTACAGTTCGTCTAAACCCCAGTTGCAAAGGTCGCAACACATACCAGCAAGGTGTCATATATGATACAGTCTATATAGAGTCTAATGCATGGGTATAATGAGACACATGAGACATACGCTTCTTAAGCAGCTCTTGTATTGCTTCATACAAGTTAGTGCATCAACAGGATAACATAAATGTAGTTGCAGAGTGCAAGGCAAACAACCAAGGACATCAGAGTATTAAAGCATAGCACAAGTCATTCAGAGTCCATTACTTTCCTGTCAGATGTTGCTGGCAAACAGGATGATTCCAGGCAGAGTGAATCCAGGCTTCAGAGAGCAAGACACAAACTGGTTGCAGACCTGATTCTGGAGCACAGGTTAACCAGCTGAAGTAGTTTAAAAGGGCAATTGGCAAGAAACAGGGCAGGGACATCAAAGCTGAGGACTCCATATTGTTTGAGGGCAAGAGTCAATGCACAGGACAGGAAACAAGATGGCCGACGACAAGCTGAGAACTCCATATTGGTTGAGGGCAAAAGTCATTACACATGACAGGAAACAAGATGGCCGACAAAATACACTAAATGCAAACATAACAGATATAGCAAAAAAGACTGAAAACCTTACATTACTCCCCCCTTAGGGACAGCCTCTGGATGGCCCCAGTCCAGGCTTTCCCGGGTACCTCCGATGGAACTGGCGGAGTAACCGAGGAGCATGGAGATTGGAGGCCGGCTCCCACGAGTTGTCCTCAGAAGAATAGCCCTGCCACTTTACCAGGTATTGCACCCCGTTTCTACGCAACCTGGAGTCCAGGATCCTTTCCACGACAAACTCCTCCTGGCCATCGATGAGTACCGGAGCAGGAGGGGAAGAAGAACGACCAGGGAATGAATTGGGAGTCACAGCCTTTAGTAGAGAAACGTGGAACACGGGGTGAATCCTCATAGATCTTGGAAGTTGAAGGCGACAGGCAACGTTGCTGACGAGCTTATTAATCTTATAGGGCCCAACGTACTTATGACCCAATTTGGATGATGGTACTCTCAATTTAAGGTTCTTAGTTGACAGCCAGACCAAATCTCCTACCTTGAAGGTTGGTGCAGGTTTACGAAACCTATCTCTGCCGCTTTTTTATACCTGTCCTGAGCTGATTCCAGATTCTCTTTAAGCAGATCGAGGTTCCTTTGTAGAGAGGTGATTCTGTCGGCTACAGCTGGAAGAGGTGAATCTATGGGAAGTCGAGGAAGGATGTTAGGATGATAACCCAAATTGGCATAAAAGGGTGACTGCTTGGTGGAAGCGCTCTGTGAGTTGTTATAAGAGAATTCAGCCAGTGGAAGCAAATCCACCCAGTCATCTTGTAGGTGGCAGATAAAACAGCGGAGATACTGTTCTAGGGTCTGATTAGTCCGCTCGGTTTGTCCATTTGTCTGCGGATGAAAGGCAGAAGACAGGTTAACTTTGATGTCCAACGCAGCACAGAAGTGCTGCCAAAACTTTGAAGTGAATTGCACCCCTCGATCAGATACAACCTCATCCGGTACGCCATGCAGGCGAAACACATTTTGAATGATTAAGTCCGATGTGTGTGTTTCGCAGTGGGTAGACCAACACACGGAATGAAATGGGCTGCCTTTGTTAACCGATCCACCACCACCAGAACTGTGTTCTTTCCTTGAGAGGTTGGCAACTCCACAATGAAGTCCATAGATATGGATCCCCATGGACGGGATGGAACGGGTAGGGGTTGTAATAGACCCGTAGGCGAAGATCGTGGAGTCTTGCATCTGGCACAGACTTCGCAAGAAGTGACGTAACCTAGAACATCTCTTCTGTATGTGGGCCACCAAAAGAAGCGAGACAGGAATTCTTGAGTCTTCAGAACTCCTCTATGCCCCGCTATCTTAGAATCGTGGACGAGTTGCAGTACTCTCACCCTGACTGCTTCAGGAATATACAGGCGTTGCCCCTGAATCCACACACCGTTCTTATATACAAGACTTACTTCACAAGACGGTTGTGCCAGCCAGGGATCCTTATGGTATGCTTCCTTGATGTCGTTAAGCAAGTCTTGATTATGAAGCACTCCCAGGAACCTGGAATCAGAGATAACAGTCTTATGAGACGTGAGTGGAATTGTCTCAGTTGAGTAGAGTCTAGACAACGCATCGGCCTTTCCATTACGCGATCCTGGCCTATAGGAGATAACAAAACTGAATTGGTTTAAGAAAAGACTCCAACGAGCCTGGCGAGGAGTCAAGCACTTAGCCGATCTGATAAACTCAAGATTGCGGTGGTCAGTCAACACGATTATCTGCTGCGCAGCTCCCTGAAGGTGGTGTCTCCATTCCTTGAAGGCTGCGATGATGGCCAACAATTCTCTATTACCCACATCATAGTTCCGTTCTGCAGGAGACAACCGCCGGGAAAAGAAAGCACAGGGATGTAAGACTTCTTTCTCACCTGTCCTCTGGGAGAGGATAGCTCCGATGGCACTGTCTGAGGCATCCACCTCTATTATGAAGGCCAGTTCAGGGTTAGGATGCACCAGAATAGGTGCCGTGGTGAATTTCTCTTTCAAACGGGAAAATGCTTCTTGAGCCTGGGGGGTCCAGGTAAAAGCAGAGTTCTTGCGGGTAAGCCGTGTAATGGGAGACACAACCTCAGAAAAGTTCCTGATAAAACGCCTGTAGAAATTAGCAAACCCTATAAAGCGCTGGACCTCCTTCACATTCTTGGGGACCGGCCAGGCTTTAATGGCTTGGATCTTACCCTCATCCATACTAATTCCTCGTGATGACATTACATACCCCAGAAATTGGATCTCCGTTCGATGGAATTCGCACTTCTCCAGTTTGATATACAGATGGTGTTGTCGAAGGCGTTCTAAGACCATCTTCACATGTCTGTGATGCTCCTCTGTGGAATTAGAAAAAATCAAAATATCATCCAAATAAATGACAATGAATGTATCCAGGAGGTCCCTAAAAATGTCATTCACCAAATGTTGGAAAGTTGCTGGAGCATTACATAAACCGAACGGCATTACTAGATATTCAAAGTGTCCGTAGCGTGACCTGAAAGCTGTCTTCCATTCATCCCCAGGTCTAATGCGGACCAAGTTATAGGCCCCACGGAGATCCAACTTTGTAAAGAGTTTTGCATGCCGTACTCTCTCCAATAATTCAGGGATCAACGGTAGTGGGTAACGGTTTCTGATCGTGATTTTATTGAGCTCCCGATAGTCTATACAGGGCCTAAGAGATCCATCTTTCTTCTTCACAAAGAAGATTGGTGCACCAGCAGGAGATGAAGAGGGGCGTATGAAGCCCTTGGCTAGATGTTCGTCTATATAGTCTTTGAGAGCCTTTAGCTCAGGCCCTGCCAAAGAGTAAATCTTGCCAAAAGGTATTCCCGCACCTGGTAACAGGTCTATTGGACAGTCATATGGACGGTGAGGGGGTAGCAGGTCTGCGTTCCTTTTGTCACACACGTCAGCATACTCACGGTATATGGCTGGTAGCTCAGAGACTGATGTTGGTCCTTTAGGAATGGAGCAGACTGAAGCTTCTGGACTTATCTGTTTCTCTGGAAAGTGCAGTTCTTTAGTTTCCCAGTTAATCGTAGGATTCTGAGCCTGCAGCCACGGCAGTCCTAGAATAATAGGGAAATGAGGAGAAGAGATGAGCATAAATGACAGACTCTCTTGATGGTCATTACCCATGAGGACCTTTAAGGGCTCCGTCTCCTGATCCACTGGTCCAGAGTTTAACAGTGAGCCATCTACGGTCTCCATCTGTACAGGAGTAGCCTTCTTTACTGAACGTACTCCAAGTTTCTCAGCGAAGGAGATGTCCATAAAATTGCCGCTTGCCCCTGAATCAATCATAGCGGAGGTAGATACCCAGACAGAGTGAACCCTGAGCTTGAGGGGAATAAAGCAATGAGAATTGTTGTTCTTACAACTCAGCTGGGAAACCGCTGAAAAAACCTGAAAAACTGCTGCAGTAACACGTGCATCCGGCTCAGAGATAACAGAGTTCAAGTCTGAGTAATCAATGTCTGTATCCTCTACTCTCTCTGGGATCTGTGGTTCGGACCTGACAGAACCCCTCTCACAGCACTCGCAGTGTATGATGGCTGCAGTTGTCTTACGAGAACGACTGGGGCAGTTTATAATGAAATGTCCTGACTTACCGCAATAGAAACACAGATTTTCCTTTACTCGATGTTCCTTACGTGCATCACTGACCCGTCTCTGTAAAGAGTCCACCTGCATAGGCTCAGGTTCGGGTTCTCGTATAATCCTGCTCAAGGACTCCTTAGCTGGAGAGGGAGGAAATAAATGATTAGTGCGCTTTATCTCCGACCATCTCTCCTGTCTGCGTTCAGTAAGCCGAGCATCGATCCGAATACAGTAGTTGATAAAATCTCCTAATGCTGTAGGTGGGTCGGCACGAGCGAGTTCGTCCTTAATCACAGAGGATAATCCTTTCCGGAAAACCGACTTCTTAGCAGAGCTATCCCAAGTGGTGTCGAGAGCCCATCTCCGGAAATCCAAAGCATACTCCGCTACCGAGCGCTTACCTTGGCTTAAAGTTAACATGGCTGATTCCGCTGTAGCACCGCGGTTTGGATCATCGAATACCTGCCCCATAGCTGAAATGAAAGCATCAAGATTATTTAGACAGTCATCGTCAGTCTCAATTAGGGGGTTTGCCCATGTGAGAGCTTTGTTGGAGAGTAGCATAATTATTGTCAATACTTTAGATCGCTCAGTAAGGAACTGTGGCGCATGAGCCGCAAAAAACAGTTTGCATTGATTAATGAATCCCCTGAATTTTTCCCGTTCACCGCCAAAACGGAATGGTGGTAGCTTGGGGATTCCAATAACCGGGGTTGAAGTTGGGATGTGGACGCGTCCCTCCAGAACCTCAATCCGGGTTCGTAAGTCCTGCGTGGTTTGTCCGAACACCTGCAGATTATGATCACCGCGATCCCGCAGGCTTGCAAAGCTGGTCTTCAATGCCTGTAGGTCAGCAAGGATTGAATCCGTCACGTCGCACAGATGTTTAACGGGGTCCTCCATATTCCCAGAAGCTGCACGGCAGAGAGGCTGGAAAGGAAGAAAAGGAGCACAATAGTGTTTACCTGTGGTAACACTCCTGACTTAAAAGAAGGGAATGTGCTCACCTGGAAAGGTTGTGAGAAGCCACAACCACTATCATCACATATATCGATATCTCAGATCCACGGTCTGCAGCAGCTCTCCAATGGCAAAAGATCCAGAAATCTCTATACAGGTGGCAGCAGATGCAGCACTGTCCTAGACCCAGCAGACTCTATTATGGCTCCAGAATCTGTCATATATGATACAGTCTATATAGAGTCTAATGCATGGGTATAATGAGACACATGAGACATACGCTTCTTAAGCAGCTCTTGTATTGCTTCATACAAGTTAGTGCATCAACAGGATAACATAAATGTAGTTGCAGAGTGCAAGGCAAACAACCAAGGACATCAGAGTATTAAAGCATAGCACAAGTCATTCAGAGTCCATTACTTTCCTGTCAGATGTTGCTGGCAAACAGGATGATTCCAGGCAGAGTGAATCCAGGCTTCAGAGAGCAAGACACAAACTGGTTGCAGACCTGATTCTGGAGCACAGGTTAACCAGCTGAAGTAGTTTAAAAGGGCAATTGGCAAGAAACAGGGCAGGGACATCAAAGCTGAGGACTCCATATTGTTTGAGGGCAAGAGTCAATGCACAGGACAGGAAACAAGATGGCCGACGACAAGCTGAGAACTCCATATTGGTTGAGGGCAAAAGTCATTACACATGACAGGAAACAAGATGGCCGACAAAATACACTAAATGCAAACATAACAGATATAGCAAAAAAGACTGAAAACCTTACACAAGGTGAATTCTAGAGTATGCGCTGGGTCCATCTATTAATTATCTCATACAATATCCTCTATCAGAGAAATCTTTACACAGGTTTTCTCAAACACTTTCAGCAGCAACTCATGAGGGTAACAAACAGTGATAAATACTAACCTCACTTAATACCCCCATAGCTAGCTCCTATGTATTATTATATTTATTTATTAAAAATACAATGCACAAACTAACAGTGACAGACCGATACAGAGGGGAGAGGGGACCCTGCCCTTTCGGGCTTACATTCTACACGGTAGTGGGGAGAGAGACAGTAGGTTGGGTCTACTCTGGGGGCGGGCGGGGTGAGGGCTGGAGCGCCGGGTCCGATGGTGGTGGAGCGCCAGGTCCAGTGGTGGTGGAGCACTGGGTCCAGTGGTGGTGATGTGGCACTGTAGTCATTGACAGCTGTAGGCTGTTCTGGAGAGATGGGTTTTCAGGTTCCACTTGAAGGTTTCAAGTGTGGGGGACAATCGGACGTTTTGGGGTGCAGAATTCCAGAGCATGGGGGATGCTCGGGCGAAGTCTTGCAGGTGGTTAGATGAGGAACGTACAAGTGTGGGGAAAGAAGGAGGTCTTGGGAAGAACGAAGATTACGAGTTGGATGATATTGGGAGATTAGGTCAGAAATATATGAGGGGACAGATTGTGGACGGCTTTGTAAATCAGTGTTGGTAGTTTGAATTGGAAACGTTGGTGAGTTGGCCAGTGGAGGGATTTGCAGATGGGAGAAGTGGAGGAACAGCAAGGAGAGAGGTGGATTAGTCGGGCAGCAGAATTAAGAACAGATTGGAGAGGTGCAAGTGTTAGCAGGGAGGCCACAGAGGAGGTTGCAGTAGTTGAGACGGGAGATTTATAAGGGCATGCACTAGTAGTTTAGTAGATTGAGGGTTGAGGAAGAGACGGATTTTGGAAATATTTTTGAGTTGGAGGCGGTAGAAGGTGGCAAGGGCTTGGATGTGCTGTTTGAAGGACAGGACAGAGTCAAGGGTTACTCCAAGGCAAAGCTGTAATAGGAACAAATGCCGAAATGCCCGCGCTGCCAAACAGGAATCACCAGGAAACGAAGAGTTAACTGGGCAGATTTTTCTTTATTTCATCCTACGCGTTTTGGAGCCTCTATCCGAGCTCCTTCCTCAGGGAACAACAAGAGCACAATGGAAACAATCTTATTTAAACCAAAAAAGGCACCAAGAAAGAAATGACAGCCCCTGTGCTGTGACGTCAGTAATAGGGAGGATAACAATGTGACATCACAGTGTTTGTAAACATTCCATCGTAAAAACTGTCAAAGAACACAAACAATTCCATACAACTGTTCATAAGTCGATTTGCTGCTCCTTTTCAAGTCAAATAAGACCGCTTAAAAACTTTACTATAAGAGAAAAAAATAAAGAAAAAAGAGAAAAAGAAGAGAAAAAGGAAAAAAGAAGAAGAGATCAGCTGGATTCAAACTCGCAAGACATAATATATATAGACATGTACTATATTATAAGTTAATCAGAACAATATATATTATGTCTTGCGAGTTTGAATCCAGCTCATCTCTTCTTCTTTTTTCCTTTTTCTCTTCTTTTTCTCTTTTTTCTTTATTTTTTTCCCTTTATAGTAAAGTTTTTAAGCGGTCTTATTTGACTTGAAAAGGAGCAGCAAATTGACTTATGAACAGTTGTATGGAATTGTTTGTGTTCTTTGACAGTTTTTACGATGGAATGTTTACAAACACTGTGATGTCACATTGTTATCCTCCCTATTACTGACGTCACAGCACAGGGGCTGTCATTTCTTTCTTGGCGCCTTTTTTGGTTTAAATAAGATTGTTTCCATTGTGCTCTTGTTGTTCCCTGAGGAAGGAGCTCGGATAGAGGCTCCGAAACGCGTAGGTTGAAATAAAGAAAAATCTGCCCAGTTAACTCTTTGTTTCCTGGTGATTCCTGTTTGGCAGTGCGGGCATTTCGGCATTTGTTCCTATTACAGCATTCCTGTTTCCACGTTTATCGTGAAGGTGCGGCCCTGCAGCAGCCATAGCCATCTTATAAGCCATCTTACAGGCGATTATACTGGTTGTGGGTGATACAACTGAATCAGGTGAGCAGTTCTCAATTTACACCGATATAACCTTTAAAAAAAAGGATAAGACCCTATGCGCATTTATCTCACGTTTGCAGGTTAACTCCAAGGCAAAGGACTTCAGGTACAGGGCAAAGTGTGATGTCATTTATTATGATAGATCAATCTGGTAAGGAAGGTGTGTGAGATGGAGGAAAGATGATGAGTTCAGTTTTGTCTTCATTGAGTTTTAGGAAGCGAGAGGAGAAGAAGGAGGATATGGCTGATAGACACTCCGGGATTCTGGACCGGAGAGAGGTGACATCTGGGCCAGAGAAATAGATCTGAGTGTCATCAGCGTACAGGTGACACTGGAATCCATGGGACTTTATGAGGTGACCTAGGCCAAGGGTATAGGTTGAAACAAGGAGGGGCCCCAGGACAGAGCCTTGAGGGACACCAACAGAGAGGGGATGGGGCGTGGAGGTCATGTGGGAGTGGGAAACGCTAAATGTGCGGTTGGAAAGGTAGGAAGAGATCCAGGAGACGGTAAGGTCAGTGATGCCAGTGGAAGAGAGGATCTGTAATTGGAGACAGTGGTCGACTGTGTTGAATGCAGAGGACAGGTCTAGAAGGAGGAGGACAGACAACTATCTTTTAGCTTTGGCCGTAAGTCGTTTTGGTAATTTTGGTCAGGACGTTTTGGTGGAGTGGTGTGGGGGAAAGCCGGATTGAAGGTTGTCAAAGAGAAAGTTAGATGAGAGGTGGAATGAGGGTATAGTGTGGACATGCTTTTAGAGAAGTTTGGAAGCAAACGGGAGCAGTTATATGGGCTGGTAGCTAGATGTAGAAGTGGGGTCGAAGGATGGTTTCTTTAAGATAGGTGTAATTGTTGCATGTTTGAAAGCAAAAGGAAAGGTACCAGAAGTCAGTGATAGGTTGAAAAGGTGGGTTAGGGCTGGGAGGTGAGGAAGTGGTGATGGGATGGGGTCCAGTGCACAAGTGCTGAGGTGCGATCTGGAGAGGTGTGCAAGTTCTCCTTCATTGATGGCGGGGAAGAGGGTAAGTGGGGGAGGAGAGTGGTCTGGTATACATGGGTGTTGTGGTGGTTGGGTAGCAAAGACTTGTCTGATCTGTTCAATCCTGTTGGTGAAGTATGTTGCAAAGTCTTCTGCAGAGATAAGAGAAGTAGGCGGGGCAGTGGGGGACAGAGGAGGGAGTTAAATGTGTTGAATAACTGCCTGGGGGTGTGGGGCAAAGAGGATATGAGGGTAGTGATGTAAGTCTGTTTAGTGGTGGTGAGTGCTGAGTTGAATTTGAGAAGTGCTTGCTTGAATGCTGTGTAGTTTTCATGCGAGTGTTTTCTTCCAGCGCTGCTCTGCAGCCCTAGACGCTCGCCGCAGATTTTTAGTGGTGTCTGTATGCCAGGGTTGTCTGTTGATTTGTCGTTTTCTGCCATGAACGAGAGGTGCAGCTGTATCAATAGCTGATCTAATGAATGTTTATCAACTATGTCAAGTAACAGGTGTACATGGTTTCACTTAATGGAATAGGTATATAAGGATGTTTCTATGTATTGTTCATATGCCTATGATTAAGAACTTTGTTCGAAATGCGTCAGGGTTTAGGGGCTGTGTCCCCGCATAATGTTTTATTCTTGACATGGACATAAAATATTGAAGATTTTAATGAAGAAAACTTTGCTGGAACTTTTCTTTTTCCTTTGCTATTGCTAATAATCGTTATACTACTTGCCCAAATCCTATGACATCCAGTAGAGTTGTGATCATAAATGATGTCTCCTGACCTGAGAGCATATTGGATTTTTCATTTGGGTACTTGTACTCCTAATGGTCTAAAATCACGCAAAGAAATTTTATTTCATTATTGACTGAAATCATTTAATCCTTTGTGCCTTTCTTTCGAGACACATTCTTCCTATAAGGTTCCAAACTTGGGAGCTGTGAAATGGTTTTCTGTTCATCATATGCTACTTGTAAACGTATTGTTTCATTAACTTGATATTTTATATGCTGATTTACAGACATAACAGGTTAAATCCGGGAGTTAAGATAATTGTTTTCTTTCTCATCTCTGCATTTCGATGAATTGTGATGTTATTGTATCTTTAATAATTTGTTTTTTGTCCAATGTATTCATTAACATAATTTTCTTTTACTATTTTGGCTGTAGCTTTGCTGATGTGTTTTCAACAGTTTTTTTCATTACAGATTCAAAAATCTTTACATATACTGATGGTTACTTTGGAACCCCTGTTAAAGGGATCCTGTCACCTCCAAAACGCCTCCTAAGCTAGCAAAACATGTCCCTGCAGCATTCCATCATTAATCTCACACTCCTTTTGTCTCCTAAAAACATCCTGTGAAAGTGCATAAAAAAGTTTTAATACTTACTCATTAGTGATTATAATTAGCAGTGACTATATTCTTTAGTCACCAAGGCGGGCTGTTGTGCAGCTTCAGGATCCACCCTGTCTCTGTGTGTTCTGCTGTGATGTGCCGGCATTGCCCTCCCTCTCTCTATCACTCACAGAATGCAAATCATTAGTCCTGCCTTCAGTTTCAGTTTCACAGCAGCACAGACAGAGAAAGGCTGGATCCTCGAGGCTGCAAAACAACACCTCCTGGTGACTAAAGAATATAGCCCCTGCTAATTATAATCACTAATGAGTGAGTATTAAAACGTTTTTATGCACTTTCACAGGATGCTTTTAGGAGACAAAAGAAGTGTGAGATTAGTGAATGGATGCTGCAGGGACATGTTTTGATAGCTTAGGAGGCGTTTTGGAGGTGACAGGATCCCTTTAAAAATATCCTATTAATGCATTGGATACTTTGAGTTCTATTTTAAAACTTATGTGTTGTCTTGTATTAGTTTAATACTTGGGATATCTATATGTAATAAGTATTGCGGATAACTTCAGAATCTAATAGCGTGGGGAGTAAAGACAAGACTGAGATGAGGTAATAAGGTATTAAAGTGAAAGTCTGTATTTGAACACACATGAAGCAAACAGGAGCAGTATGATCATGCAGTACAATGAAAGTTCTAACACAGTGAAGCCATGCAGGAAAGTCTCTACAGGTTGGGCCATTTATATAGATGCACCTAAATAAAATGGTAATGGTTGGTGATATCAACTCCCTGTTTGTGGCACATCAGTATATGGGAGGGGAAACCTTTTCCAGATGGGTAGTGACCATGGCGGCCATTTTGAAGTCGGACATTTTGGATCCAACGTTATTTTTTTCAAAGGGAAAAGGGTCATATGACCGATCACGTATTGAGAATTTCATAAGAAAAACAATGGTGTGCTTGGTTTTAATGTAACTTTATTCTTTCATGAGTTAAGTACAAGTTTATGATCACTTAAAAAATTTGTTCAAAGTGATGCCCATTGTGTTGGATTGTCAATGCAACAATCTTCTCCCACTCTTGACACACTGATAGCAACACCGCAAAAGAAATGCTAGCACAGGCTTCCAGTATCTGTTGTTTTAGATGCTGCACATCTCATATCTTCACAGCATAGACAATTGCCTTCAGATGAGGGATGAGTCAAACTTTTTTTGTGAATGGTGAATTTAACAAAACAAACCACCGCTATTAGTCTGACACTAACCCAGAGTGAATATTTTTATAGTATCTGAAAAGCAACAAAATACTAGTCCAGAGTGCGGCAACTGTATTTACATAAACGTAACTAAATGGCCACAGCAGAACCTTTAGAACAAACAGTTTTATATGAAGCAAGGCAGACTGGTAGAACCTGAAGCATGAACAAATTCCAAATGGAGCAACTTGATGCAACGAGGTCAACTGGAAGCAGGTGGAAGATTAGCTGAACTTCAGACTGCAGAGAAGTTTGGAAGAGCCATACTGGAATAGCTGGTAAAGGAGCGCAAAGTTGAGATGCACAGAGGAGCAGAGATCCAACCAAAGTACTCACGAAAGGACTGACAGATGGACTGGAGCATATAAGGCCAGAAAGACATGCACAGGAATGAAGCAGACGATGCCAATTTAGAAAAGGGTGAGACGAGGGTCCATTGAATGATTTAGTTTTGATATCATATGCAATATCTTCTTCATGTCCGTGAGTTTTGGAAATTTTTAAAACAATCTTGTATGCTGAATGGAATCTCACCACGTGTCTTCATCAACGAACAATGCAAATGAAGTCTCTTGCAGTCAAAGATTAGCTTTGAGAAAGGGCACTTTGTCTGAAACGTGTAGCTGTTTATAATAATAATAATAATAATAAAGCTTTATTTATATAGCGCCAACATATTCCGCAGCGCTTTACAATGTAGGGTTAGAGTACAGAAAATATAATACAGTAAGTAATTACAGTAGAGAACAAATAAAGTACAATAATTGGATACAAAACAATAGGCATAGAATCAATGTAAAAAAGAAAATACAATAAATAAAGCAAGAAATGAAGGTGACATTGCTACCTTTGGTCATTGGTGATTTAACTACCTCAATGGGATCAGCATTACCCCTTTTTTCACTATATTTGAATATCTTGGATTTTATATTTGTTTTGTAAACCAAACCGTTTACGTTGTGTCACGCTGGGTGTAGAGAGACGCCCAGCGCAGGAAGACAAGGGGCAAAATGAGTCCCTGATGCTAAGGGCAAAAGGGAAGATGGTGATCCCTAGATAAACTAGCGCTGACACCTGGCTCCCCTAACACCCTTATACAGTTTCTGCAACTGTCGCAGGGCGGGGATACCTATTCCCTCACTGTCCCTGAACTACAACTGCACAGGGATCAGAGCGCATGAGAAAAAAGGTATTTTCCAGGGCCACTGGACCATACTGACAGCAACTTTATTAGAACATATTTAAAAACACTTACATCCCGCCGGACGCGTTTCGGACAAGGTCCTTACTCATCAGCGTATATACAAATATAAAACCAATACATTTATAGACAAATAAAAAAACTTTGCTGCAACATTCAAGGCCTTAATAGCCAACGTGTCAAATTAACCCCTTCAGGTTAAATAGAATAAGAAAACCACCCACAGTTCATATAGTTCAAATGTTATGAGAACGAAAAAAAAAAAAAATATATAATAATTTTTTTGCATAAATATGCATATCTTACCCTAACACAGATGATAATTACAGTACATCGTTATAGGAACCACCATACTCATATGTACATGTAAACATACATTATAAATATTGATCATTCTTCTTATTGTTTTGACTCCCTATAGATTTCTCTAAAAGCCACTTTACACACACCAACGTATCTGTCCAACTTCTGACCAACTTACTGGTTGCAGTGAAATCATGGACACATTGCTCCATTTTGTGACTGTGTACAATGGAACAATGTGTCCATGATTTCACTGCAACCAGCAAGTTGGTCAGAAGTTGGACAGATAAGTTGGTGTGTGCAAAGTGGCCTTAAGAGGAAGATATGTAAATACAGTTAGGGCCAGAAATATTTGGACAGTGACACAAGTTTTGTTATTTTAGCTGTTTACAAAAACATGTTCAGAAATACAATTATATATATAATATGGGCTGAAAGTGCACACTCCCAGCTGCAATATGAGAGTTTCCACATCCAAATCGGAGAAAGGGTTTAGGAATCATAGCTCTGTAATGCATAGCCTCCTCTTTTTCAAGGGACCAAAAGTAATTGGACAATGGACTCTAAGGGCTGCAATTAACTCTGAAGGCGTCTCCCTCGTTAACCTGTAATCAATGAAGTAGTTAAAAGGTCAGGGGTGGATTCCAGGTGTGTGGTTTTGCATTTGGAAGCTGTTGCTGTGACCAGACAACATGCGGTCAAAGGAACTCTCAATTGAGGTGAAGCAGAACATCCTGAGGCTGAAAAAAAAGAAAAAATCCATCAGAGAGATAGCAGACATGCTTGGAGTAGCAAAATCAACAGTTGGGTACATTCTGAGAAAAAAGGAATTGACTGGTGAGCTTGGGAACTCTAAAAGGCCTGGGCGTCCACGGATGACAACAGTGGTGGATGATCACCGCATACTTTATTTGGTTAAGAAGAACCCGTTCACAACATCAACTGAAGTCCAGAACACTCTCAGTGAAGTAGGTGTATCTGTCTCTAAGTCAACAGTAAAGAGAAGACTCCATGACAGTAAATACAAAGGGTTCACATCTAGATGCAAACCATTCATCAATTCCAAAAATAGACAGGCCAGAGTTACATTTGCTGAAAAACACCTCAAGAAGCCAGCTCAGTTCTGGAAAAGTATTCTATGGACAGATGAGACAAAGATCAACCTGTACCAGAATGATGGGAAGAAAAAAGTTTGGAGAAGAAAGGGAATGGCACATGATCCAAGGCACACCACATCCTCTGTAAAACATGGTGGAGGCAACGTGATGGCATGGGCATGCATGGCTTTCAATGGCACTGGGTCACTTGTGTTTATTGATGACATAACAGCAGACAAGAGTAGCCGGATGAATTCTGAAGTGTACCGGGATATACTTTCAGCCCAGATTCAGCCAAATGCTGCAAAGTTGGTTGGACGGTGCTTCATAGTACAGATGGACAATGACCCCAAGCATACAGCCAAAGCTACCCAGGAGTTCATGAGTGCAAAAAAGTGGAACATTCTGCAATGGCCAAGTCAATCACCAGATCTTAACCCAATTGAGCATGCATTTCACTTGCTCAAATCCAGACTTAAGACGGAAAGACCCACAAACAAGCAAGACCTGAAGGCTGCGGCTGTAAAGGCCTGGCAAAGCATTAAGAAGGAGGAAACTCAGCGTTTGGGGATGTCCATGGGTTCCAGACTTAAGGCAGTGATTGCCTCCAAAGGATTCGCAACAAAATATTGAAAATAAAAATATTTTGTTTGGGTTATGTTTATTTGTCCAATTACTTTTGACCTCCTAAAATGTGGAGTGTTTGTAAAGAAATGTGTACAATTCCTACATTTTCTATCAGATATTTTTGTTCAACCCTTCAAATTAAACGTTACAATCTGCACTTGAATTCTGTTGTAGAGGTTTCATTTCAAATCCAATGTGGTGGAATGCAGAGCCCAACTCGCGAAAATTGTGTCACTGTCCAAATATTTCTGGCCCTAACTGTATATGGCATAATTCCGAGCACTGAGAAACGTATTTATAATAAACCCACCCGGCAAGATGGTGAGCAAGGACCAAATAGAAGAAACCTTCCCATGTTTCCATGTGAAATTGGCAAAAAAATGCCCAACTATTAACAATAAATTGAAAACCTCTCTCCCCATCGGGAGGTACAATCCCACTTAATGTGCATAATGTTGCTTAAAAATGGAAAAAAAAGCAACAACAATAAGTAGAGAAGGAAAACGAGAGGGTAGGTAGTAGGTAGTATAAAGATTAGTTTCACACACACAAAAAAAAAAAAAATTATATATATATAACCTCGCTCTGTACACCAAAAATGTACCCAATATGACACCTATTTCTAAAAACGGGAGGTGTAAAACAGAGGAAAGGAACCTTTCTAAACTTTTCTGAGCTTCTATACCATAAAATGGCCAAATATAAATAGTAAATTGAATTACCTCTCTCCTCATCAGGAGATATAACTAAATGCTAGAAGTATAACTCCAATATGGAAAGACACTTCATGTGAAGAATGAAATGCAAAGCTGTAACGTAAAATAGAGATTAATGTAAAATAATATCAACGAAACAAACAAAAAAATTATATATATATATATATATATATATATATATATATATATATATATATACTAGCTGTGAGCCCGATGCAAATGCATCGGGATTCTAGAACGTGCATTAATGTGATTATAGTAGTTATAGCTACTTTTTGAGGGAGTCCAATACTTTTTTTGGGGGGTCCAATACTTTTTGGGGGGGGTGCAATACTTATTGGGGCGCATTCAATGCTTTTTGGGGTGCGTTCAATACTTATTGGGGCGCGTTCAATGCTTTTTGGGGCGCGTTCAATGCTTTTTGGGGCGTGTTCAATACTTTTTGGGGGGCGTTCAATACTTATTGGGGTGTGTTCAATACTTTTTGGGGCGCGTTCAATACTTATTGGGGCGCGTTCAATACTTATTGGGGTGCGTTCAATACTTTTTTGGGCGCGTTCAATACTTATTGGGGTGTGTTCAATACTTATTGGGACGCGTTCAATACTTTTTGTGGCGCGTTCAATACTTTTTGGGGCGCGTTCAATACTTATTGGGGTGCGTTCAATACTTTTTGGGGCGCGTTCAATACTTATTGGGGCGCGTTCAATACTTATTGGGGTGTGTTCAATACTTATTGGGACGCGTTCAATACTTTTTGTGGCGCGTTCAATACTTTTTGGGGCGCGTTCAATACTTATTGGGGTGCGTTCAATACTTTTTGGGGCGTGTTCAATACTTATTGGGGTGTGTTCAATACTTATTGGGGTGTGTTCAATACTTATTGGGGTGTGTTCAATACTTTTTGGGGCGCGTTCAATACTTTTTGGGGCGCGTTCAATACTTATTGGGGTGCGTTCAATACTTATTGGGGTGTGTTCAATACTTTTTGGGGTGTGTTCAATACTTATTGGGACGCGTTCAATACTTTTTGGGGCGCGTTCAATACTTATTGTGGCGCGTTCAATACTTATTGGGGTGTGTTCAATACTTTTTGGGGCGCGTTCAATACTTTTTGGGGCGCGTTCAATACTTATTGGGGTGCGTTCAATACTTTTTGGGGCGCGTTCAATACTTATTGGGGTGTGTTCTATACTTTTTGGAGTGCTTTGCTGGGCTAAACCTGAATGGTGCACAGGGGGTTAATCACATGTCAGGTCTGTGTGTGAGTGAAGATGTGCTGATTGACTCACTGGGTTGCAGCTGGGAGTGAGTAGGCTGGATAGGAACCTGCCAGGTGTCTGAGTGAGGAGAGGACGATTCAGAAGTTCAGAGCACTGGCATGTGAAGAGGTGCTGGAAGTGATCCGTCCTCAGTGGGTAAGTGATGGGAGCCTACCAGCTGATGTGTGCATGGCAGCCAGTGTCCAAGGGCCAGGCGGTCACAGCTGACTTTAGGACATTGAGGGGGGGGGTCTGTGCGGCCATTGAGGGGGGAGGGGGGAGGGGGGGGTCTGTGCGGCCATTGAGGGGGGGGGTCTGTGCGGCCATTGAGGGGGGGGGTCTGTGCGGCCATTGAGGAGGGGGGGGTCTGTGCGGCCATTGAGGGGGGGGTCTGTGCGGCCATTGGGGGGGGGGTGTCTGTGCGGCCATTGGGGGGGGTCTGTGCGGCCATTGAGGGGGGGGGGTCTGTGCGGGTAGTAGGAGGAGGAGGAGGAGGAGGATGATGATGATGGATGATGATGGATGATGATGGATGATGATGATGATGATGATGATGATGATGATGATATCCCCTTAGAAGGTATAGGGAGATATACTGTGGGAGCGACTCGGCCACAAAGCTAGCGATTTCCCGCTGAGGCTAGCGAGTCGCTACCTGACCGGGAAATCGCTAGCTTTGTGGCCGAGCCTCTGGTTCTATTTTCGGCCAGCGACTCGCAATGGCCGCTTTGCGGCCATTGCTCGCACAAACCTAGCGACTCGCAATGGCCTCGCGGCCATTGCTCGCGCAGCTAACGACTCGCATTGGCCGCTACGCGGCCAATGCTTCGCCGTGGTGACGTCAGAGTGTGACATATCCACGACGTGCCGGGGTCCGACACAAAACGTGCTACGGCAATTATATAGTAGATACAGTATAACCTTGCTCCTTACACCAAAAATGTACCCACTATGACACCTATTTAGAAAGACGAGAGGTGTAAAACGGAAGAAAGTAGCCTTTCTAAACTTATCTGAGCTTCCATACCATAGAATGGCCAAATATAAATGGTAAATTGAATTACCTCTCTCCCCATCAGGAAATATAATCTAACTAAATGCTTGTAGTATAACTCCACCTGGACAAACACCACATATGGAGAATGAAATGGAAAGCTATGACGTAAAGGTAGACATTAATGTAAAATAATATATAAAAAAAAAAAAAAAAAAAGAGAAGAGAGAAAAAAGAAAAAAAAAAAAAAAACCCAACAGGGGCATATAGGGAAGTATCCAAGAACACATCGAGGACCCCCCACCAAGGAATTATGGAGGACATCGAATATATGATCAAAGAAACTTGTGATCAGGAATCAATGTAAAACAAGGTTCAAAAACTCCAAGTTTAACCAAAATTAATAAAAGTACATCAGAATGATTTTCAATTTCATGCCCTGTGGATAGCGGACATCAAGTCGCAAAATCCACATCTTTTCCCTGTCATGTAGTTTGTACTCCCAGTCCCCCCGGAATGGGTTTCCACACCCTTTCAATGCCCTGTATTCTTAATGATGACATGGCACCCCCATGGATATCCCGAAAATGTCTAGAAAGACCCGATATACCCTGCCGGAGGGATGTTGAGGTTGCACCAGAGACATGTTCGGCAATTCTCACTTTTAATGCTCTAGTGGTGCTACCCACGTACGACTTATTGCAATCCACACATGTGGCTAAGTAAATCACATGTGTGGTATTGCAGTTCACATAGCTCTTCATGGTAAATTTCTGACCGGTGACATTATTTTGAAAACATATAGATCTATCGATATAGTTGCACAGGTTACATCTGGCCCCCCCACATTTGAAAGTACCATTGTATTTGAGCCATGTTGGGGCACTAGTGTCACTTTTAAAAAGTTTATTATAAATATGTTTCTCAGTGCTCGGAATTATGCCATATATTTACATACAGTATCTTCCTCTTAGAGAAATCTATAGGGAGTCTAAACAATAAGAAGAATGATCAATATTTATAATGTATGTTTACATGTACATATGAGTATGGTGGTTCCTATAACAATGTACTGTAATTATCATCTGTGTTAGGGTAAGATATGCATATTTATGCAAAAAAATTATTATATTTTTTTATTTTATTTTTTCGGTCTCATAACATTTGAACTATATGAACTGTGAGTGGTTTTCTTATTCTATCTAACCTGAAGGGGTTAATTTGACACATGTTGGCTATTAAGGCCTTGAATGTTGCAGCAAAGTTTTTTTTATTTGTCTATAAATGTATTGGTTTTATATTTGTATATACGCCGATGAGTAAGGACCTTGTCCGAAACGCGTCCGGCGGGATGTAAGTGTTTTTAAATATGTTCTAATAAAGTTGCTGTCAGTATGGTCCAGTGGCCCTGGAAAATACCTTTTTTCTTCTGAACTGATTGGTGGAGCCAGCCACTGTTCCAGGTGCCTGGGAATCCGACGAGTGTTGAGGTGAACAGCTTCCTATTCCCCACCCCCATCAGCTGTGCATCAGAGCGCATGAACACCAGTCAGCCGGTTACCAACTAACGATACACACCAGGGAAACAAACAAAGAGGGAAGGGAAGAAACACTTAGCTTGAGAAGATCCACACAACAATCCAACAGAAACTTCAGGATTCACTGCTTGAGCTGAGAAGCTACCTCCAAACACCTGACAAGCTATCACCATTAGTGTATCCTGGGAGTCAAGTGGTATAAATAGACAACTCAAGGTAAAAGATCAGTTGGGTCCTAGTGACCACCAGCTTTCACTAAAAGAGAAATGCCTCTTAAAGCGACAGACATTTTTTAGGATTTCGACTGTTTGGCCAAATGCCGCAACCTTCTGCGAGTGGCCTCTACAGTCATGGCCAAAAGTTTTGAGAATGATACAAATAATAATTTTTACAAAGTCTACTGCTTCATTTTTTCTAATGGCAATTTGCATATGCTCCAGAATGTAATAAAGAGTGATCAGCTTAACATCAATTACTTGCAAAGTCAATATTTGCCTAGAAAATGAACTTTAACCCCCAAAACACATTTCAACATCATTGCAGTCCTGCCTTAAAAGGAGCAGCTAACATCGTTAAGTGATTGTTCCATTAACACAGGTGTGGGTGTTGATGAGGACAGGGCTGGCGATCAATCAGTCATGATTAAGTAAGAATGACACCACTGGACACTTTAAAAGGAGGCTGGTGCTTGGTATCATTGTTTCTCTTCAGTTAACCATGGTTATCTCTAAAGAAACACGTGCAGCCATCATTGCACTGCACAAAAATGGCCTAATAGGAAAGAGTATCGCAGCTACAAAGATTACACCTCAGTCAACAATCTATCGCATCATCAAGAACTTCAAGAGAGAGCTTCCATTGTTGTCAAAAAGGCTCCAGGGCGCCCAAGAAAGACCAGCAAGCGCCAGGACCGTATCTTAAAACTGTTTCAGCTGCAGGATCGGACTACCAGCAGTGCCGAGCTTGCTCAGAAATGGCAGCAGGCTGGTGTGAGTGGTTCTGCACGCACTGTGAGGCGGAGACTCTTTGAGCAAGGCCTGGTTTCAAGGAGGGCAGCAAAGAAGCCACTTCTCTCCAGAAAAAACATCAGGGACCGACTGATATTCTGCAAAAGGTACAGGAGTGGACTGCTGAGGACTGGAGTTTTCTCTGATGAATCCACTTTTCGATTGTTTGGGACATCTGGAAAACAGCTTATTTGGAGAAGAAGAGGTGAGCGCTACCACCAGTCTTGTCTCATGCCAACTGTAAAGCATCCTGAAACCATTCATGTGTGGGGTTGCTTCTCAGCCAAGGGAATCGGCTCACCCACAGTCTTGCCTAAAAACACAGCTATGAATAAAGAATGGTACCAGAATGTCCTCCAAGAGCAACTTCTCCCAACCGTTCAAGAGCAGTTTGGCGCCCAACAATGCCTTTTCCAGCATGATGGAGCACCTTGTCATAAACAAAGGTGATAACTAAATGGCTCAGGGAACAAAACATAGAGATTTTGGGTCCATGGCCTGGAAACTCCCCAAATCTTAATCCCATTGAGAACTTGTGGCCAATCATCAAGAGACGGGTGGACAAACAAAAAACAACAAATTCTGCCAAAATGCAAGCATTGATTATCAGTCAGGATTTGGTCCAGAAGTTGATTGAGAGCATGCCAGGGAGCATTGCAGAGGTCCTGAAGAAGAAGGGTCAACACTGCAAATATTGACTTGCTGCATTAACTCATTCTAAATGTCAATATAACCTTTTGGTACTCATAATATGATTGCAATTATATTTCTGTATGTGATACAAACATCAGACAAACACAAATAAAAACCAGAGGGCAGCAGATCATGTGAAAATATAATTTTGGTGTCATTCTCAAATCTTTTGGCCATGACTGTACAGTCTCAGCTGTGCCTCCTGACACACCCGTGACAAGTGGCTGTTAGGAATCCGGGTGGCCTGGAAGCAAGTTAAGGATTTCCTCACCCAGCGAGTTCTCAGACCTCCCTGCTGTGCACCTCTCTGCTGGTCCTGGCTGCCTGTAGCTAAGCTGCGACCCTTTTCTCCTGCTAGAAAGTCTATCAAAAGTATGGCAGGCAGCTCGAGCGTTTCCCGGGTGTCTCACCTCTTGCCAATGTCCCTGAGCTCTTCACTCTGCTGTGCCTCCAGGTGCTTCGGTGGCTGGGAGACTTAGAATCTCTCACCCTCCGGTTTTGGTTGCTGGGCTTAGAGCACCCTCGCAACCTCGGACTCCGGTGTCCAGTTCTGGCGCTCCACTCTGGGTTGAACCACTAACAGGCATACTCCTCTCCTCAGACCCTCTCCTACAGGTCCCTCACACTGGCTAGCGAGTATCCTCAGACAAGCCTAAAACCGCTCCAGTCCGCACAATATCTTCCTCAGTCCTCCTAAGAACTGGACTTCCTAACCCCGCTCCCAGGCCAGAATTTATAGGGGAGCTCCCCTAAATAAGGGTTGTAGAGCTCCTCCTTCTGGTCTGGAGTAAGGAGGTGTTGTGTGCTGTGGGCTTACCTGGTGTGGATACCTTATCTTGCTCCCAAGCATGACCCTACCCTCTGAGGTTAGCAAGGCCATTGTGGCAATCAGACTCTGGGGCACCAAATATAAAAGCAGCGTTTTTTTTATTTTCTTCATGGATGATTAAGACTTTGGGGTTTCCACTCCTAATTGGGGTACGCACTACCTGCATCATGTCTTTTTAGCTGAGGAAAAAAAAAAAATGCTGGTTTTATACATATCTAATCTTCCTGTGTTCGCTGCAGACTACAGTATATTACTCCCCATAGTGTGCGCCATATAGAATAATGCAGCACATACAGTGCTCAAAATAGTATAATGCTCTTCCATCTAGTTCTGCATACAGTATAATGGCCCCATATAGAATAATGTTCCCCATAGCTTGCGCCATATAGTTCTCGGTGTCCAATCTAGTATAATGGGCATATTGCAGAATATACAGCAACTGGATAGGTAGGCATGCTTGCTGCCGATGGGCATGGTTTGAGGACCGGTGAAGGTAACTCAACAGTTTCTTCTACAAACTGAATGAGTGTTAATTTGTTTTAAGTCCACGTGGTCATGGAGCGGATTGTAATAGAAGCGGGAGTCTGGGGGAAGACCCCCAGGAGGGGGGATGGTGCAGGGGGAGGGGCAAAGCACCCCCATGCATACTTAAAATGTACTAGTGGCCAATTTAGATGGTGGGCGCGGCAGCCGTCCAGGCCTGTAAAGGATCATGTCCCCCGTAGGTCTTACGACCATGTGGACTTAAAAATTAACGTTTGTCCCCTTGGTGAAATGCCAAGCCATGCCTAATGGCAAACCACGCCTACCACCTGGTTTGCTGTATAATGCACACCATAGGGTGCTCCATACAGTATAATGATGTTCAATACAGTTCTACATACAGTATAACAGCCCATATAAAATGATGTGCCCCATACAGCACAATGTGCCAAATATAGTATAATGCGTACCACTGTCCTCCATATACATTGTTTTCAGAATTAATAGGCAAATGAGTATTTTGATCACATGATACTTTTTATACATGTTGTCCTACTCCAAGCTGTATAGGCTTGAGAGCCAGCTACCAATTAAGTAAATCAGGTGATGTGCATCTCTGTAATGAGGAGAGGTGTGGTGTAATGACATCAACACCCTATATAAGGTGTGCTTAATTATTAGGCAAATGCCTTTCCTTAGGCAAAATGGGTCAGAAGAGAGATTTGACGGGCTCTGAAAAGTCAAAAATTGTGACATGTCTTGCATAGGGATACAGCAGTCTTGAAATTGCCAAAACTTTGAAGCGTGATCACCGAACAATCAAGCGTTTCATGGCAAGTAGCCAACAGGGTCACAAGAAGCGTGTTGGGCAAAAAAGGCGCAAAATAACTGCCCATGAATTGAGGAAAATCAAGCGTGAAGCTGCCAAGATGCCATTTGCCACCAGTTTTGCCATATTTCAGAGCTGCAACGTTACAGGAGTATCAAAAAGCACAAGGTCTGCTATACTCAGGGACATGGCCAAGGTAAGGAAGGCTGAAAAACGACCACCATTGAACAAGAAACATAAGATAAAACTTCAAGACTGGACCAAGAAATATCTTAAGACTGATTTTTCAAAGGTTTTATGGAATGATGAAATGAGAATGACTCTTGATGGGCTAGATGGATGGGCCAGAGGCTGGATCAGTAAAGCGCAGAGAGCTCCACTCAGACGCCAGCAAGGAGGAAGTGGGGTACTGGTATGGGCTGGTATCATCAAAGATGAACTTGTGGGACCTTTTTGGGTTGAGGATGGGAGTGAAGCTCAACTCCCGGACCTACTGCCAGTTTCTGGAAGATAAAATCTTCAAGCAGTGGTACAGCAAGAAGTCGCTATCGTTCAAGAAAAACATGATTTTCATGCAGGACAATGCTCCATCACATGCATCCAACTACTCCACAGCGTGGCTGGCCAGTAAAGGTCTAACAGAAGAAAAATAATGATATGGCCTCCTTGTTCACCTGCTCTGAACCCCATAGAGAACCTGTGGTCCCTCCTAGAATGTGAGATCTACAGGGAGGGAAAACAGTACACCTCTCGGAACAGTGTCTGGGAGGCTGTGGTGGCTGCTGCACGCAATGTTGATCGTAAACAGATCAAGCAACTGACAGAATCTATGGATGGAAGGCTGTTGAGTGTCATCATAAAGAAAGGTGGCTATATTGGTCACTAATTTTTTGGGGTTTTGTTTTTACATGTCAGAAATGTTTTATAATTTTTATGCAGTTATATTAGTCTACCTGGTGAAAATAAACAAGTGAGATGGGAATACATTTGGTTTTTATAAAGTTGCCTAATAATTCTGCACAGTAATAGTTACCTGCACAAACTGATATCCTCCTAAGATAGCCAAATCTAAAAAAACCCCACTCCAACTTCCAAAAATATTAAGCTTTGATATTCATGAGTCTTTTGGGTTGATTGAGAACATAGTTGTTGATCAATAATAAAAATGATCCTCTAAAATACAACTTGCCTAATAATTCTGCACACAGTGTGGTATAATGCACCCTATACGGTATTATGTGCCCCATAGTGTGCTCTATACAATATGCACTCAATATAGTGCTCATGGGAATTAGATACATGGCTCTGGGGTATATCATAGATGATGGGCATTAGATACTCCCCAGAGCCATACATCACATGATGGGTATTAGATACACAGCTATGCTATGTCAGTGTATCCTCCTGCAGAGCCTGTGCAGTATATAGCAGACCTGAGCTAGTTCTCAGGGGACTGAAGTATGGCAATTAAACTTCTGCGCTCTGAACTGCAGGCTGACAGTGGTGAGAGTGGTGTCCAGCAGCTGGGTACTACATTATTGATCCTAGGCTGCTGATCATAGCTTCTGCCGCAGATACCTAGACCTCTGCTCCCCGCATCTTCTCCTGTCACCCTGGTGCCCCGGCTGCTCCTGTCATTGCTCGGCCCACACTGAGCACAAAGCATAAACTACAGTGGAAAGTAGAGCTCTCAGAGTAGCTGTGAGCTTCCACAAAATGGAGCTGATCTCCTAGAGCTGTGACCTGGACAGCCCAGGGGGTACAGTGTACACCCATATCACAGCAGCAGGCAGTTACAGTGCAGCAGATAAGAGGCAGCAGTTGGCGTCCAACCCCATGTACAGGGGCTGCTGTATTTGAGGTGTGTAACTGTCGTGGCTGCATAAAAAACACACAACAGCCAACTTAATGTATTTAATTTTGTAAAAATATTTGTTTACATAATCATTTTAAATACAAAAATAAAATCGAAGCAACTTCGCTTTAAAGGAAACCTGTCACCCCTCCCCCAGGGCCTATTAAGCTAAAAGAGCTACCTTCAGGAAGGCCTCTGCTGCATTTTATGAAGGTGGCTCTTGTTATCCTACCCTACCGGGAAGCCAAAATGAACACTTTATAAGATATTAGTATAGGTCCGGGGGGTATACACTCCTCCCAGGACCTAACGTCTGGCTGCTGTTACCCCTCCTCCTCTGCTGTCCGGGTCTCTTCTCTTATCATTCAGAGTGGCATCGGCGCGTTCTCTCAGCTTTCGGGTATCTCTGTGAGGTCTGGCCGAGAGCTGAGGTCACGAGGTATTAAGCATCACCAGGTCCCGCCCTGTGTGGTTTAATGCTCTATGCACACTGCGGGGCTGGGAATTTGGCGAGGAGTTTCCCATCTTATAAAGTGTTTATTTTGGTGTCCCGGGAAAGTAGGATAATAAGAGCCACTTTCACAAAATGCAGCGTAGGCGCTGCTGAACGTGGTTCTTTTAGTTTAATAGGCCCTGCGGGGGTGACAGGTTCCCTTTAAGCATTAATCATATGACCACACAATCTTTTAAAAAATCAGTTTTATTGCACAATCAATAAAATACATAAATAATTAATAAAAAACAAGTGAAAACAATGGAAAAAGAAAGGACCACACTAAGAAGCCAAGGGCCCAACAATAAGTTACATGTATCATAAATATATATATCACATATATAATGCAATATATAAAGACATTTTATTTAAGTAGCATAAGAAAGTCCATATTATCTAATATAATAATTGCCTAAGCCAGCTTCGGTCCGTTTCTGCTCGAAATGACGTCAGATCCGGACTGAAGCTGGCTGTACACCCACTAAGGGTGTACCAAGATGGCTGACCGTTAGCGAGAGCGGGGCTAATAATGCCCCACTCTTGCCATCGGCGGCCTCTCCTGTGCCCCACACCCTCCTGCCCCTCCTGTGCCCCCGCCCATCCTGACCCCCTCGCTCCCCGCGGCCCCCCCCTCCCTCGGCCCCACAGCTCCCCGTGGCCCCTACTCCCCCTGCCCCCCCCGCTCCTTAATGGTGAAAAAAACAATCCCATAAGGATACTCACCCTCCACAGCCGCGCGCTCCACCTGTCTTCTGTCACCCAAGACAGGACCTGTCGTTGCCTGGGAAACCGATCAGCTGATCGATCACATGACCGCTAACTGCGGTCATGTGCCCGATCAGCTGATCGGTTCCCCAGGCGACGACAGGTCCTGTTCTAGGAGATAGAAGACAGGTGGAGCACGCGCCTGCGGAGGGTGAGTATCCTTATGGGCTTTTTTTATTTTTATCAGCATTGAGGAGCAGAGGGGCAGGGGGAGTGGGGGCCGCGGGGAGCAGTGGGGGGGCAGAGGGAGGGGGGCCGCCCGCCACCTGCCCACCGCGCTGCTGCGCTGACCACTCTGCCCACCCGCGTGACCACTCTGCCCACCGCGCTGCTGCGCTGACCACTCTGCCCACCGCACTGCTGCGCTGACCACTCTGCCCACCGCGTGACCACTCTGCCCACCGCGCTGCTGCGCTGACCACTCTGCCCACCGTGCTGCTGCACTGACCACTCTGCCCACCGCGCTGCTGCGCTGACCACTCTGCCCACCTGTGCTGACTGCGCTTGACCACTCCCGCCCACCACGCTGCTGCGCTGACCACTCTGCCCACGCACTGCTGCGCTGACCACTCTGCCCACCGCACTCACTGCTAACCACTAAGCCACCGTACAGTGCTAAACACTGAGCCACAGTACAGTGCTAACCACTGCACAGTGCTAACCACTGAGCCACCGCGCAGTGCTAACCACTGAGCCACCGCGCAGTGCTAACCACTGAGCCACCGCCCAGTGCTAACCACTAAGCCACCGCGCAGTGCTAACCACTGAGCCACCGCGCAGTGCTAAACACTGAGCCACCGCGCAGTGCTAACCACTGAGCCACCGCACAGTGCTAACCACTGAGCCACCGCGCAGTGATAACCACTGCACAGTGCTAACCACTGAGCCACAGCGCAGTGCTAACTACTGAGCCACCACGTAGTGCTAACCACTGAGCCACCACCCAGTGCTAACCACTCAGCTACCACCCAGTGCTAACCACTGAGCAACCGCGCAGTGCTAACCACTGAGCCACTGCGCAGTGCTAATCACTCAGCCACCGTGCAGTGCTAACCACTCAGCCACCGCGCAGTGCTAACCACTCAGCCACCGCGCAGTGCTAACCACTCAGCCACTGCGCAGTGCTAACCACTCAGCCACCGTATACTCTGCTAACCACTGAGCCCCTGTATACTCTGCTAACCACTGAGCTGCCGTACAGTGCTCCATCCTCCTCCTCCCACTGCTCTGTGCTCTGTCCTCCCCCTGCCTGTGCCGTTCCATCCTCCTCCACGGCTTCCTCCTCCTTCCTTTGTCCTCCTCCCCTCCGCCACGCCATCCTCCATCCTCCCCCTTCCTGTGCTGCTCCGTCCTCCTCCACCCCACCGCTTTGTCCTCCATCCTCCTCCCCCGCACCGCTCTGTGCTCCATCCTCCCCCTGCCGCTCCGTCCTCCCCCACCCAACCGCCTCCTCCTCCGTCCTTTGTCCTCCTCCTCTCCGCCACTCCACCCTCCCCCTGCCTGTGCTGCTCCATTTTTCCCCACCCCACCACTTCGTCCTCTGTCCTCCTCTCCCCCGCCGCTCTGTGCTCCGTCCTCCCCCTGCTGCTCTGTCCTCCCCCTTTCTGTGCCGCTCCATTCTCCCCCACCGCTTCCTCCTCCTTGCTTTAACCTCCTCCCCCCCGCCACTCCATCCTCCCCCTGCCTGTGCTGCGCCGGCCTCCCCCATCCCAGCCGCTTCGTCCTCCATCCTCCTCTCCCCCGCCGCTCTGTACTCAGTCCTTCCCGTGGTGCTCTGTCCTCCCTGTGCCGCTCTGTCCTCCCTGTGCCGCTCTGTCCTCCCCCTGCCGCTCCGTCCTCCCCCTGCCGCTCCGTCCTCCCCCTGTCTGTGCCGCTCCATCCTCCCCCACCGCTTCCTCCTCTTTCCTTTGTCCTCCTCACCTCCACCACGCTATCCTCCGTCCTCCCCCTGCCTGTGCTGCTCCGTCCTCCCCCACCCCGCCGCTTCATCCTGTCCCCCCCCCGCCGCTCTGTGCTTCATCCTCCCCATGCCGCTCCGTCCTCCTCCTGCTTGTGCTGCTCCGTCCTCCCCCACCCCGCCGCTTCATCCTGTCCTCCCCCCCCCGCCGCTCTGTGCTTCATCCTCCCCCTGCCGCTTTGTCCTCCTCCTGCCTTTGCTGCTCCTGTCCTCCCCCACCCCGCCGCTTCATCCTGTCCTCCACCCCCCCACCGCTCTGTGCTTCATCCTCCCCCTGCCACTCCGTCCTCCCCCTGCTGTGCCGCTCCATCCTCTCCCACCCCACTTGCTTCCTCCTGCTTCCTTTGTCCTCCTCCCCTCTGCCACTCTATCCTCCTCCTCCCCCTGCCTGTGCTGCTTCGTCCTCCCCCACCCCGCCACTTCATCCTGTCCTCCCCCCCCCCCCGCCGTCTGTGCTTCATCCTCCCCCTGCCGCTCCGTCCTCCTCCTGCCTGTGGTGCTCCGTCCTCCCCCACCCCGCCACTTCATCCTGTCCTCCACTCCCCCGCCACTCTGTACTTCATCCTCCCCCTGCCAGTGCCACTCCATCCTCCCCCACCCCACAGCTTCCTCCTCCTTCCTTTGTCCTCCTCCCCTCCATCCTCCGTCCTCCTCCTGCTTGCGCTGCTCCATCCTCCCCTACCCACCGCTTTGTCCTCTGTCCTCCTCCCCCCTGCCACTCTGTGCTCCGTCCTCCCCCTGCCTGTGCCGCTCCATCCTCCCCACCCCACCGCTTCCTCCTCCATCCTTTGTCCTCCTCCCCTCCGCCACTCCATCCTCCGTCCTCCCCCTGCCTGTGCCGCTCCATCCTCCCCCACCCCACCGCTTCCTCCTCCTTCCTTTGCTCCTCCTCCCCCCCGCCTCTACGTTCCATCTCCTCCCGTCCTCCCCCTGCCTGTGCCGCTCCACTTCCTCCCCCCCACCCCACCGCTTCCTTCTCCTTCCTTTGTCCTCCTCCCCTCCGCCACTCCATCCTCTGTCCTCCCCCTGCCTGTGCTGCTCCGGCCTCTCCCACCCCAGCCACTTCGTCCTCCATCCTCCTCTTCCCCGCCGCTCTGTGCTCCGTCCTCCCCGTGCCGCTCTGTCCTCCCCGTGCCGCTCTGTCCTCCCCCTGCCGCTCTGTCCTCCCCGCTGCCTTGCCGCTTCTCCCCCCTGCCGCTTCGTTCCTCTCCCTGCCTGTGCCGCTCCCATCCCCCCCACCACGTCTCTCCCCCTCCTTCCTTTGTCCTCCTCTCCTCCACTCCTCCTCCTCCGTCCTCCCCACCCCGCCGCTTCATCCTACATCCTCCTCCCCCCCGCCCTCTGTGCTTTGTCTCCCTGCCTGTGCCACTTCCTCCTCCTTACCTCCACCACTCTATCCTTGTCCTCCCCACCCCGCCACTTCATTCCTGTCCTCCCCCCCTGCTCTGTGCTTTATCCTCCCCCTGCCGCTCCATCCTCCCCCACCCCACCGCTTCATCCTGTCCTCCACCCCCCCACCGCTCTGTGCTTCATCCTCCCCCTGCCACTCCGTCCCCCCCTGCCTGTGCCGCTCCATCCTCCCCCACCCCACCGCTTCCTCCTCCTTCCTTTGTCCTCCTCCCTCTGCCACTCCATCCTCCCCCTGCCTGTGCTGCTCCATCCACCCCCACCCCGCCACTTCGTCCTCCGTCCTCCTCCCCCCTGCCGCTGTTTTCCTCCCCCCTGCTGCTCTGTCCTCCCTCCTCCCCCCTGCCACGCTGTCCTTTCCCCGCCGCTCCTATTTCCCAATTTCAAAGTTCCTCCCAATTCAGCCCTCACTGCCTTCCCCATGCAATCTTTATTTCTATATTCTAGAATACCAGATGCGTTCGAATTGGGCTAGCATCTATAGGTTATAATTATAATAGTAATTTAATTATTTTATATAGTACTATTAATTCAATAGCACTTTACATACATCAGTAATGCTGTCCCTCTTGAGGGTCACTATCTAAATATCCTATCTACATTAATACATAGGTGTGATACATTTACACACATTTCTAAATCTAAGATTAACACTAGGGATGAGCGAATCTACTCGCTAGGACTCGTTACTCGGCGAGTAGTAAGGGACTCGCAGGACTCGGTACTCTGCGAGTTTCCCAGTGATTACTCACACGAGTCCAATGCAAATCAATATCAATCCTAGTTTTGTCAGAAATGCTGACAAAACTAGGATTGCCATTGTTTGCATTAGACTCGGCTACTGTGCAAGTGATAGCAGGGAAACTCGCAAAGTAACTGCTGTTTCTTTGCGAGCCGAGTCCAGCTGTCTTCTCTGTGCAGCTCCAGGGTCCTAGAGCCCGCCTGCTCACAGACATGATGTAGCAGTGCTGAGATTGTTCTCAGTCTGCTCATTCCCTGTGCATAGACATCTATATCTATGCACAGGGGATGTAGCAGAGAGGACATCGCGTTTTGGACTACGTCGGACGGAAGAGGATTTTTTTAATTAAAGATGGAGTCCCTAATGGCTTTTTTTTTAATTTCAAATAAAAAAATTTCTCTGTGTTGTGTTTTTTTAACCCTTTATTGGAGATTCTTAGTGGCTGGGTCAAACGTGGCCTGACATTAAGAATCTCGGGCTTAATACCAGCTTGTATAACAAAGCTGGTTTTAACCCCTTTATTACCCAGCGTGCCACCGCCACCAGGGCCGCTGAAAGAGCGGGGTTCAGCGCCAGAGGATGGCGCTTCAATGAACGCGCCATCTTCTGGGGCGGCTGCGGGCTGCAATTTGCAGCAGGGGGTGCCCAGAAAGCTTGGGCATCCCTGCGCTGCGGATTCCAGCCCCCAGCTGCTTAGCTGTACCTGGCTAGACATAGAAATTGCACGGAGCCCCACACATTTTTTTTTTATTATTTCATGAATTTCAGAGTCAGAGTCTCAGAGTCAGAGTCTCAGAGTCAGAATCTCAGAATTTCATGAAATAATTTAAAAAACATGCGTGGGGCTCCGCGCAATTTCTATGTCTAGCCAGGTACAGCTAAGCAGCTGGGGGCTGGAATCCGCAGCGCAGGGATGCCCAAGCTTTCTGGGCACCCCCCGCTGCAAATTGCATCCCGCAGCCGCCCCAGAAGATGGCGCGTTCATTGAAGCGCCATCCTCTGGCGCTGAACCCCTCTCTTCCAGCGGCTCTGGTGGCGGTGGCACGCTGGGTAATAAAGAGGTTAGGGCCAGCTTTGTATTATCAGCTGGCCCTAAGCCCGAAATTTATGGCGGTCACGCCAATATTAGACATGACCGCCATGAATTTCTATTAAATTGTTTTAAAAAAAACACAACACAGAGAAAATTTTTTATTAGAAATAAAAAAAAAAGCCATTAGGGATTCCATCTTTAATTAAAAAAATCCTCTTCCGTCCGACGCAGTCCAAAACGCGATGTCCTCTCTGCTCATCCCTGTGCATAGATATAGATGTCTATGCACAGGGAATGAGCAGACTGAGAACAATATCAGCTCTGCTACATCATCTCTGTGCACAGACATTCATGTCTGTACACAGGGAATGAGCAGACTGAGAACAATCTCAGCTCTGCTACATCAGGCAGCAGGCGGGCTCTAGGACCCTGGAGCTGTGGCAGCCAGCACACAGAGCAGACAGGACTCTTATCTGTGCGAGTTTCCCAGCGATTACTTACAAAGTAAACGAGTCCAATGCAAATAAATGACAAAACTAGGATTGCTTCAGGCTGAAGCTTCCGAGACACATCTGCGATTTGTAAATCTCACACTACTCGCCATTACTCGCTTCCCCATTCATTCCCCCTGCCTGTGCCACTTCCTCCTCCTTCCTTTGTCCTCCTCACCTCCACCACTCTATCCTCTGTCCTCCCCCTGCCTGTGCTGCTCTGTCCTCCCCCCCTGCTCTGTGCTTTATCCTCCCCCTGCCGCTCCGTCCTCCTCCTCCTGCCTGTGCTGCTCCATCCTCCCCCACCCCACCGCTTCATCCTGTCCTCCACCCCCCCACCGCTCTGTGCTTCATCCTCCCCCTGCCACTCCGTCCCCCCCTGCCTGTGCCGCTCCATCCTCCCCCACCCCACCGCTTCCTCCTCCTTCCTTTGTCCTCCTCCCCTCTGCCACTCCATCCTCCCCCTGCCTGTGCTGCTCCATCCACCCCCACCCCGCCACTTCGTCCTCCTCCGACGCAGTCCAAAACGCGATGTCCTCTCTGCTCATCCCTGTGCATAGATATAGATGTCTATGCACAGGGAATGAGCAGACTGAGAACAATATCAGCTCTGCTACATCATCTCTGTGCACAGACATTCATGTCTGTACACAGGGAATGAGCAGACTGAGAACAATCTCAGCTCTGCTACATCAGGCAGCAGGCGGGCTCTAGGACCCTGGAGCTGTGGCAGCCAGCACACAGAGCAGACAGGACTCTTATCTGTGCGAGTTTCCCAGCGATTACTTACAAAGTAAACGAGTCCAATGCAAATAAATGACAAAACTAGGATTGCTTCAGGCTGAAGCTTCCGAGACACATCTGCGATTTGTAAATCTCACACTACTCGCTATTACTCGCTTCCCCATTCATTAACATTGGACTCGCTAGACTCGCAACGAGTAGCGAGTCCTGTGCTCGGACTCGCTAGAGTCAAGTGATTCCGAGTAATTTAGGATTCGCCCATCACTAATTAACACACATTTAGTATAAGAGGGGAGATGTTCTCATCCAAATACTTTTATTTGGTGATATGAACCCGGATGTTAAGGTCCAGTAGCATAGCTGCTGAGAAATATTATTTTCTTTTACAACAGGGACGAGTTTTTGTGAACAGCTAAAGAGATGGGCGGGATGGCTGTTCACCACATCTCCATCTCAAGGTGTGCTGCTCTTACTGTCACACAAACCATCCTCAACATCACATCACCATCCTCCCGATGCAATAGCATCGGGCATTAATGTAGTATATATATATTAGGTGTACTGCCCGGGTTAATAAATAACTGCTGTTAGCTATAACAAAATAGAATTTGAATATGTCATATTAATGACCTGTAGGAAAATAGAAGCTGAGCTGTGATTGGTTGCTATAGGCAGCCTAATAAATCTCCAGCCAACAGTAAACCCTCCCCCCGACCGGGCAATATATATTACCTCACACATACACATAAAAGACAGCTCGTGTGAATGACATCTGCCTTACTTCCCTATATGGCACATGTGTTGCACATTGGCTGTTTTTAATCAGATGTTTATTTTTGGAAATTAAAGATATCAGACGTATGAGGCGAGTTGTGTGAGGCGATTTGTGCACATCTGTGTCTGTGTGGTGTGTGTGTCCCTGGGGTGTGTGTGTCCCTCAGGTGTTTGTGTATCCCAGTGGTGTGCGTGTGTCCCTGTGGTGTGTGTCCTTGTGGGGGGAGGGGTGTCTGTGGTGTGTGTTCATCCCTATGGGGTCTGTGTGTTCCTGTGGGGTGTGTGTGTCTCTGTGTCCCTGTGGGGTGTGTATGTCCCTCTGGTGTGTGTGTCCCTTTGGGGTGAGTGCATGTGTCCCTATAGGGTGTGTATGTGTGTGTGTTCCTGTGGGGGGTGTCTGTGTGGTGTGTGTCTCTGTGTTGTGTGTTTGTGTTCGGGTGCGTGGTGAGTAACCAATGTTGGGGCTCCACCTTAGCTGTTACTCTGTGTGTGCATGTGGTGTGTATACATGTCCCCGTGCTTGGTGAATATTCCATGTCAGGGCTCCACCTTAGTGACTATATCTTTGGTGCTGTCATTAAGCCCCTCTCATTCACAACTGTCAACTGGTAACTGTCTCTTTCTCTCCATTATGTAGATAGGGCCAAAATTGTTTGAATTGGAATGCGCGGGGTTAAAATTTCGCCTCACACCATAGCCTATGACTCTCTCGGGAACATATGTGTGACTGTGCAAAATTTTGTGGCTGTAGTTGCGACGGTGTAGATGCCAATCCCGGACATACACACACACATACATACATTCAGCTTTATATATTAGATATTATATATGTGTGAACAATCCAAGCTCCCATCACGATAAAGCCCTGAAACATGTAGGTGAAACAGAAAAACCAGGACCCTTGGAGCAGCCCACCCAAACCTAACCTGACCAGAACACCAATCACAACAACCTGAAAAAAGCCGGAATCAGGAAGCGGGTAGACGAAGGCCAGGAGAGGTATGTCAGTGACTGGAAGAACGATATCATCATCTCACAGAATCTGACCATGTACCGGAGTCTACAGGGAGACTTACAGACTGGCCCTATATCTGGAGAAACTCCTGGACCCCAGAGACCGCAAGATCCTGAGCCGATATAGACTCAGTGCCCACAGTCTGGCCATTGAATCTGGTCAACATAATCAGAGCTACAAGCCCAGGGAGGAAAGACTGTGCCTACACTGTGATCAGGAGGCCCTGGAGGACAAAACCCACTTCCTGCTACACTGCTCCGAATACTCAGCAGTGAGGGACACTCACTTCAGGAGAATCTCTTTCCAGATTTCATCACCATGAAGGAAGAAAAGAAAACATATATCCTGCTGGGAGAAAAAGAGAGAGCAGTGGAGATAGCAGTGCGGTATGTGAGTGAATGTTAGACTGCGAGAAAGAGAACTATGATATGCAATGGACTTCTATAGCCCCCACCCTGGATCTGCCCCCATCCACCTTTCCTACAGCCCCTACCCAACATCCCTATCCCTATTCCCTTTTGTACATTTCCTTTGGCAAAACAAATGTGTATTTAGTCCAGCCAATAAAGCTACTATGAATCATGAATATCTTTCTCTCTCTATATCTATATATACAGTACAGACTAAAAGTTTGGACACACCTTCTCATTCAAAGAGTTTTCTGTATTTTCAGGACTATGAAAATTGTACATTCAAACTGAAGGCATCAAAACTATGAATTAACACGTGGAATTATATACTTAACAAAAAAGTGTGAAACAACTGAAAATATGTCTTATATTCTAGGTTTCTTCAAAGTAGTCACCTTTTGCTTTGATTAGTGCTTTGCACACTCTTGGCATTCTCTTGATGAGCTTCAAGAGGTAGTCACTGGAATTGGTCTTCCAACAGTCTTGAAGGAGTTCCCAGAGATGCTTAGCACTTGTTGGCCCTTTTGCCTTCACTCTGCAGTCCAACTCACCCCCAAACCATCACAATTGGGTTCAGGTCTGGTGACTGTGGAGGCCAGGTCATGTGGTGTAGCACCCCATCACCATCACACCTCCTCCTTCATGCTTCACGGTGGGAACCAGGCATGTAGAGTTTATCCGTTCACCTTTTCTGCGTCAAACAAAGACACAGTGGTTGGAACCAAAGATCTCGAATTTGGTCTCATCAGATCAAAGCACAGATTTCCACTGGTCTAATGTCCATTCCTTGTGTTCTTTAGCCCAAACAAGTCTCTTCTGCTTGTTACCTGTACTTAGCAGTGGTTTCCTATCAGCTATTTTTCCATGAAGGCCTGCTGCACAAAGTCTCCTCTTAACAGTTATTGTAGAGATGTGTCTGCTGCTTGAACTCTGTGTGGCATTGACCTGGTCTCTAATCTAAGCTGCTGTTAACCTGCGATTTCTGAGGCTGGTGACTCAGATGAACTTATCCTCCGCAGCAGAGGTGACTCTTGGTCTTCCTTTCCTGGGGCAGTCCTCATGTGAGCCAGTTTCTTTGTAGCACTTGATGGTTTTTTGCAATTGCACTTGTGGACACTTTCAGTTTTCCCAATTTTTTGGACTGACTGACCTTCATTTCTTAAAGTAATGATGGCCACTCATTTTTCTTCACTTAGAATTTGTATTATGGCAAGAAAAAAGCAGCTAACAGTCTATTCAGTAGAACTATCAGCTGTGTTTCCACCAGACTTCTGCACAACACAACTGATGGTCCCAACCCCATTTATGAGGGTACAGTTACACTTCGCAACATTGCATGCAATTTCACTTGCAATTTGCTAGTTGCAGTGAAACCATTGACACATTGTAATATTTGTACACGGCAACAAAATATAAGATTGTGTTCATGATTTCACTGTAACCAGCAAATTGCAAGTGAAATTGCATGCAATGTTGCGACGTGTAACGGTAACCTAAGGCAAGGAATCCCACTTATTAAACCTGACAGGGCACACCTGTAAAGTGAAAACCATTTCCGGTGACTACCTCTTGAAGCTCATCAAGAGAATGCCAAGAGTGTGCAAAGCAGTAATCAAAGCAAAAGGTGGCTATTTTGAAGAACCTAGAATATAAGACATATTTTCAGTTGTTTCACACTTTTTTGTTAAGTATATAATTCCACATGTGTTAATTCATAGTTTTGATGCCTTCAGGGTGAATCTACAATTTTCATAGTCCTGAAAACACAGAAAACTCTGTACTGTATATCTATTATATAAAACCCGAAGGCCACTTCCGCCCAAAATCCGCTTCCGTGATGGCCTCCCTCCTGTGTCAAACACCGGAACCGGAAGCACCAGACCCACAGAGCCCCGTCTGCGCCCACCCACATCCGGCCCACAGCCCTGCAGCTCACCGCCCACTCTCCATCAGGGACCGCCATGCCGCCACTGGGTCCGCACACAGCCTGGTGTGCGCCCACCAACATGAGGGAACCGGCCCGGACCGGCCCACACTCCGGTGTGCGGCCTCCGCCGGCAACGCTCCCCCGCCACCTCGGGGGGCCACACAACCTCTGGGGGTACCCGTCCTCCGCACCTGGAGAGGAGAGAGGGCGGGACTGACTGTCCTGCAGCTCTGCCCGCCCCTCCTCTCCTCCTACACCCGACGCGCGCCCACCTGGTAAGTCTGCCCTCCAGCCTCCGCCTCCGCTCCAGCCTGTGCCCGCCGCCTCCGCTGCAGCCTGTGCTCCCTCCAGCCTGTGTCTCCTCCAGCCTGTGTCCTGTGCCCCCCTCCGGCCTGTGTCCTGTGCCCCCCTCCGGCCTGTGTCCTGTGACCCCCTCCGGCCTGTGTCCTGTGCCCCCCTCCGGCCTGTGTCCTGTCACCCCCTCCGGCCTGTGTCCTGTCACCCCCTCCGGCCTGTGTCCTCTGACCCCCTCCGGCCTGTGTCCTGTGCCCCCCTCCGGCCTGTGTCCTGTGCCCCCCTCCGGCCTGTGTCCTGTGCCCCCCTCCGGCCTGTGTCCTGTGCCCCCCTCCGGCCTGTGTCCTGTGCCCCCCTCCGGCCTGTGTCCTGTGACCCCCTCCGGCCTGTGTCCTGTGACCCCCTCCGGCCTGTCCTCTGTGTCCTCTGCCCCCTGTCCTCTGTGTCCTCTGCCCCCTGTCCTCTGTCCCCTGTCCTCTGTGTCCTCTGCCCCCTGTCCTCTGTCCCCTGTCCTCTGTGTCCTCTGCCCCCTGTCCTCTGTGTCCTCTGCCCCCTGTCCTCTGTGTCCTCTGCCCCCTGTCATCTGTGTCCTCTGCCCCCTGTCCTCTGTGTCCTCTGCCCCCTGTCCTCTGTGTCCTCTGCCCCCTGTCCTCTGCCCCCTGTCCTCTGCCCCCTGTCCTCTGTGTCCTCTGCCCCCTCTGCGTCCTCTGCCCCCTCTGCGTCCTCTGCCCCCTCTGCGTCCTCTGCCCCCTCTGCGTCCTCTGCCCCCTGTCCTCTGCGTCCTCTGCCCCCTGTCCTCTGCGTCCTCTGCCCCCTGTCCTCTGCGTCCTCTGCGTCCTCTGCCCCCTCTGCGTCCTCTGCCCCCTCTGCGTCCTCTGCCCCCTCTGCGTCCTCTGCCCCCTCTGCGTCCTCTGCCCCCTCTGCGTCCTCTGCCCCCTCTGCGTCCTCTGCGTCCTCTGCCCCCTCTGCGTCCTCTGCCCCCTCTGCGTCCTCTGCCCCCTCTGCGTCCTCTGCCCCCTCTGCGTCCTCTGCCCCCTGTCCTCTGCCCCCTGTCCTCTGCGTCCTCTGCCCCCTGTCCTCTGCCCCCTGTCCTCTGCGTCCTCTGCCCCCTGTCCTCTGCGTCCTCTGCCCCTCTGCGTCCTCTGCCCCTCTGCGTCCTCTGCCCCCTCTGCGTCCTCTGCCCCCTCTGCGTCCTCTGCCCCCTGTGTCCTCTGCCCCCTCTGTGTCCTCTGCCCCCTCTGTGTCCTCTGCCCCCTCTGTGTCCTCTGCCCCCTCTGCGTCCTCTGCCCCCTCTGCGTCCTCTGCCCCCTCTGCGTCCTCTGCCCCCTGTCCTCTGCCCCCTCTGCGTCCTCTGCCCCCTCTGCGTCCTCTGCCCCCTCTGCGTCCTCTGCCCCCTGTCCTCTGCGTCCTCTGCGTCCTCTGCCCCCTGTCCTCTGCGTCCTCTGCCCCCTGTCCTCTGCATCCTCTGCCCCCTGTCCTCTGCGTCCTCTGCCCCCTGTCCTCTGCGTCCTCTGCCCCCTGTCCTCTGCGTCCTCTGCCCCCTCTGCGTCCTCTGCCCCCTCTGCGTCCTCTGCCCCCTCTGTGTCCTCTGCCTCCTCTGCCCCCTCTGCGTCCTCTGCCCCCTCTGCGTCCTCTGCCCCCTGTCCTCTGCGTCCTCTGCCCCCTGTCCTCTGCCCAGCCGCCTCTGCCCCCTGTCCTCTGCCCAGCCGCCTCTGCCCCCTGTCCTCTGCCCAGCCGCCTCTGCCCCCTGTCCTCTGCGCTGACCACTCTGCCCACGTCGCTGCGCTGACCAATCTCACCGCACTCACTGCTAACCACTGAGCCACCGCACTCACTGCTAACCACTGAGCCACCGCACTCACTGCTAACCACTGAGCCACCGCACTCACTGCTAACCACTGAGCCACCGCACTCACTGCTACCCACTGAGCCACCGCACTCACTGCTAACCACTGAGCCACCGCACTCACTGCTACCCACTGAGCCACCTGTATACACACAATTCATTTCACCGCACTCCCGTAACTATTAGTAAATAAACTATATATGGATTCTAGACTACCCGATTCTTTAGAATCGGGCCGCCATCTAGTATATATATAACACACACACACACACAGCATAGTACTACAAATAAAAGACATTAATTAAAAGCACAGTTACCAAATTAAGCATAGCACTGCCATATGTTAGATATAGTGCTACCAATAAAGGCCACAAAATTAACATACTGTATGTCACGGCCCTGGCTTACTCAAATCCCCATGCAATCGGGTTATCAAAATAAATAATAAATAATTAACTATTAGTGTGGATTCATATTACCTTGTGGAATGCCAGTGTATATTATGGCTTTAGCTTCTTCAGGATAAGAGCGTTTCCTTCTAGAAATTTAGACAGGGCCCTACTGATGACTAGTATGGATGTATAAGTCTAACAGGTCATCAAAGCAGTACATAGTGGGTGACTCATGGCACCAGCAAGGTGAAGACTGGGGTGAGGTAGTGTGATCCTCATGTGTTGGTTTAAGCATCAGACGAGAACAAATGGATGGGCTAGAGACCTTCCCTTGGCATGAGTGATTTTAGATTCAATGAACGGACAAATGGCCAGGCTCTTTAGCCGTTAAGGCATTGGAGTGTGAATATGGTCAGCCTTCCCGGGCGGAATTTCCTCAAGCGAATGCTAACAAATGGCTCTTTGATTGCACTATGGAAAATTCTCTACGACTAGGACCACATTTGCATCGGGTATTTGCTAGGCGGATCCAGCATACAGCAGCACTACTGTAGTGTAACACTGTGTTAACGCTGCCATAGAGTAATATGGGTGACGGGATCTGAAGCGCATGCAAACGCAGGCACAAAAGCGCGCGTTTGAAATCTGACATTATTTTATAACGGACAGCTGAACACAAAAAAGCGAAATTGCAAGAAAAGTGCAATTATACATTTCCTTTTGGGGTTCTTTATTTGCATTTTCACTCTATGGTAAAACTGACATGTCAGTATGATACCTTGGGTACAGTTCGAGTTCAATAGATACCAAACATGTATGCTTTGACTTCTAAGTGGTGAAAAAAATTCAAACGTTTTTAAACAAAAAGATTTGCACATTTGCACCATTTTCACATTCTAATTTTTTGGGATCTGGGGTTGTGTCATGCATATTTTTTTGCATCTTTATCGGACGTTACTAATGATACCATTATTGGGCAGATGTAATGTTTTGCTTGCCAGTTATTGCATTTTATTGCAGAGACGAAAAAACAGAATTTTGGCATTTGAACTTTTTTTTCCATTAGACAGTTTACAGATCTGATTAATCTAATATATAAAGCTGAATGTGTATGTGTGTATGTATGTATGTATGTATATCCGGGATTGGCATCTACACCGTCGAAACTACAGCCACAAAATTTTGCACAGTCACACATCTGGACCCCAAGAGCGTCATAGGCTATGTTGTGAGGCGAAATTTTAACCCTGCGCGTTCCAATTCACCAAACAATTTTGGCCCTATCTACATAATGGGGAAAAAGTAAAAGGAAAAGGGTGGGAGGAAAATCGACAGCTGTCAGCTACAGCCACAAAATTTTGCACAGTCACACGTCTGGACCCCGGGAGCATCAAAGGCTATGTTCTGAGTCAAAATATTAACCCCGTGCGTTGCAATTCACCAAACAATTTTGGCCCTATCTACATAATGGAGAGAAAGTGACAGTTACCAGTTGAGAGTTGCGAATGAGATGGGCTTAATGACAGCACCAAAGACTAACAGCATATAGTCACTAAGGTGGGGCCCTGACATGGAATATTCACCACGCACGGGGACATGTATACAAACCACATGCACACAAAGAGTAACAGCTAAGGTGGAGCCCCAACATTGGACACTCACCACGTACCCAAACACAAACACACACACCGTAAAGAGACACACACCACACAGACACCCCCCACATACACACCCTATAGGGAAACATGCACTCACCCCACAGGGACACACACCCCACAGGGACATACACACATACACACCCCACAGGGACACAAAAACACACACCCCACAGGAACACACAGATCCCATAGGGATGGACACACACCACAGAGACACCCCTTCCCCCACAAGGACACACACCACAGGGACACCCCTCCCCCCAAAAGGACACACACCACTGGGACATACACACACCCCAGGGACACACACACCACACAGGCAGACACAGATGTGCACAAATCGCCTCACACAACTCGCCTCATACGTCTGGTATCTTTAATTTCTGAAAATAAACATCTGATTAAAAACAGCCAATGTGCAACACATGTGCCATATAGGGAATTAAGGCAGATGTCAGTCACATGAGCTGTCTATTATGTGTATGTGTAAGGTAATTATACTGTCTGGCCGGGGGGGAGGGTTTACTATTGGCTGGAGATTTATCAGGCTGCCTATAGCGACCAATCACAGCTCAGCTTCTATTCTCCTACAGGTCATTAATATGACATATTCAAATTCTATTTTGTTATAGCTAACAGCAGTTATTTATTAACCCGGGCGTAGCCGGGTACTACAGGTAGCTGATTATATCTTTTGATAGATTGGGTCTTTCTAATACGTTGTGGTGGGGGGGTAATTTTTAATTTTTCTTTTTTAACATATTTATTTCTTTACTTTTACTTTGCCCAATAGAGAGCCTCAGTGCTCCACAGTCTGATCGCTTCCCCTGTGTTCCAATGGGCTGCAGCATATCTGAACACAAGGGAAATGATCACTCCCTGCTGGTGATGTCACTGGGAGATTGCTGGCAGGAAGTAATTGCAGACAGCTTCTGGGGTCATCAAAGGACTCTTGGGCAGTCAACGTAAACACGGGACCTCCAATCACGGCGGGGAATGGCGCGATCTCCGCTGCGGGGCTTTGGAATGCACTGTCAGTGATTGAAAGCGTGATCCAAAGAGTTAACAGCACCAATCTGATCACTGATCTGTGCTGTTAGCTACACTGATCAGCTAAGCCGAGATGTGTGGGGGATGATGTGAGCTCAGCGCATGAGCTCACATCAGGGGAGGGAAATGGCCCAGAATGTATATATACGTCCTTGGTCGTAAAAGGGTTAACACTCTGCTCCCCCTCGCTGCTGCACATCTTAAGCTGTACCCCAGGTTTACATGTCAAAAAATATGAAAAACATTTTTCTTGTTCATTAAAACTTCTCTGCCAGTATAAAAGGAAGGGGTCATTAGCACTAACTTTAATGCACTAGGGTAGAGTACGGAGGTAAAATGTCTATTGTTAGTGTCTTTCTGCAAAGTATGCATTAGACACACACTGGCGATCAAAATTAGAGAACAATGTGTGATCACTTAAATTTTTTCAAACAGAATGTAATTTACATTGCTCAACATTTGAAGTTTGTGTGAGGGGTAAACTATGCCACTAGAATGGTGTTTTCTAAATTAACCAACGTTTATCAACTTAAAGGGGTTGTCTGAGCTTTTTATAAAATATGTGTTTATCAAGGCTGCAAAATGCCAACAGTTTTTAATTTACACCTGGTCAGCATTTTGCATTGTAATCTAAATGTCAGCATTCAGCATCTGGAGGAGCAGCCTCAGCCCCCTGAATAGAAGCATGGTTGTTTTGGAGCCTGGGCATAACATCACAGCAGTTCATTTACACCCAGTCTCCAACACAAGCATGCCATCCTCCTTCTCTAACATGCCTGCCCATCCACAGACTCCTACAAGTCCACCCCCCAGTCTCCAATAAGACCACCCACTCCCATTCACCTATGTAAACTCTTAACCACATTGCGCTGAGCGCTCATCTCCTTCTCTGACTGCAACACTGTGCCGAATCCACAGATGTGTGAAGGAGATGACCGCTCTTTGCAATGCTGCGGTGTGTGTGCTCACCTCCTTCCCCTGTGCTGTCAGTGCTCCAATCCTCCTCTCTGTATATGCCACAGCCAACCCACCCCCTCTGTGAAGGAGAATGAACCACTCTGTGCATGGCTTCACAGAGGGGGCGGGGACAAGATGCTATTGGACAAGTACAAGTTTAATATATGACATAGCTTGTAGCTGGAACGCTCAGCTGCACATCGCCACAACTATTACAAGTGATGTACACCACACAACCTTGTGAAGACAATGTATTCACAACTACACTGCACTAACAACCAAACTGGCCTCTGTTTACTGATTTCTATGCTACACTCTAACGTGTGAGGATACCGGTAAAGACTCACGATAATACTGGGGAATTAAGTCAAGTTCCGGGGCTCAATGCTCGTCGGTACACTTTTCATTGCGTGGGAGGGGGGGGGGGAGGGGTAACTGCCCTTCTTCCTTCATGGTCCCTCTGGTTCTCTGAATCACCTCTCGTCAGGGCACTCTCACAGTCTGGCTTGCAGTTGGACCCATGTCTCTTCCCACGCTGTTGTTTAAGGGTGCTTCACAGACAGCGTTCCTTCTGCTCTTTTTCTCTCCATCAGAACACAGACACCTCTAGTCCAACTAGTTTCAGGGGGTGGGGGGAGGATCCGCTAGTCCATAACACACAACAAGCAGAGAAGCGCTGTCTTTCAAAGTTATAGCTTGCGTAAAACGTTCCTAGGGGTGATACCCCTACACATGTCCCAACTTAATGATTGTTGTACTCGGCCATAAGAAAATCAAGGAAACCAAAGTCACCAACACAAGTCCATATCCTTGTTATAGATTTACAAACCTTGGACCTGGGTCGACAATGAAGAGCATCCAGCTCTCTCATCATCTCTCCCAGTCCCACAATGTAGCAAGGGAGCGCTCAGCATGCACACAGCACCTCAGAGGTGAATAAGAACATCACCAGTAAGGACAAGGTACACTATTCAACATATCTGACTGGTGGAACCCCTGCAATAGATATTTGGGACCTTCAAAGGTTTTGACTTTCTAGCAAGACTTGGCTGACTTCAAGAGGGACACTCACAGAGGGCTCATCATGTCTCTTCATGTGGAGGTAGTGATCGCCCTTGGGATTACTAGTGTCAGTGGGCGGTTAATTCTTCCTTGTATCAGGAAATGTCCACCTGTCTTCATTACCATCAAACCTGGGTGACGCAGATTCGAGAAATGGGGCAGAAACATCTGTTATCGGTGCAGCGGGAGAGACTTCCAACTGGCAGAGCCGCAGCAGTCTTGGTGTAGAACCCTCGGGTTAGACGTCTCATTCTCAACCTGCTCCTTATAGACTGGACCATTAGCATTCACTCGTTCAAGTACTTTGCAGGGCTTGCCCTCCCCTCTATTACAGATATCTATTCTATCTGCAAATAAATATATGAAGAGAAAAAGACCAGACAGCTCTTCCTTTAAGCTTTTCAGCCCAGGTGCAAATCTATATAGCTGTATTTATATATATATAACAAAAATAGGGCTGGCATACATTGGCCAATGCATGCTCAAAGAACCATAAAAAACGGAAAAAAAAAATTTACATCTGAGTTTTTTTGAAAAAACTTTTTAGTTTTTATTTTTTTTCAAAAATAACACCAAATAACATCTATAAAGATCAGTGTTAGCATGCATTGACCTAACCAGTGTGCTGCTATTATTTTTGTTATATATGCAAATAAATATAGTTTGTCGCTCACCAAATAATGTCCTAACCAGTCCGATGCATGTGGATGAGATTCATACCTATCTGTTGGCTGGGTAAACTGGAACAAACCGGATATAAAAATTAAGTCTGGATCCTTAGATTCAAATTTTCATGCTTCATTGAAGATAAAAAAAACAATAAAAAAAAAACACAATCAGGGGAGTGAGTAACAAGTTGACATGTTTCGGCGGAAGCCTTAGCCATAACAACTTGTTATGACTATAGCAAGCAAAGGAATTTTAATCTGAGGACCAGCCGTTAATTTCTATACCCAGATTGTACCTATTTTTTACAGTCGCTCTGCAATTGACAGACTTTCTCATGAGGCGGGCACCCTTCACAATAGACTATCTCCTCCAGGTACAATCTTTGGAAGGCTGGGCGAATCTTCGTGCTCTCCTTTGATGTCCATGATGGGCGGAGTCTTCCCTTTGTCCTGCACAACTTTCCACCAGGGACTGCCCTTGCTGTTGACCAATTTGTGTAGGGAAGCTCCTTGACATGTGCCCTACTCCTCCACAAGTCAAGCACTCAAGTCTACAATCATCTGGTGGAAACGAATAGACCTGTAGCATTGCTCTATCAAAGGGGGCCGGTACCACCTCTCTGGTTGCTCATCTTACCGCTATCCATGATCCGGTTCCATGTTAGCCATATAAAGTTCTCTTACCCTCTGCAGTGCCTCCTTGATCATCTGTATCTCTTTCAGTATCTAAGGGCCCAGTCCAGTTCCTAGACAATACAGAAGCAGTTACTCCCCAGCTCTGGATTTCATCTAGGGAACCTGGCCCCCATTCTTTTTATTGATGTGGGCTGTACCTTGTCACCCAGTGTCACCAAACAGTCCACAGGGAACCCCCATGAATTGGGCATGCATAATTGTACACCCACGGCCATATGTTCGGTATGGTGAAGAATGGCTTCTTTCTTCGCCTCCTCTGCAGCGAGCCACACTACTGCAGGGGGTCTGGAGTTTAACAGTGGCTCCCACCAGTCTCGCGAGTCCTTTCAGTACCCTACAGCGTAGTGTCCCTGGTCTCCGCATCTACAGCAATAGCTGTCTTCTCTGCACCAGGGGTGCGCTTACCACCGACATCAAAGGGGTTGAAGGCACACAGCCGCAGACCGCTGGCGTAGGGGACGAGTGACAGAAACGTGGGTTTCAGAGACGTGGCTTCACCACGGAGGTAGACAAGTCCCCTAGCTTATGTTCAATTTGCACCAACCTCTCTTCCATATTGGCCAGGGAACTCTGTAGATCTTGCACCACCATCCTCCTCCACCACAGCTCAAAACTAAGGCTCAGTCTCCTCCACCACAAATCTGGACCGAGGCTCAGCCTCCACCTCCACAACTCTGGACCGAGGCTCAGCCTCCTCCACCACAACTCTGGAACTGAGGCTCAGCCTCCTCCACCACAACTCTGGAACGAGGCCCTGCCTCCTCCACCACAACTCTGGAACGAGGCCTGCCTCCTCCACCACAACTCTGGAACGAGGCTCAGCCTCCTCCACCACAACTCTGGACCGAGGCTCAGCCTCCTCCACCACAACTCTGGAACGAGGCTCAGCCTCCTCCACCACAACTCTGGAACGAGGCTCAGCCTCCTCCACCACACAACTCTGGACGAGGCTCAGCCTCCTCCACCACAACTCTGGAACGAGGCTCAGCCTCCTCCACCACAACTCTGGAACGAGGCTCAGCCTCCTCCACAACTCTGGAACGAGGCTCAGCCTCCTCACCACAACTCTGGACCGAGGCTCAGCCTCCTCCACCACAACTCTGGAACTGAGGCTCAGCCTCCTCCACACAACTCTGGAAAGAGGCTCAGCCTCCTCCACCACAACTCTGGACCGAGGCTCAGCCTCCTCCACCACAACTCTGGACCGAGGCTCAGCCTCCTCCACCACAACTCTGGACCGAGGCTCAGCCTCCTCCACCACAACTCTGGACCGAGGCTCAGCCTCCTCCACCACAACTCTGGACCGAGGCTCAGCCTCCTCCACCACAACTCTGGACCGAGGCTCAGCCTCCTCCACCACAACTCTGGAACGAGGCTCAGCCTCCTCCACCACAACTCTGGACGAGACTCAGCCTCCTCCACCACAACTCTGGACCGAGGCTCAGCCTCCTCCCACAACTCTGGACCGAGGCTCAGCCTCCTCCACCACAACTCTGGACCGAGGCTCAGCCTCCTCCACCACAACTCTGGACCGAGGCTCAGCCTCCTCCACCACAACTCTGGACCGAGGCTCAGCCTCCTCCACCACAACTCTGGAAACCCAGACTCAGCCTCCTCCACCACAACTCTGGACCGAGGCTCAGCCTCCTCCACCACAACTCTGGACGAGGCTCAGCCTCCTGCACCACAACTCTGGACCGAGGCTCAGCCTCCTCCACCACAACTCTGGACCGAGGCTCAGCCTCCTCCACCACAACTCTGGACCGAGGCTCAGCCTCCTCCACCACAACTCTGGACCGAGGCTCAGCCTCCTCCACCACAACTCTGGACCGAGGCTCAGCCTCCTCCACCACAACTCTGGACCGAGGCTCAGCCTCCTCCACCACAACTCTGGACCGAGGCTCAGCCTCCTCCACCACAACTCTGGACCGAGGCTCAGCCTCCTCCACCACAACTCTGGACCGAGGCTCAGCCTCCTCCACCACAACTCTGGACCGAGGCTCAGCCTCCTCCACCACAACTCTGGACCGAGGCTCAGCCTCCTCCACCACAACTCTGGACCGAGGCTCAGCCTCCTCCATCACAACTCTGGACCGAGGCTCAGCCTCCTCCACCACAGCTCAGCACCGAGGCTGAGCTTCCTCCATCACAGCTCTGCACCAAGGCTCAGCTTCCTCCACCACAACTCAAGACCGAGGTTCAGCCTCCTCCTCACAGCTGAGGACCGAGACTCAGCCTCCTCCTCCCAGCTCAGGACCGAGGCTCAGTCTCCTCCTCACAGCTCAAGACTGAGGCTAAGCCTCCTCCACCACAGCTCAGCCTCCTCTTCCACAGCTCAGAACCGAGGCTCAGCCCCCTCCACCACAGCTCAGCACCGAGGCTCAGCTTCCTCCTCACAGCTCAGCACCAAGGCTCAGCCTCCTCCACCACAGCTTTGCCTCCTCCACCACAACTCTGGACCGAGGCTCAACCTCCTCCACCACAACTCGGGACCGAGGCTCAGCCTCCTCCACCACAACTCAGGACCGAGGCTCAGCCTCCTCCACCACCACAGCTCAGGACAGAGGCTCAGCCTCCTCCACCACAGCTCAGGACAGAGGCTCAGCCTCCTCCACCAGAGCTCCGTACTGAGGCTCAGCCTCCTCCCCAACTCAGCACCGAGGCTCAGCCTCCTCCACCACAGCTCAGCACCAAGGCTCGGCCTCCTCCACCACAGCTCAGCACCGAGGCTCAGCCTCCTCCGCAACAGCTCAGCACCAAGGCTCAGTCTCCTCCACACAGCTAAGCACCGAGGCTCAGTCTCCTCCACCACAGCTTAGTGTCAAGCCCAAAGCCGTGGGGTACTTGGGTATCAGGCGGCAGAGGGTTAACTTTGTCACGGGGAATGGTGGCCACGCCTGATCCCGTGTCCTGGGTGACACTTCAAAAGGGGAGTTTATTTACAGAGGATTATGTACAAGTTTGTCGTGACACCACCTGCAGTACCTGGTGAGATGTCACCAGCACCGCCACATTCCGCCGGAGGCCGATGGGATTGTGGCCGAGATGGTATGGTCCTCCGCAGGCAGGACCAAAACCTCCGGGGCAGTGTAGTGAGAAGGGGGCAGCTTAGGGAGTGGAGCTGGGATCATGTGGGGAGCGTTGGTACAGTCTATGATTGGTGCTGGGAGTGGAGAATTAGGATACACGCACACAGCCAAGTCTCTTTTACCTTTTACTGGTGTTGAGTAGGTAAACGATCCAAGGCACTGACGGGTGAATGGGCTGCACAGTGTGTCCCCACAGCAAGTGGGTATAAGACCTCCTCTGCTTTGTGTAGTTTCTGAAGCAAACCCTGCTGCAGCCTGACTTGCCTCCACTTTCTTCCTTTGACTGTCTCCCTCTCCTCCTGTGCGGTCTCCGGGATGACCCTCTCTGGACACTGCGGCTGGCCTGCTGTGTCTGGCTCCCTCTGTTGACCCACCTGGGAGACCCGTTAGCTCAAGCTTCCACGGTGCGACTGGGTTTTCTGTGGGCCTATAATCCCCCACAGGTACGAATCCCCAATATCCGGCGTTTCTCCTGGGACAAACGCTCTCAAGTTCCTCGCTCCCTCTTCTGTTCTGAGCTCCCTGCCTTCAGTTCCACTTAGGCTTGTGGAACGCAGAAGGGCCACTCCGAGTCACTGGTTCGGGCCTGATGCAGCACCGACCACCAGGACTTCCTTGCAGCTCTTCTAGCGTCTGCACACACTCTAACTAGCTCCTCCCCAGCAGCAGTATATATAGGGGATCTTGCCTAAGGTCAGCAAGTGGGGCTCCCCCTACTGTGCCAGAGTGGAAGATGTTGTTTGTAGTAGGTACCTGCTGTGGAAACCCAACTAACTGTGCATTAGAGAGATCTGTGGTTACCTGCGTGAGCAGGGCACCACACCCCCGCCTAGGTAACTTCAGTACTCCTGGACTGACCATTTTTGTGTTAACAAGAATAACAATAAAACATAACATATGTACAAAGTCTGAAAATAGAAAAATTTACAAAAAGACACTGAAAAATATTGATAAAATAGAAAACGGGTACCGTATATAATCGTGTATAAGCCGAGTTTTTCAGCCCAAAAATTGGGCTGAAAAGTTCCCCTCTCGGCTTATACACGAGTCAATACGGTAATTGGCCCCCAAATGCTGGCTTTGTGTAGTTTCTGAAGCAAACCCTGCTGCAGCCTGACTTGCCTCCACTTTCTTCCTTTGCCTGTCTCTCTCTCCTCCTATGCGGTCTCCGGGATGACCCTCTCTGTACACTGCGGTTGGCCTGCTGTGTCTGGCTCCCTCTCTTGGCCCACCTGGGAGACCTGTTAGCTCAAGCTTCCACGGTGCGACTGGGTTTTCTGTGGGCCTATAGTCCCCCACAGGTGCGAATCCCCAATATCCGGTGTTTCTCCTGTGCCAGAGTGGAAGATGTTGTTTTTAGTAGGTACCTGCTGTGGAAACCCAACTATGCATTAGAGAGATCTGTGGTTACCTGCGTGAGCAGGGCGCCACAGACACCCCACTAGGTAACTTCAGTACTCCTGGACTGAGCATTTTTGTGTTAACAAGAATAACAATAAAACAGATAACATATGTATTGGCAAAATAGAAAACGGGTAAGTCCATATGATGCTAGTCCATCCACCGCAGGCTTTTTAAAGTTTGTGGCCACGTTTGTCCATTAACCGTAGTCCTTTGAAATTTCAACAGTTTAAAGTTCAAAAAGGGAAAGGTTCAGTTCCATAAGAGTCTAAACAGTAAAGTCTCTGTATGCTCAGCGTAAGAAATGGGAAAAGTCTTTAAAAAAATTCCACATTTTTAATAAACACACTTTAATAAACATATTTCCCTATGGGTGTCTCGGCTTTGGAGACCTGGTACCTTCCCGTCCCAGGCACTTTCTGTTCCTAACTTAATGTGCTTGGGACTGGGCCCAGTTCCTCCACCCTTCTGTACACTACTATTTACACTCTTTTGTACAGTTTACTATTTACATGTTTCCCACTGTGCTCTACCTTACTTTATACCCACTCTCCAAACCTAGACAGGGGTTGACCTTGTGTGCTCCTATGTGACTTCCGCAGTACAGGTGTCACTGTCTCAGGTGAGGTGTCTAGTGTTGAGCTTGATGCAGGTGTTTCAGGTAAGCTTCTGTGCGGCCTTAGTCTCACTACTGGGCTAACAGGTGTACCAATTGCAGCACCCTCAGATTCTCTAGGAATGGGTATGTCTTCCTGATTCCTGGGCACTCCGGGTCACTGATTCGGGCCTGACGCTCACCGACCACCAGGACTCCCTTGCAGCTCTTGTAGCGTCTGCACACACTCTAACTAGCTCCTCCCCAGCAGCAGTATATATAGGGGATCTTGCCTAAGGTCAGCAAGTGGGGCTCCCCATACTGTGCCAGAGTATTGTTTGTAGTAGGTACCTGCTGTGGAAACCCAACTGTGCATTAGAGAGACCTGTGGTTACCTGCGTGAGCAGGGCGCCACATTAGCACCGAAGCTCAGCCTCCTCCAACACAGCTCAGGACCGAGGCTCAGCCTCCTCCAGCACAACTCTGGACCGAGGCTCAACCTCCTACACCACACTCGGACCGAGGCTCAACCTCCTCCAAACCCCTGCTCAGCACCGAGGCTCAGCCTCCTCCACCACAAACTCAGCACCGAGGCTCAACCTCCTCCACCACAACTCAGGGACCGAGGCTCAGCCTCCTCCACCACAGCTCAGCACCGAGGCTCAGCCTCCTCCCCACAGCTCAGCATCGAGGCTCAGCCTCCTCCCCCACAATCGCACCGAGGCTCAGTCTCCTCACAGCTAAGGACCGAGGCTAAGCCTCGTCCACCATAGCTCAGCTCCTCTCACCACTCAGCTCTGAGGTCTCCTCCCCACACTGAGCACTGAGGCTCATCCTCCTCCTCACAGCTCAGACCAAGGACTAAGCCTCCTCCTCACAGCTCAGGACCAAGGCTCAGCCTCCTCCTCACAGCTCAGGACCAAGGTTCAGCCTCCTCCTCACAGCTCAGGACCAAGGCTCAGCCTCCTCCTCACAGCTCAGCACTGAGGCTCAGCCTCCTCCTCACAGCTCAGCTCCGAGGCTCAACCTCCTCACATCTCAGCTCCGAGGCTCAGCTTCCTCCTCCTCACATCTCAGCTCCGAGGCTCAGCTTCCTCCTCCTCACATCTCAGCTCCGAGGTTCAGCTTCCTCCTCCTCACATCTCAGCTCCGAGGCTCAGCTTCCTCCTCCTCACATCTCAGCTCCGAGGCTCAGCTTCTTCCTCCTCACATCTCAGCTCGAGCTCAGCTTCCTCCTCCACATCTCAGCTCGAGGCTCAGCTTCCTCCTCCTCACATCTCAGCTCGAGTCAGCTCCTCCCCCACATCATTCGAGGCCAGCTCTCCTCCTCCTCACATCTCAGCTCGAGGCTCAGCTTCCTCCCTCACATCTCAGCTACCGAGGTTCAGCTTCTCCCCCAGCATCTCAGCTCCAGTTCAGCTCTCCTCCTCCTCACATCTCAGCTCCGAGGCTCAGCTCCTCCTCCTCTCCTAATCTCAGCACTGAGCATCAGCCCCGCTCCTCCCCTCACACTCTCAGCACTGAGGCTCAGCCTCCTCCTCACACTTCAGCACTGAGGCTCAGCCTCCTCCTCACATCTCAGCTAAGCCTCCTCCACCACAGCATAGCACCACAGCTCTGCCTCCACCTCACACCTCAGCTCGGAGGCTTAGCCTCCTCCTCACATCTCAGCACCGAGGCTCAGCCTCCTCCTCACATCTCAGCTAAGCCTCCTCCACCACAGCATAGCACCCAGCAAGCACCACAGCTCTGCCTTCACCTCACACCTCAGCTCTGAGGCTTAGCCTCCTCCTCACATCTCAGCACCGAGGCTCAGCCTCCTCCACCACAGCATAGCACCACAGCTCTGCCTCCACCTCACACCCCAGCTCTGAGGCTCAGCCTCCTCCACCACAGCTCAGCACCGAGGCTCAGCCTCCTCCACCACAGCATAGCACCACAGCTCTGCCTCCACCTCACACCCCAGCTCTGAGGCTCAGCCTCATCCTCACATCTCAGCACCGAGGCTCAGCCTCCTCCACCACAGCATAGCACCACAGCTCTGCCTCCCACCTCTCACTCCCCAGCTCTGAGGCTCAGCCTCATCCTCACATCTCAGCTCCGAGGCTCAGCCTCCTCCCTGTCATCTCCTCCTCCCCCTTCTTTCCAGAGAGAGACAGGGGGAGGGGGCAGTCCGCGCATCATCTGGCGGCCGCTTCCTCCTGCTAAACCCTTTAATCCCCGGCAGTCACCGAATGCTCCCCGCTCCTCCTCCAGCCTCTGGAGACGTGTCCTCCCGTCCTGTGCTCCCGCTGATCCTCCTTCCCCGCAGCTTTCGCTTTGTGTCCTCATCCCCTGATCTCCCCATACTTGCTCTGCCTCCTGCATCCCCTGCACGGATTACAGCCCCCTCCACAGGAGGAACAGGAAAAGGGGGATCTCGTTTCCCTCCAGAAGGCGCTGAGATTTTCCTCCACCACCACCATCATCATCAGCCTCATCATCAGCTTCATCCTTTTGTGGTCAACTTGTGGCAACTCCAGCCATTGCCTGAAGTAGTTGTGTTATCTGGTCAGTGCCTGGACTAGTGATTGAGCAGACAGCTCTCACCATGAGGCTGAGCAGAAAGCGAGGGCAGGAGCTCACCAGGCCGGTCAGGAACCCCTTTGTGCATGACCTGCGCCTCACCCCCCTGCAGAAAGCCAAGGTAGGTCCTCTGTGTGTATGGAGCTCTATGTGCGTATACAATGTATATGTGTGACATGGAGCTCCTCCTCTGTGCCTGGCTGTCACCTGCTGACACCTCGCTGACAGGTGGCACTGGCTTCCCATGTGTCCATCTACATATGTGGGAGAGAAGAACATCCACATTGTGGCTCATCAGAGGTGGAGACCTCAGCTTCTTCCTGGCAGAACTTGAGCTGTTCTTACACCTTGTATTCATGGCACCAGTTGTGTTTTGTCCATATATTTCTGTGTTTTGTCTGCAGGGGCCTATAGTCAGTATAGACAATAAGATCAGCTGTCACCTGATGCTAACAAGATTTGTAGGACATCCCATGCTGCCAACATGTATTTACCATGGAGATAACATTACATAATGGTTATTGGAGAATCCTTCATCTATAAAATCTGGAAGGCCAGGTTTGCAGGATGGCAATGACTGTCATGGGCTCCGGTGACTTGTACGACTGTATAACTTTGGGGTGACCAAGCATTACATTGTGCCACCACCAATTACTCAGGGCCTAAACCATCTTCAGGTGCCTGATTTATAGATTGTCAATGATTTTCCAAATCCTTCATTATTTCCACACTCTTTAATAAATATCATCTTTCTAGCAGATTAGTAGTAGGGTTTCTACGCAGTTGTCCATCTGACCTGTGGGTATGTTCTTCTGTACAGTAATTTCCCCCTCTAATGAATCCTTTCTGGTTGGTGCCCCAGCTGGTGGGCACCAGGCAGCATTTGTTATACAGTCTTTGCACAGCAGCATGCTCTCTAATTGGCGTGCTATGTTCCTTGTGCATCGCCCCCTCCCCCCAGTGATAAATAAGAACAAGCACACTGTTTCATTGAGGCCTCATGTAATGAATGGGCCCATTTAATACCCTCCAAATGTGGGTGTGATTGATGGCATTGTTACACTTACACCTCCAGCATTGGCACGTGTACAGTGGGCCTGTATGGATGATCACAGTATTGGAAATACTACTGCTTATAATGTATTGTATCTTGGCCTGTATGAGTTCCCGCATGTATATATGTGCCAAATCAAACATTCACTTGTGTATTTAACCCTTGACCATGGAGAATTCTCCTAACTTTAAGGTGAAAGGGTTGATGCCATTAGTGCAATCAATGCTAGTCCGATTTCGTATTCATTCTTCATTTACATCGTGTTTTCTGTAATTTCCCCAGGGACATTTGTGTACATATTGTTTATGCATGAATGAGGGATTCCTTTCACATCAAGATGCTGTTTGTACCTTTTAGTGTTTTTATTTTCAACTTAACATTTTTAGCATATGTCAAGTCACCTCATTCCTGTGTACAATGGGATCTATTCAGCCAGGACATGGCGGAAGTATTATTTGTGGAATAGCTGAAAGCTTGCCACAACCACCTGGATAGATTGGGGAGTAAACTACATTTAGCCCAAAGGAAGAATTTTCGTTAAAGGATTATGTGAGACTTTGCTTATTGTTTGCTATGGAGCTAAGAACTTGCAGGTAGTTGCTAACAACTATTACTACCAACTGGCCTGTGCCGATCCCAACAGGCTTCCCTAATTGCTGGGAGGCAGCTGTCCATATGATGTCCACAGTGACGCCCCAATGACAGAGTAGACTGGAAGAGGAAGAACTTCTCTGTTAACGTGAGGTAGGCAGCACAGATTGGCACACAACAGACAGGTAGTTGGCAACTACCTGCCTGTAAGTTCTTTGCTTATTTTTTTCCTTACTATAAGGCTAAGTCCCAGATGACCCTTTTAAATGAGCTATCCCTTTTAGAGAGCTTATAGTTATAAGCTGCAGTAATTATAAAAAAAAAACACTGATCCAGTGCCAAACCTTTGTGCTGCCTCTGTTGTTTGCCTGCGGTGCTGAAGTCACTTTGACAGTGCTGCAGCCAATCGGTGAGCTCAATGGTTCTTGCCATGTACATGGATAGAATCCAAAGCTAACTGATTGGCTGCAGCGCTATTGACATGACATCGGTGCTGCCAGTAAACAGAGACCAGGGCAGTGTGTAGAGCTGGTACTAGATTTGGAGAGGGTAAGTGTTACTCCGTTTGTATTTAGATGTTCCCAGTGAGTTACACGACATGTTGTATCACATTGTCTTCTGCAGCTCATCAATATTCCGTCAGGGCAGATGTCCACTCTGACTAAATAGTAGTATAAGCTGCAGTTCATTGTGGCCTCTCAATGCCTGCAGCCTACACGTGACACCACAACGTCAACTCGCTCACTCGGGGCAGCAGTGTCAGCATCACTGGAGCTTTGCTGCTATGGGAAGTGAGTATCCATAGTCACTATTCTCAATGGGGGCCTGAATTGATTAAGCGGCGATTGTCCAATAGTCTTCAACTTCTGCACGAGACTACTTTCACAAGTCTGATCTGCTTTTGACAACTCCCCCACAACCCCCCCCCCCCCCCCCCCGAAAAAAAAGACAACTAAAAATATGTCCACTTTTGAGCCAATCTGTGGATCAAAATCATCCATCAAGTGAATAGGTCTATGGGATAAACGCAGAGCACATGGACGCCATCTGTGTCATCTGACTGTTTGTTAACTCGATTGGATATAGAAGCTTTGAAAGTATTTCTTTTTTTTGCACTTGGAAAAAAATAGATGTTCTGATAGTAAAAATGGATGAATAGACTAAAAATTGGATGAAAAGCACTGATGATCTGTTTTCCCCCCTTAAAGGCCACTTCACACGCTACGATATCATTAGCTATGTCACGTGACTGTGATCCTTCCGACATCGTTAGTGCGTTGTCACACGCAAGGATATCATTAACGATCTTAAATTTGGCAACGCTCCAGCTATTTGGAGAAGATCCTTTGAACAATGTTACAAAGCGGCAGGAATAGGAGAAATATGAACGACATCTTTCAAAAAGGTGTCACACGGAACGATGTTGCTTCATCACAGATCCTTAATTGGACGACGAATGATAGATTTGAGGTCCTACTCTCAAATTTGAGATGTCCGATCCAACGATTTCTCGTTCAGACATCCTGCGTTTATACGCAGCAATGCACAAACGAGATCGTAAGAACGATCTCAAAAGTGTGACGTTTCAACGATATCATATATCGGAGCGTGTGAAGTGGCCTTTAGAATTGCATTAGATGTGGAAAATCCACATGTAAAAACGTGTTTTTTCACCTATTAGGTGCAGAAAATATGCAACATCAAAATCTCATCATGTAATCATAACCTTAAAGCCCCGCTACACGTAGTGACACACAAGAGATCCCGACAACGATCCGACCTGGCCGGGATTGCTGGTGCATCACTACATGGTCGCTGGTGAGATGCCACACAGGCAGACTTATCAGCGATGACCCAGCGATGCTCCGACAGTCATTGGGATCTTTCAGGGACTCTGCTGCAGAATGGGGATCGCTAATCGTTGCCCCTGTCACACACAGCGATCAAGCATGCCCAGCGGGAGATCGTCGATCAAAAAATGGTCCAGGCCATTCATTAACGATCAGCGATCTCCCATCGGGGGGCCGATCGCTGCTAAGTGTCACACACAGCGATGTCGCTGGCGAGGTCGCTGCTACGTCACAAAACATGTGACGTTGCGGCGATATCGTTAGCGATATCGCTATGTGTAACAGGGCTTTTCAGATGGCCGTCATCCATCTTAGGCTGGTTCACCCCACAGTTAAATCTGATCTAGGGCTGTTCGTTGTGAACCGGACAGCCCCTGATCAGATTTCGGCCCCATAGTATGCTATGGGGCGGGATGGAGCCAGATGGCAGCTATCTGCCATCCGGCTTCCATCTGTCTGGGGGGATCCGGGTGTATTCGGATTTTCCTCCCGGACACAAAAACGTTGCATGCAACATTTTTGTGTCGGGGCGGGGGGGAAATCTGAGACACTCGGATCCTCCCACTCCGGTGCTATCCGGCGCACCCTAACATGGGGGTGTATGGCGCCAGATCGCACCGGAGCCGCACCTGGAAGCCGGACGCTAGGTGCTGAAGCTTAGTGCCGGTCGGCGCTCCCCGGTTTAGCTCCCCGCTAGCCGCGATCTTGAATTATCAGCAACTGCGGCTGCTATAAGAAGAATCCAGCTGTACACCAGACCGGAGGGCATGTTTGGCCCTCCGCTTCTGTGTACAGATCAGTTGCCGGGGCTGTCCGATTCACATCGGAGAACTCTCGGACCTGATTGTGCCGTGATGTGAAATCGGGCTTAGCTGACTCTTCGATACATTGAATCGCTTGATTGGCCAAGTGCTCCTGTGTTTGCTGTGAGAAAGCTGCCGTCTGACATGTCAGCTGAAGGCATAGTACACCTGGAGATGAGCCAACGGCAGTCCAAAATCTGATATGTGCTATAGTCTTCTCTTACCAACCATCAGTTAACTAACGCTGGCATACATATTAGGCTGGAATTGCACTGTCTGTGTGATATGCGGGTCTCTCAGACGAGTGTCGGATCATTAACCCTGAACAGCTTCCCCCTCGCTTGACGGGGAGTGTGGCGCTGCATAGAAATACAAGCAGCTGATGCTCCCATCCTGACACGGAGAGGCCGTTCCAGGTGACTGATCCGAGATTCGTCCGACTGCGTCGCATGTCACACAGACAGTGTGATTCCGGCCTTAGACCGTCGGCAGAGCACATCGTTTTTGGTGGGTTTGGCCATCATTAGTCTGTGTTTAGAGGCCTTTACTTATTGAGGTATAGACTTCATAAGACCTATGAAGGTGCTTGTGTTTCTAGCTCCTAATTCATGGCCTGTAAGCTGGGGACTTCATGGATCTATCTTAGGGGGCCGTCACACGCTGCGACATCTTTAGCGATATTGTAAGCGATCACGTGCACGCGCGATCGCTTACAATATCGCTCACATCGCTGGTGAGATGTCACACAGACAGACTCACCAGCGATGCGGAGCCGCGATCTCGCTCGTTACTATGGTAAACATCGGGTAACTAGGCGCCGCGCGTCGCTTAGTTACCCGACGTGTACCATAGTTACCATCTCCCAGCATAGGCGCGGTCGCTGGGAGATGGATCATCGTGGTGTCGTACACCACGATGATGCAGATCGTTGCATCGTTCATCGCTAGATGTGAGCTCCGGAGCTCAGATCAGCGATGTCACGATCAAGCGATTTACCATCGTAAATCGCTTGATTACATGCAACGATATCTTGCCCGATATCGCTTAAGCGATCAAAAAGGAGATCGCTTAAACGATATCGGGCAAGATATCGTTCCGTGTGACGGCCCCCTTACTTTTCCAGATCATCCAAAGGATCACATTGAAAGGACTGTGTCAGCACAGAAAGACTGTTCAGACCATGCACAGGCGCTCGGTACATCACGACGAGGCAAATCATTTATATAGTGCTTCCCACCTGCTCGCTTTCCATCTACCCGCTTTCCATCTACCTCTGCCCTTCTCTGGCTCTATGAAGCCAGAGCTGTTCGACAAAAAAGAGGAGAAGGTGGAGATAGATGGAAACAAGCAGTGGGAAGGTGGAGTAAGGCTGGCTTCACACCGTGGCAAGATCCGATCCGGGGCTGTCCGGTGTAAACCAGACAGCCCTGGACTGGATTTTGGCCCCATAGTCTCCTTTATGGCTGGATGGAGCTGGATGGCAGCTATCTGCCTTCCGGTTTTCATCTCTCCGGAAGAATCCGGGAGAATTCAGATTTTTCTCCCGGACAAAAAAACGTTGCTTGCAACGTTTTTGCGTCCGGGGAGAAAAATCTCCCCAAATTGGCGTCCCCGGATTTCCCCTAACATGGGAGCCTATGGGGCCGGATTGCCCCAATCCGGAAGGATCTGGGAACCGGATACCGGCGGCTGCACGCTGCTGTTATTTCAGGACCGCGGCTTGCTCCCTGCGCTGCATATACTGACCATGAGCACACACCCTAAAGGAGTTTACTTGTGGTCAAAACAACAGCCTCATGAATACCAGGACCCAGTTATTCAACCAGAGCATCTTACTACCTCCACTACCTTATTTTCATAGGTAAGAAACACACATGCACATGGCAATCTGCATCATGTGAAAGAAAATTTAATTTAAACCAGACCATCTTCTTCCATATTGTGTGGTAGGCAGGGATCAGTGGACACCCTGATTGATCTCTGGTTGATCACCTGCTACACAGCAATCCATTATGGACAGTGTATTCTCACACCTTTTCATTACAGTCCACCCTATGATTCCCATGGAATGAAACACAGCTTTTCTGTGTGATCAGGACTAACCTTCGATCCAAGCATCATGTCTATGATCCTCTCATCTGACCCTGTTGGTCCTAACCATTTCACTTTGGCCCATTTCACTTTGGCCCTTGTCAGTCATTCGGATCCTCAGCTATTATTCCTGTTTTCAACCTGTCAACTTTAAGCACTGTTCACTGGCTGTCCTTGACAGGTGCCATTGTAAGGCGATAATTCAGTTATTTACTGTGCCTGTCAGTGGTTTTAATGTTGTGAAAATCCATGTACAGATAGGGATGCATAAGGTTGGTTTCACACACGTTATTAGAAGAAACCCTATGTTTTTCATAGCTTTTATTTAGGCAAAAGGTCGCTGAAGACAAATGTTAACACCAAGTCAAATGGGAAAAGTAGTCTGGGGTATCTTTAGGCTAAGGCTAAGTTCAGACGGAGCGTTTGTGCTGCGTTTACACTGATCCATTTTGGTGCAGCTTCTGCACCAAAACCGGATCCTCTTTTTGCAAGAAAGTATCACAAACGCATCATTTGTTTGTGCTGCTTTTTTGCTCTATTTTTGGGGACACTGACACACAGACACACTTTCTTACCCACCCTGTGGACCCACGGTGATCCCTGGTGCTGTCTTCCTCCCAGTCACGGGCAGGTCCTGTCTGTGTGTAGTACGAGTACTTACAGGACCTAGCACTCTGTGACTAAATCAAATGTTGAGTCAAATGTTACACGACTCCTTTTATAGTACCGTACTACTCAGACAGGTCCTGCTAGTGCCAGGAAGGAAGACATCACTGCGGATCACCGTACTATTGCGGGGAGGGTAAGTAATTGGATGTTAGTGGTGCAGAAAGCGCACCAGAAAAATGGAGCACTAATTGACATGATCATTAATTCATTATTTTCTGGATGCACTTTCTGCACCACTAAAGGTACCGTCACACGGGGAGATATCGCCGGCGATGTTGCCGGCAACCGAGGGGCGTGGTCAGGTTGCGGCGACATCGCCGGTGAATTGCCGCGTGTGACAGGGCGATAATCAGGCGATGAATCGCCTGAGTCACATCGCCAGGTTTCCCAACAATGTTGGGAAACCTGGCGATGTTGCTCAGGCGATTCTGCCTGATCGCCCTGTGTAACGCGGCAACCTGCAATGTTGTGGGCGATTCCGCCTATCTACAACATTGCGAGTTATCGCTCGCTGGGTTGCTGGGCAACCCAGCGAGCGATAGCCGCGGCAACTAGCCGGCGACATCGCCGGTAAGTTGCTCAGTGTGACATCTCACCGGCGATGTTGTCAGGGATGCGCTCTCCCTCGATCCCCGGCAACATCGCCGGCGATATGTCCCTGTGTGACGGTACCTTAACGCAACAGTCAAAAAACGCAGGGTCTGAACAGCAAATTGAAAATCCCATTCAGTGTGCTGGCAGACGTTTTAAGTGATCAGTTTTTCGTGCAGTTTAAGGGAAAAAAACAACAAAAAACCACAGCGCCAAAAACGGATCAAAAATGCCCAGTGTGAACATAGCCTAAGTGCCCACTGAATGTGTGTGCTGCGTCTTTGTGATGCATCTCTGCAGCAAAAACGACAGCATTTACATTCAAGTCATTGTGATTTTAAAAGCTGTGCCCACATGCTCCGTTTTCGCTACAGAAACTGTATGTGCTCAAAACCTAGCAAGTCAATTAACATGCCTGTTTTTGGCAGGGCTATGGAGTCTGAGTCAAAGTCGTGAAGTCTGAGTTGTGGCCCATTTTGGAGGAGTGAGTCGGTGTAAGATGGACTGACTCCGACTCATATATATATATATATATATATATAATATATATATATATATATATAATAATATATATAATATATATATATATCTCAATTGGGTATAGTAGTTCAATGTAGAATGTGCTGAATATTATGAATTATGTTCCATCTAAATATTGTATCATAATAATGATTAAAGCCTGATGTATGATGGAGTCGGATTCAGGGAAATTGCGGGGTCGGTAGTTTGGTTTACCGACTTCACAGCCCTGGTTTTTTTGTGCTCCTCCATCCTTTTGTAGCGCCCTCCCAAACCGCTAATCACCTCTTATTCTGTTTTTATCTACTTTGACAGGATGCTTTTAGGAGACAAAAGGAGTGTGAGAATAGTGATATGATGATGCAGGGATGTGATTTTGTAGATCAGGTGGTGTTTAGGAGGTGACAGGTTCCCTTTAAAGAAAATCTATCTCCATGTTTTTACTATTCTGAGTGCAGCATGTTGTAGGGGCTGAGATCCTGATTCCAGTGATTACATTTACTTTACTGCTGCTACAATTTTCATTAAAAACTGTTTTCTCTGCTGCAGATCTACCAGTTTTTTGAATGCTGATCTTGTTATAACCCCACGCCCACCACTGATTGACAGCCTTTTGTGAATGCATAGTGTCCACGGAAAACTGCCAATCAATGGTGGGAGATGGTTTGACTACATAGCAGCAGGTTTACATCCGCTGATGACAATTTTCTGTTGATAAAGCAAGGATTTTTTTTTTAACCTACACTAAGCAGCCGAGTAAGTGACACATCACTGGAGTCCGGGTATCTACCCCCTTGTCATGATGCTCCAAGAATACACGGTAATATGCTTGTGACAGATTCCCTTTTAGGGTATGTGCACATCAGTCGGTTTGTGGGCTGGTTTTGCACGTTTTCCGTCGGCGGTTCCCGCTGAGTTTTATGGTACCATATATACTCGTGTATAAGGGCCCTTTCACATCAGCGTTTTTTTTTTAAATCGCGGCAGATGCGGTGAAAAAACCGCATCTGCCGCGATTACCGCATACCGGCTGCACTTGCGGCGCGGTTGCGGTTTTTGCCATGCAAAGTATAGGCGGACTTGCGGCAGGTGCGGCAAGTGCGGTTTTGCACTTGCGGCAGGTGCGGCCACGAAAAAAACCGCGGCTGACCGCGTTTTTTTTCGCGGCCGCACCTGCCGCAAGTGCAAAACCGCACTTGCCGCACCTGCCGCAAGTCCGCCTATACTTTGCATGGCAAAAACCGCAACCGCCCCGCAAGTGCAGCTGGTATGCGGTAATCGCGGCAGATGCGTTTTTTTCACCGCATCTGCCGCGATTTCAAAAAAACGCTGATGTGAAAGGGCCCTTAGCCGAGTTTTTCAGCCCAAAATTTGGGCTGAAAAGTCCTCCCCTCGGTTTATACACGGGTCATATACGGTACATGGAGTGGGGGCTGTGGAGGCTGGAGCAGGCGGGGGGAGGCTGCTGTATGAGCGGCCCCGTCACGTGGGGCCGCTCATTATATATGCACTGCTTCCCCCTGTCAATCAGCGGCAGGGGGAAGCAGTTCATATAAGCCCCCCAAAAGCTGGCACTGTCCCCCCTTGTAAGGGCCCCCCCCCCCCGCTGCTTATACATTACCATCCCGGTGTTCTGATCGGCGCCGCTCCTCGGTGCGTCTTCATCCTCCCGTCCGCGCTGGCTGCATCCGGGATCTCCGGCTGTCGCAGCGATATGACGTCATCGCGCGACGGCCGGAGATCCCGATGCAGCCAGCGCGGACGGGAGGATGAAGACGCAGCACCGAGGAGCGGCGCCGATCAGAACACCGGGATGGTAATGTATAAGCAGCGGGGGGGGGGGGGGGGCCCTTACAAGGGGGGACAGTGCCAGCTTTTGGGGGCTGTAGGTACCCCCAGGGGGCTGTTGGGTACCCCCAGGGGGCTGTTGGGTACCCTCAGGGGGCTGTTGGGTACCCCCAGGGGGCTGCTGGGTACCCCCTGGGGGCTGCTATATGTACCCCTGGGGGCCTGCTGTATACCACTGGGGCTGCTGTATACTACCACTGGGGCTGCTGGGGCTCCTGTATACTACCACTGGGGCTGCTGGGGCTCCTGTATACTACCACTGGGGCTGCTGGGGCTCCTGTATACTACCACTGGGGCTGCTGGGGAATCTGTATACTACCACTGGGGCTGCTGGGGAATCTGTAATACATACCACTGGGCTGCTGGGAATCTGTATACTACCACTGGGGCTGCTGGGGCTCCTGTATACTACCACTGGGGCTGCTGGGGCTCCTGTATACTACCACTGGGGCTGCTGGGGCTCCTGTATACTACCACTGGGGCTGCTGGGGATCTGTATACTACCACTGGGGCTGCTGATTGATACTACCACTGGGGTGGCATGGCCTGTATACCACACTGCTGGGGGCTGTATACCTGTGCTGGGGTCCACCCTCGGCTTATACACGAGTCAATAGGTTTTTCCAGATTTTTGGGGCAAAAGTAGGGGGGTCGGCTTATACACGGGTCGGCTTATACACGAGTATATACGGTAATTTATGTTAATCCTACCCACCGGTAGGATTAACATGCTAGTCAATGGAGTTTTGGAAACGCTGTGTACATTACAACGTTTTTTTTTCTTGACGATTTTAGTTTATTCACCGGTTTCCGACCGGTTCTCAAAGATAGAGCAAGCGACTTCTTTTTAGCGTTCTTTCCAGCGGGTCCAGCTGAACAAGTGCAGCATAGACCAGTCTGGAAATCGCTAAGGAAGACGCCGGGGAAATCGCCAAGAACACGCTGTGCGACCGCTAGTAAAGCGATCGCAAAACGTTAGCAAAACGCTAACAAAACCAGGGACACTGGCGAGTGCAGAAAACTCAGTTTCTGCCAGTCTCCACCGGTTCCCGGTCGGTCTGCAAAGATGCAGAACCGACAGATGTGCACATACCCATACAGTGCTTTGGAACTTGCATGTATATCCAGTCATTGATTTTAATCAATTCAATTTTGTGAGCAGCTATTTTGAGCGCTTTTGTTAGAACCAATGAATGCTAGTGTGTTCTTACGGTAGTGTTTTTCCAGCTGTTGTCAAGATGATATTAAGGAATCAGGGGCTCCTCCTTCCTGGCTCTCATCAATGTGATCCTTGAGGTCACGTGCACACATTGAGTGTTTACTGAGTGTTTTTTTTACCTCAGATTTGGGGAGTTTTTTTTTACCTCAGAACTTGTATGCTAAAACCAGGAGAAAAACAATCAGAGGAAAAGTATGATAGAAACACGTCACCACTTCTGTATTTGACCCGCCCCAGGGCCTTGCGGTACCTGGTCTCGGGCATTGTAGTTCACGGGGGTTGTCACTGGGCCTGTTGCCCGGTCCGGTGGCCTTGGTGGTCGCTTAAAAAGGGGTTTTAAAGTCAATGGAGATTAAATAAAAGATGATTCGTGACGCCACCTACGGTCCCGGTAATGTTACCTGCGCTGTGGGACAGACCTCCGGGATGATGGTGGAGCAGCAAGATGGTTACGCTCTTCATCGGTGGAGCAGGATCCCCGGGGCAGTGGTGGAAGTTATGGTTGCAGACAGTCTATGAAGGGAGAAGGATCAGGGGCCGCAATAACAGTCACACACGCAGGGTTGTTGTTTCCGTACCTTTACTGATGTGATGAGCAAGGAGAAGTCCAGGATACAGTCTGGGTGGTTTGGGAGCAGTTCGGGATCTCCACATCCGATGAGTTATGAGGCCTCCCTGTTGCTCTGTGTGTGTGTTCTTTAGTCCTGGGCTGTCTGAAGCTAGTCCCTAACCCTCTCCTGTGTCCTCACTTGTATTGCAGGAGGTGAGAGCCTTCTTGCAGGGCAACGCTGTATTCACTGCAGTCCCTGGCTTTGCTGGGTGGCTGTGCCTCAAGTGCTGCTGCACCAGGGGACTTGAAGTCTCCCTGGCCTCTGGTCTTTCCTGCTGGGCTGACTGGACCCTTGCAGTCTCGGACTCCGGTGACCATGTTGTTGACATTGCTCTTCTGTGGCGAACCGGTATGGCTCCACTCCCCCTAGATAGCTCACCTCGCCTCCGTCCTTCACTCTTGGTCCCTCACGCTGGTCAGGCTCTCTCACTGGCACGGGCCTAGTGCGGCACCATCCACCAAGATGTCTTCCTCAGTACTGCACCATACTAAACTGTCTAACTTCACCCCTGGGCCTGAATTTATAGGGGACCTTGCCTTAAGTCGGCAAGTAGAGCTCCCCTTCAGGTCTGGGGTGGAAGGTGTTAGTGCGTAAGCTTACCTGATGCGGAAATCCTTCCCTGCTCCAGGTGTTCCTGTGGCAACCAAACCGTGGGGTGCCACATATTTATCACCCACTGCTGATTTTGGCTACAAATACTGAGGTAAAAAACTCACCAAATTTTCAATGTGTGTACGTGGCCTTAAAATACATTCACATTGCTCTAAATGTCTAGAAATGGTACTCCTCTGTGATAGCGTGTCATAAAAGCTAGTCCATGAAAAAAGGCTTTGTTGGGGCAATCCCAAAATGTTGTGTCCAGAAAAGCTTCCATGTTGTTGGAAATAAACTCAGCTCTTTATGCATGGGCATGTTTGTCTGTAACTGTCATCCTGCTTCTAGCCTAATTCTACATTCATGAGCAAAGTACATGGCTTTGCTATTTGCATAAAAATAGGTTATGCGTTCACAATTCTGATTTTCTTATCCTCACGGTTATTTAATCTCATACAGGGTCTGCAGTGGCAAAATAACGCATCATATCATCACACTGTAGCAAATTTGGCAATAGACTATAGGAATACTCTGAGCTGTAACCCTGGCAAAAAAAAGCAAAGAAATGTTTTGGCCCATGGAGGCGTTAAACTCTAAATTTCCAATACAATTTCGTGGATTCTTTACTGTAAGAGCAGGGAGACTGTGGAACTCTCTGCCACATGATGTTGTAATGGTGGATCACTACTAAAACCCAAGGAGGGCCTGGATGCGTTTTTTTTTTTTTTTAATATATTACAAGTTATGTATATTAGATTCTGTTATTGGGCGTTGATCCAAGGAACTAGTCTGATTGCCATGTATGGAGACAGGAAGGAGTTCCCTGATATGGGCTATTGGTGTCTGCCCCATTCAGTTTTTGCTTTCCCTTGGATTATCAACCTTAAAAACGATTAAGGCTGCTTTTACATCAGCGTTTTTGCTGATTCGCAGCAGATCTGGCAGATTTACCGTATCTACTACATCTTCAGTGTAACGGCTGACTTGCGGCAAGCCTGCGACCAGACCCCATTCACTCTCTATGGGACTTGCAGTTGCAGCAGGTCAAAAAAACGTGGTTAGCTGCAGTTTTTTGACTTACCGCAACTGCCGGATTTGACGTATCACGACAAAAACCCCACTTGCCGCACCTACCGCAAGTCCCATAGAGAATAAATGGGGGCCTGCTGCAAGTCGGCCGTTATGCGGCAGATGTGGTAAATCTGCCGGATCTGCCGTGAATCAGAAAAAATGCTGATGTGAAAGGGGCCTAGCTATATTTGTATCCTTCAGATGTGACTACCCAACAGTGTATGTATTTATCCAAATGGCTAGCGAATAATTTGTAAAAGTCTCCTTGAGCAGAATAGGGCACAAGAGCACTTTAGTTCTTGAGAATTCAGGCTAGTCCTACTTCAAATAGAAGAGATCATCCCATGTAGCCTAAGGAAAACCTGAGGTAGAGTGCCTGATTATTCATGAAAGCCAGTTCTTTATTTTGAACAGTTTATTTTTTATTTACGGTAGCTTTTATTACATTCTTCAACATAGAAGTTGCAACACCTATCAGGGAAATTTGTGGAATTATGGATATCACAAGATAGACAGATGTGTTAATGATATGTAAATGAGGAAAAATTAGAAACAAAAATGCTAAAACGTCTGTTTATTCAACAGCTCAATGTCGAGGATTGTAAAAGAGTAGCACCCCCTTAAGAACTTTTAGTATAATATTTTTTCATTAAACCGTAGTACCATATATGTGCATGTAGTAGTATGAATGTATTAATATACACACCACCGCCTTCTTAGATACCCAGTGCTCCTGTGCTCCACTTCACAGTGACATCACAGCTATTCAATTATCCGACTCTTCTATACTTGAGCTGGAAGTGTGTGGATTTTTTGTCTTTTGTCCTTTTTTTTTCTTTTCGCCACGACCGCACCCATATGAGAGAGGGAATTCGCCCACAGGGACAGGAAAGCTACAGATAAAAAGGGGCGGTCCCCTTTGCCTCCTCAGTTGGTTTCCTGTCCTTATGGGAACCTGCAGCACGAAAGGGTACCTAGGTCCAAAGCAGCCTTTGCACCGGTATCTGTGGGCGCGGCAGGATCTAGGGCACCAGAAGCAGTGTCGGGAGCAGTCCTGTCTGCCAGGCCCTCCCCTTGTCTGAAGGAAGAATGTCATGTTGCCACCGCTCGGGTGGTCCACCCTGGCCCATGAGGACGCAGTGCGGGAGTAGGAACAAACTGCACTCATCCTAGGGCATGGGAAGAAGCAGGCACCAGCAACCAGCGTCTCCATGGGGCCAAACGTCCGTGTTTGGGCCCCACGCATGCACACTGGCCAAATGCGTCCGTGACTTGGAAGTGATGATTACAGCGGTTCGGGGAGGTGATCTCTAGCTTGGAGAGGCGGCGGAACAGAGCCTTCAAGAACTGGTGGGATCCATCTGCATGCCCCACAAGATGTCCTCTCCAGGAGATTCTGAGGCGCACCCACCAGCGGTGGTCGTGCAAAAGCACAGCAAATCTAAGAGCAGCAATGGGAGGTCCAGAGAGGGTGACTCCATTGATAGGAGTGAGTGGAGTAAGAAAGCTGAGCAATCTACAACTCCATGCTGTGTATCCACCTCCAGAACCGGTACCACATTGGCAAGCTTCACTGGGTGAGTGTTACATGGCTCTACCTATTAAGCTAAGTACCCCTTCTTTCAGTGTACCCCTATAGGCTAAGGAGCTAGCAACAGCTGAACATGATGATTGTGCTTTGTGCTCACAGCCCCTTCCTGACACCTATATTAAAGGCCACGTCACACGCGTCAATCTTATGAGCGATATTGTTAGCGATCACGTGCACACGCGATCGCTAACAATATCGCTCACATCGCTGGTGAGCTGTCACACAGACAGACTCACCAGCGATGTGGACCAGCGAGATCGCTGGTAACTATGGTAAACGTCGGGTTACTAGGCGCCGCACGGCGCTTAGTAACCCGACGTTTACCATAGATACCATCTCCCAGCATAGGCTCTGCCGCTGGGAGATCGTTCATCGTGGTGTCACACACCACGATGATGCAGATTGATCACGCGATTATCGCTTGATTTGAGCTCCGGCTCACAAATCTGCAATCAAACAATCAAGCGATTTTACATTGTAAAATCGCTTGATTACACACAGCGACGGACAAACGATATCGCTTAAGCGATCAAAAAAGCAGATCGCTTAAGCGATATCGCTCACAAGATTGACGCGTGTGACGTGGCCTTAAGAGGCTTTGTCAGCAATGTATCACTCAGACATTGAAGGAGGAATCGCCTGTCAGATCTACTGACATTCGTCTATGATTAGGGAAGAGTTCCATTCCCTTATGGGGCCGGACAAGCCGTAGAAGCATTAAACTAAAGCAAACTGCACAAGAGATCATATTTGGTGGTCTATCACAAAAAAAAAAAAAAAAAAAAAAAAAGCTCCTTTCCGATCCTTGAGGCTGTTAAAGACCTTGTTAAGAATGGGATAAGCAGCTGCTGTGGCTTCTAGAGTTATGGTGGGTTTACACACACCAATTTATCTGTTCAATCTCTGAACCAATCTCTGGTTGCAGTGAAATCATGGATTCATTGCTCCATGTTGTACACAGCCACAAAATGGAGCAATGTATCCATGATTTCACTGCAACCAGAGATTGGTTCAGAGATTGAACAGATAAATTGGTGTGTGTAAACCCACCATTAAACGATCTGCCCTCTCCATTAAGGATTCAGGACTTCTTCCTGACCCATTAGGGCCGCTTCACACTGCGGCATGATCCGGTCTGGTTCTGTCTGGGATGCCCCTGACAGCCGCGGACTGGATCAGCACACAGGACTGGGGGGCTATTATGCCCTCTGGTCCTGTGTGCAGCGCACGCAATTCCCGCTGCTGATAAGTCAGGACCGCGGGCGCCGCAATCCTGACCTGTCAGCGGCTGCAGCTGCGTGCGCTGCACACAGGACCGGAGGCATAATTGCCCCCCAGTCCTGTGTGCTGATCCAGTCCGCGGCTGTCAGGGCATCCCAGACAGAACCAGACCGGATCATGCCGCAGTGTGAAGCGGCCCTTAGACAGAAAAGCTGAGATGTTGCTTAAACGGGCGTGGGAGTTGTGTACTGGGGCCTTTGAACCAGCTATATCAGACACCTATACAGCCAGATCAATGTTAATTTGGCTTGATCAATTGGAGGATCAGATCAAGAAAGGAGTTGCTATAAATGAGCACTTGTCTTCCATTCTTCATAGTTTCGTGGAGGTACAGCTTATATCACCGACGCCTCTACAGGTTCTCTACATTTGGCAGCCTGATCAAGCTGGCCTCACAAATTCTGCTCGTTGAATTCTGCTCGCTGTACCCTTTGGCAGAGGGGTTGGAAGGGGATGCACAATCAAAATCTAAATTGTGTGCAATTCCATGCCAAGGGGAGTACCTGTTCGGCAAAATACTCGATGATATCTTCACTAAGGCTGAAGAAAAAAAGGGGTTCCCTAACCAATATGTTCCATCCTACAGGTGGGCCTTCAAAAAGCGGCCGCTCGGTCAGAGAAGTTCTATAGAGACTGGGACTGTTGGGACAAGGAATCCAAACAAAAAGTTGCCATTTTTAGTGGAACCTCCTCTAAGGGCGGAAATAAATTCCATTAACTTTGATTCCCCTGTGGGTGGCAGACTAAAATTTTTTAGCCATTGCGGGGGAGGGGAATGAAGAAATATTGCATCCAACCCCTGGATCCTGAATCTGGTATCTAAAAGCATATGGGGCTTACTTCTGATGCTACATAGACTTACATTGTAAAAGCCACTGCTGGATCATGCAAAAATCAGTGTGACCTGGAGAGTGTTAAGAGGAGCAGAACAGCGCTGGATATTGGACAAGATGGCGGCAGGTGAGTATATTAATACATTTACACTACATTACACTTAGGGCCGCTTTACACACACCAACTTCTGAACAGATCTCTGGTTGCAGTGAAATCATGGACACATTGCTCCATTTTGTGGCTGTGTACAAATCTAACAATGTGTCCATGATTTCACTGCAACCAGAGATCTGTTCAGAAGTTGGACACAGAAGTTAGTGTGTGTAAAGCGGCCCTAATCATACAGATTTAATTAAGAAAAAACATAATGGCATGCTTCTTGCTTTTTTGAGGCAATGAGTTTTTATTGTATACTAGCTGTAAGTAGCACAAGAAAGTCCATTCTATATCTATCTATCTATCATTATATACACACACATAGGGCCCTTTCACATCAGCGTTTTTTGAAATTTGCGGCAGATGCGGTGAAAAAAACCGCATCTGCCGCAATTACCGCATACCGGCTCCACTTGCGGCGCGGTTGCGGTAAACGCAATGCAAAGTATAGGTGTACTTGCGGCAGGTGCGGCAAGTGCGGTTTTGCACTTGCGGCAGGTGCGGCAGCGAAAAAAAACGCAAATCGCGGCTGACCGCGGTTTTTTTCGCTGCCGCACCTGCCGCAAGTGCAAAACCGCACTTGCCGCACCTGCCGCAAGTACACCTATACTTTGCATTGCGTTTACCGCAACCGCGCCGCAAGTGGAGCCGGTATGCGGTAATTGCGGCAGATGCGTTTTTTTCACCGCATCTGCCGCAAATTTCAAAAAACGCTGATGTGAAAGGGCCCATACACTGGCTGTAATACCCTGGGTTAACAAATAACTGCTGTTAGCTATAACAAAATGGAGTTTGAATATGTCATATTAATGACCTGTAAGAAAATAGAAGCTGAGCTGTGATTGGTTGTCATAGGCAGCCTAATAAATCTCCAGCCAATAGTAAACCCTCCCCCTGGCCGGGCAGTATATATTACCTCACACACACATAATAGACAGCTCATGTGACTGACCTCTGCCTTACTTCCATATATATGGCACATGTGTTGCACATTGGCTGTTTTTAATCAGATGTTTATTTTTGAAAATTAAAGATACCAGACGTATGAGGCGAGTTGTGTGAGGTGATTTGTGCACATCTGTGTCTGTCTGTGTGATGTGTGTGTCCCTGGGTGTGTGTGTGTGTGTCTCAGTGGTGTGCGTGTGTCCCTGTGGGGGGGTCCCTGTGATGCGTGTCCTCGTAGGGGGAGGGGGTTCCCTGTGGTGTGTGTCCCTGTGGGGGGGGGGGGAGTCTGTGTTGTGTGTGTCTCTTTGTGGTGTGTGTTTGTGTTCGGGTGTGTGGTGAGTATCCAGTGTTGGGGCTCCACCTTAGCTGTTACTCTGTGTGCATGTGGTGTGTATACATGTCCCCGTGCGTGGTGAATATTCCATGTCAGGACCCCTCCTTAGTGACTATATGCTGGTATATGCTGTTAGTCTTTGGTGCTGTCATTAAGCCCCTCTCATTCACAACTGTCAACTGGTAACTGTCACTTTCTCTCCATTATGTAGATAGGGGCAAAATTGTTTGGTGAATTGGAATGCGCGGGGTTAAAATTTCGCCTCACAACATATCCTATGACGCTCTCGAGATCCAGACGTGACTGTGCAAAATTTTGTGGCTGTGTAGATGCCAATCCTGGACACTCTCACACACTCTCACACACTCTCACACCACACACTCTCACACACTCTCACACACTCTCACACACTCTCACACACTCTCACACACTCTCACACACTCTCACACACTCTCACAACATTCAGCTTTATATATTAGATTACTCATTTTCAGTTGATTCCTCCATAGCTTTGACTTGTTACATTATAGGCTTAATGATGTCTTATGGAAACAATGATGTCAGGCACAAGTTATTTCTACCGTATGTGCTGTAATGATATAGCTTGGTGTTATGGTGGGATCATGCTAAGCATTACATACATACCATGGACTGGAAACTGAGGTAGCATCAATCTCCTGCACCAAGTATGTATGCGAAAACAATCTAACCTCTTACTTCTGTACTATATCTGCGACTATTTTAAAATTTGCACATTTTTAGTTGTTTTTTTTTTGTCTTTTTTCCTAGTTATATGCAAAGTACTGTGAAATTAATGATGCAATATACTCAAAATAGATAAAATATGTTGTAATGAGTTCTTACACAGCTGCTGGTTGGCATTGCATGTTACCGTATGTCACTTCTAGGGATCAGTATGTTTTTCTTTTAAATTCTGGTTTAACAAACAACTATTTACCACATTAATTGATTAAATGGAAGAAACATAAACCAGTAGCATGCAGTGGCTAATGCCAATATGCAATCATTAATAGGAGATGTCTAGAGTTGTCAGTCAATGAAGTTTGGATGTGATGGTTCTTTTTGCCCTCTGCGTTTATAAAATATCTCATGAACTCATTTGCATAGGGACTGACTAGACAAACTTTGGGTGACAACTGTTCAGACTCGTGAGGGTGACTTTATAGCCACAAATTGGTTTTGTGTTTTTCACAACAGAAAGTAAGGATTCTACACTACCAGACAGATGCCAGGTGGTGCATTGACCTGCTGCGTTTTAATGTCATTGTGGATGGTTGCTGGGTAATAGTGTCACGTTCCCCACCAGAGCCTGCTCCTGCGGCCTCTGCTTTCGTCACTAGGCACTCTCATATTCACGCTGTAGGTGTGGCACCCCTCTGGCGGGATGCCACAGGGACGTACTGCACCCCAAACAGAAGTTGTAGTGCTTCCGTAGATGTGGATGAGGAGGAAAATACAGAGTCTGCACCCAGAACACGCTCATAGGATGCCTTAGCACAGGGAACTGGTATTCAGTAGGTCCCAGGGGAGTGGAGCCTAGAAGAGCTGGAAGACGTGAGTGACAGAAGAGGAGCACAGACGGATGCAGGGGACCCTGCAGCCGTGACCGGAGGGCACTTCTAAGGAGAGAGTTGACCTAGATAATGAAGGGGACACTCCAGGACTGGTTAGAGCCAGCTGGAGAGTCCACGTCAACACCGGTAAACCGGAACCGCGGTGGTTTGCTAATGGTTCATCCCAAACCACACACCGGTAGGCAGTGGGCCTAAAGTAGGAGCCATAGCACCACAAGACTAAATCACATCTCCATCCCAAAGTGGGTCCAAGACACCAACAAGGGAAATCTAAAATTAAACAAAGGAGACAAAGAGGCGCAGATTGTGCCTTATCACTTATGACAAGTAAAATGTGCCCTCACAGGTAGCTCGCTCACCTGGTCAGGTTGTGATCACCCACAACCGGCTTGTATGCCTGAGTTACAGCTGCAGCAGGACCCACACCACCACGTGCACTGTGGGAAGAAGATCCAGAAAACCAAACAGGAGTGTTGTCTCCGGTCCGTGCAGCTTCCCAAAATGATGCAAACGAAGACCATGCTTGTATGTGCTGCTTTTTATTCGACCTCTCACCAGGGTTACCCTGAGGAAGGTGCAAGGCTTGCACTGAAACGCGTTTGTGAGAGGTTGAATAAAGGAGCAGCACATACAAGCATTGTCTTCTTTTGTATCATTTTGGGCAGCAGCGCGGACCAGAGACACCACTCCTGTTTGGTTTTCTGGATCTTCTTCCCGCTAACAAGGGAAAGGACTAAATACCAATTACGAGGGAGGGATTGTTTTCTCACCGCTCCTGTCCATACAGGGAAGGAGTCAGAAGTACCTTTTAGTAACAGACCTGGTGACCGGCAATCGGGCTCTTTAGTGTGGCTAGTTAGTACTAGAGCAAAACACAGACCAAGAAAGTTATTGTAGAGACAACTCTGACAGACTCTGGAAAAGCCTCCAAAATCCACGGCTACGGCCCCCGGTTAACCCAGACTGTACCGTGTACCCTTATCATCTGGTACCAGTAAAGAACGGTTTGAGCTGGTCTGGTGTCCGGCCTCCTTTAATCTGTCTTCCGGGAGGCTCCTGCAGCACCACAGAGCCAAGGACTACATCTCCTCTCATCCACCCCGCTGCCGTAAAGCTCTGCCTGTGGGGAGCTGTACTACCAAAGCTGCTTCACCATCACCTCAGCGGCCGGCTGCAGTGCTGGTAACTATATATTGCCAGGTAACACAGGTGGCGTTTCGTTTCCCTATCCCCAAGTTCCCCCCTCATTCCCATCAGCCAATTGAGTGCCCAGGGCATGGAATCGGGAACCGACCAGCTGTGATTCCCTCCCCCCACCATCCCTGTTCCTATATGAAGTAAGGTGATTCCCTGTAGGGTATATATAAAAAACAAACATCGGCGCCAATCTCAGCGCATTACCAATGTAACTCTCTGGTGCCCTTTTAATGAAATTTTATGCACTCACCTCTTGCCATAAAACTTCAAGCATATGGTTTTTCCAAAGCCTCCTCACGCTTTGGATATTTATCGGGGTCTGCTGCTTGCCTTGAATTGATCCTGTGTTGTATCCTGCCACGGATTCCCACAGGCATAAAGGTTCAATAGGAGGTTATCCAATTCTACGGTGCCGCGCTCCCCGTGGTAATGATTTTAAGAACTTCTTGTCCACAAAAAATTTTATTACTCAAAACATGTGAGAAATATAAAAAACGGATACAACGCGTTTCGGCGAGACAACCGAGATACCTGAGGAAGGCGGTTGTCTCCGCCGAAACGCGTTGTATCCGTTTTTTATATTCTCACATGTTTTGAGTAATAATTTTTTGTGGACAAGAAGTTCTTAAAATCATTACCACGGGGAGCGCGGCCACCATAGAATTGCATAACCTCCTATTGAATCATCCCTGTTCCAAGTAACCCCTTCCCTGCCGGCCCGACTCATAGGTGGTCCAGGTGACAAAGGTTTCATGTCTACCACACTGTAGGTGGTGCTGATGATGGAGAGAAATCTTTGCAGGAGATTCTGGAGAGCGCAGGCTTTGCGCATCCACTTGGGTTAGAGTGACTGAGACCTGTGGTACTACACAGTCTTGACAGTGTTAATGTGCAGGCGGTGCGGGTGAGGTCCTAGCTCCTGAGCTCCAGCCAATGGGAAAGCACCGCACCCTATACATACCTTTTTGGCCTTTTGATGCATGCTGCCAGAAATGGTTCTTGGTTCCCCAGTTTAGCCTGTGTTTATCGGTTTGACCTTGGCCTGTTTTTTGGATTCTTTCTCTACCTCACGATTTGGTGCTTTGTTGCCATCTCCGTTTTGACCCGACACCTGACCACGCTACTGAATCCAATTTTATCCCTTTCCAGACCTCCCGGCTCTTCCCTCTGGCTACTATTCCTGTCTCTGGACTGCTCCTTTTGTAAAGGCAGTTACCTCCTGAACTCTGCTGTAATTCCAGATCCCTGTATAGGGGTTAAAGGGTCTTCGAGTCACTTAGGGTTCTGCCTAGCAGAGCGGTTTATGTACCGGTAGTCTTGGACGGACGTCACAAATGATCTCTTTTGGGTGTGTTAAAGGATAGTGGGTACTTTTTCTTTTTGTTGTGTACCAGTACATTAATGGATGTCACGTGGCACCAGTGTTGTTTCTCTGGGAATCTACCAGCCCCCAGTTGACAAGAAACCTGTCATCAGAGTTTACTCTTTGGAATTAATGGTATGATGGTGCAGTTTGCAGAAATATACACAAGGGCATGTTTAGAGAGGGTTCTCCAGTTTGACTGGAAGTGAGAAAATGATCTTGTAACACTGCCGCAGGCCTTGCACTTCCAGTCATCTGGGCAGCGCACAACTGAGTCATGGCTGTACAGTGTCTCGACTGTATTCAACCCCACTTATTATTTCATGACTATGATTGACATTCTTCTTGGTAGGAGATGTCAATCGTCAAAATCGGTGATTGTGACTATAGCCGAGATGCTGAGTACAATGCAGATGGCACAGAGCAGCGAGAGTCCTGAGATATAACTTCATTTTCTTATGCCAATCAAACCCTAATTTACATAGGATAGTGCACAAAAATACTGTACCTCTCTATGCATCATTCCTATTGGTAGGAAAAATACTAGACAGGCTAATAATTCTTTTAAAGATACAGACTATAAAAATGATTATACACGTCTGATAACATCGACTACTTTTATAGATCAAGCTGAAACTGGTAAGTGCTGAATATCCCACCAAGAGACCCTTCTGTCTATTGTCAAATCTCTTTATCATTCTGCAATTTTTGTATTTTTATGTATAAAAGAAATCGTAAATCCAAAGTGTGACTGGTCTCCCAGGCATGCAGGTTTATCTCTGTGAGTGAGATTCAGGTATACACCGTGTCTCACAGGTATATCTCTTGCCTTAGGCTGGCTTCACATTAACGTTTGCGAGCGCAGCGCACCGAACGCAGCCAAACGCTTGCGCACATGTGTTCCTATGTTTAAATGAAACATGGCCTGGTTTGGCTGCGTTCGTTTGCGTTCGTTTGCGCATAATTTGTGCACCCTCCGAGTGCACTCTGAATGCAGCATGTTGCATTTTTTGTGCGGACGCTTGTTTTATCTGCAAGCGCACAAACCACGCATTGAAGTCAATGGGTCCGCAGTGTCCTCCGCATGACAGCGCAGGAGAACACTGCGGATCACATTGAAACCTCTCCCGGTGGCCGCTAGTGATCAGTGGCGGCCACCGGGAGATCAGCTAGAAGCTTCCGCTGATCTGTCGGCGGGGAGAAACAGCTGATCTGACAGCTGTTTAAATCTCCCGCAGACACCGAAGAGGTGATGTCGGCGCGGGAGATTTGAAACAGCTGATTGCTATCTACTGCACCGATAACACCTATTCGGTGTCGGCGCGGGAGATTTAAACAGCTGTCAGATCAGCTGTTTCTTCAAATCTCCTGCGCCGACACCGGCGGGAGATCAGCTGTGGCCGGGAGGAGGAGATCTCCACCGCTGATCTCCGCCTCCCGGCCGCCCCCGAGACAGCTGATTGACTGGCCGGGCTGCATACTAATGTGAATGCATGCAGAGATTCCCTGCTGCGTTCACATCAGTATGGGCTGCGTTTGCGTCTGCATTCCCTGCACATTCAGACACAAACGCCAGTGTGAAGCCAGCCTTAGAACACTCCATATTTTCGGAGTCCATGCAGCAGGTCACAAGGTGGTGATCTTTTAGATCCTTGATGTTTCCATACATATGAACTTTGGGTGGCTGTTGTATTAGTAACCATGCTCTATAAGCCATGCCTAAGCTGTTACATTAGCAAAATGTATCTCAACCAACGTGCAAACTTAATGATGTGGTTCAACCTACAAAAGTGTCCCGTACATAAGTCACATGTTAGGCTGCCTTCACATTTGCGTTTGCAAGCACAGCATACCGAACGCAGCCAAACGCTTGCGCACTGCGTTCCTATGTTTAACATGGGAACGCATGTGACTGCGTTCAGTTGCGTTTGCGTTTGGATGCGCATAATTTGTGCGCCCTCCTCTCGCAATCAGAATGCAGCCTGTTGCATTTTTTGTGCGGTCGCAGGCGCTTGTTTAATCTGCAAGCGCACAAACCATGCATGACAGCGCAGGAGAATACTGCGGATCTCATTGAAATCTCTCCTGGTGGTCGCCGGTGATCAGCTAGAGCCGCCGTTGCTCTCCCGCCGGTGTCAGCGCGGGAGATTTGAAGAACCAGCTGATCTGACAGCTGTTTAAATCTCCCACGCCGACACTGAATAGGTGAGGTCGGTGCGGGAGATTTGAAGCAGCGATCATTTGTTTCATATCTCCTGCACCGATATCGCCCTATTCGGTGTCGGTGCGGGAGATTTAAACAGCTGTCAGATCAGCTGGTTCTTCAAATCTCCTGCGCTGACACCGGCGGGAGAGCAGCGGCGGCCGGGAGGAAGAGATCTCCACCGCTGATCTCCTCCTCCCGGCCGCCCCCGAGACAGCTGATTAGTATGCAGCCCGCCAGCCAATGTGAACACATGAAGAGATTCTCTGCTGTGTTCACATCAGTATGGGCTGCATTTGCACTGCCTTTACGTCTGCATGCCATATGCATGCAGACACCAACGCAAATGTGCAGGCAGCCTTACTGCATAGTCAATGATGTGGAAATAGTTACTCAGGCTGTGAGTTGGTTAGACACCAACTCCACATCTCTGGTATGCAGTCGGTAATGGTAAGACAAACCTCTGACTCCTCAATTTCCCTGAATTTAAGTCTGTCTCCACCAAAATGGACACCAACTCCTATTCCACAGTCCTGGTTACACCAGCTATGTTATATTTCTGAGAGTAATCTCAGACTGATGGAATGTGTTACACTGTTAGAATATGCAAAGCATTTCTCTAGTATTGGCTTTGCATAAGGTATAACCCCATATTATTTGTATGTATCAAGTTTGCATAAGTGTCAACAAGTTCTCCATGGGAATTAACTTGTGGTCCATCAACCTGTACTTTTAGAGCTTCAATAAAAACTGAGTGACTGACACAGTGGGGCTCCCCTGTTATCTGAATGGGCTCAACTCCTAGATTTTTCATCCCATTGAAGCTTCGGGCACATCTTTATAACATGTCAGAAGTATTCTAAATCTGTTAGGGATAGATGCACAATATTTCCAGTATATATTTTTCTTCTCTTTCTTTCTTTTCATTGTTGTATGTTGCTGTTACAATCTTAAAGGGGTTGGCAACAGATGAAGGAGCATGTGACCAATCCTGTTCATCGGCCTCCTCCAATTATATACCACCTCACATGGGAAAGCTGCTTTTCTATTGGAGGAGGCAGGAGACTGATTGACAGGTCTGGTCACATGCTTCTCCTACAACAACCATTTTTTGCATGTAGAAATACTGGTTATCTTGAGAGTAAAGAAAGGGCCAGGCCCCTTTTTAACATGCACATCAGTGTAAAGCAAATTGTTTTTTTGTCAATACAATGGGGAAAATGAGTATTTGATACACTGCTGATTTTGCAGGTTTTCCCTCCTACAAAGAATTGAGAGGTCTGTAATTTTTATCATAGGTACACTTCAACGGTGAGAGACAGAATCTAAAAAAAAATTCAGAAAATTGTATTGTATAATTATTTACATAATTAATTAGCATTCTGATGCATAAAATAAGTATTTGATACAATAAAAACCTGAACTTAATATTTGATACAGAAACCTTTGTTTGCAGTTACAGAGGTCAGACATTTCCTGTAGTTCTTGACCAACTTTGCACACACTAAAACAAAGATTTTGGCCGACTCCTCCATACATATCGTCTCCAGATCTGGGTTTCAGTACTGTAGCTAGGCAACATTTAATTTCAGCTTCCTCCAAATATTTTCTCTTGGATTCAGATCTGGACACTGGCTAAGCCCCTCCAGGACCTAGAAATGCTTCTTACGGAGCAACTCCTTAGTTGCCCTGGCTGTGTGTTTCAGGTCATTATCATGCATAAAGACCCAGCCATGACCTATCTTCACTGCTCTTACTGAGTAAACGAGGTTGTTGGTCAAAATCTCACGATGCATGATCCCAACCATCCTCCCTTCATTACAGTACAGTTGCCCTATCCCCTTTTGCAGAAAAGCATGTCAACGTATGATGTTTCCACCCCTGCGCTTCATGGTTGGGACTGTGTTTTTGGGGTTGTACTCCTCCTTCTTCCTCCCAACACACCGAGTAGAGTTTATCACAAAAAGTTCTGTTTTGGTCTCACCTGACCACATGACCTTCTCCAGCGCCTCCTCTGAATCATCCAGATGGTTATTGGTGAACTTCAAATTGGCCTGGACATATGCTGGAGTGAGCAGGGGGACCTTTCGTGTCATGCAGGATTTTAATCCATGATGGTGTGGCGCCCCTCTGGCTAGGTGCCACAGAGAGATATTACACCTGATAAATATATGTGGTATCTCTGTAAGTTGTGGGTTTAGGGTTTAACCTATGGAGGCTCAAGTCACACACACACACACACAACCACAACACACACCCAGGACTAGGCGACCTAGTATAAAGGGACTGATAATTCAGTAGGTCCAGAAAGGGGGTGGAGCCTAGGTTAGTGAAGTAGTAGAGTGACAGTTACCTCAGACAGTGCTGGGAAGGCAGCCAGATAGGACGTGCCTGGCAGGCTGCTGACAGGAGGGATCCACATCTCTAAGAGGGACCCCAGGATAGAAGGAAACGGACCAGAACCGGTTGGAGCCGGCTGATAACGTTTGGGGAACATCGGCAACACGGAAAGCAGAGTCGGTCAGCAGTTTATCTCTGGCCGCAAACCAACGAGCTGCGGGCCCATAATCACTGGGTTGCCGTTAGCCCCACAAATGTACCTCGCCCTCAGTGCCAAGATAGATTCGAGATCACAGGAGCATCGGCCCGGATTCCGGTGGCGGGAGGTTTTGCTTACTTGTGCTCCCGTCTGAACCGGTAAAGGAAACCCGAGCTCCACTGTGGGAGATCAGGGAACTGGTGGGAGAGCTCTGAAAGGGTGGTGAAAGACAGAGAAGAGCAGATTAGACCCCGAAAGACTTGAGAAGGAACATCTGGAGACTCCAAAAGGGGGACCCTGAACCGGCAACAAACACCCGTTAAACTAGACTGTACCGTGTTTCATTTTAACATCTGCCGGTACCCAGTAAAGTGGAGTTAGAGTTGAACTGGTCTCTGTTGTACTTCTTGCCGGTGCCCGGAGGGATTCAGCACCATCACCAGCAGCTCGCCAGAGGCGTAAGAACAACAACAACTACTCCCCTCATCCCCCTCATCATCCTCCATCACCGCTGCCCTGAGGTAAAAGCTCCACCTGTGGGGAGCTGTACTACACTTAGCTGCACCCTTCATCACCTCAGCGGCCGGCTTGCAGCGCCGGTATCCATATTACCGGGATCTACAGGTGGCATCACGTACCCTTGTAAATATTCCCTCCTCTCCCCTCCCATCTAACAAATGATAACCAGGGCACAGAACCGGGAACCCGACCACCCGTGATTTCCCCAGTTAATCCACCGAACCCAGGCCCGGTATCTGAGTACCCCTAGCCCTGGGCTCATCAATGGCGTAGTGTGTTACAAATGGTAATCTTTGAGACTGATCCCAGTTCTCTTCAGGGTATTGAGCAACTCCTCCTGTGTAGTTCTGGGCTGACTTCTGACCTTTCTCAGAATCATCCTTACCCCATGAGGTGAGTTACTGCATGGAGGTACAGACCGAGAAAGATTGACAGTCGTCTTGTTTTCTTCAAATTTCCAAAAATTGTGACAGAAGTTATTGCCTTCTCACCAAGTCTCTTGCATGTTGTCCTGTAGCCCATCTCAGCCTTGTGCAGGTCTACAATTTTGTACTTAGACACTGGGCTGTGGAGTCGGAGTCACTGCCCATTTTGGTGGAGTCGGAGTTGGAGTCAGTAGAAAATGTTCCGACTCCTAAAATATATAATAGTAGTTCAATGCAGAATGTTCTGAATATTATTATTATAATTTATTATTATGTTCTATCTAAATATCTTGATTATTATGTCATTATAATGGTTAAAGCCTAATGTTACCATTGATCTACAATAATTTTATCACTTAAAAACGAGCCATGACTGAAGGAGTCGGAGTTGGAGTCGGAGTCGGACCCTGGGAAATTCAGGAGTCGGAGTTGGAGTCGGTGGTTTGATTTACCGACTCCACAGCCCTGCTTAGACAGCGCTTTGGTGGTGGCCATGATGGAGAGATTGGAGTGTGACAGATTGAGTGTGTGGACAGATGTCTCAACTCAGACACGGCAATTTTGCTAGCAATTTCACTGGCAATTTGCTGGTTGCAGTGAAATCATGGAGACATTGTTACATTTGTACACAACAACAAATAGAACAATGTGTCCATGATTTCACTGCAACCAGCAAATTGCCAGTGAAATTGCTAGCAAAATTGCCGCGTGTGACGGTACCTTTATACAGATATGGCTGGGTTGACCCCACGGTTTGTTCCTGTCTGTGGGGATCCTGTTTTTTTTTCAGAACCACACGGACAGGACCATATTTTTAACTCCGGATGCCATTTCTGTGTCTGGATCTGGGATTTTGAGGGATCCGGACTGACCGAGCTGGTACGAGCCGAGCCTGTAAAGCACAGGTAAGTAGAAAGAAAACTTGCAAAATTGGCAGTGTGTCAAATACTTATTTTTCCCACTGTATGTCTTTATTTATGTAGTATGTGGTTGGAGTCTGTAGTAAACTTTCTGATTGCAGTAATAGATCCTGATTGGGGATTGATTAGCGTTTGCCTGGAACGTAGCTCTAGATCGCTCACTATATTTAAAATATAAACGGTCTATAAAATAGTAAACTCTTTGAGGGCTGTAATAGGACCGTATTGGCTGGATGCATCTTTTCTTGGAAGAGCCACAACTTGAAAAAAGGTGAACCCTGTTAATTTCTTTTCTTTTAGAAGGCGTGTGATGCTGAATGACTTACTTCCCATATTGGTTAATTCCTTGTAATATCCTTCCAGGCTTTCGCAGGGCACGGAGGGAGTAGCTATCTGAAGAGCAGTGGCGTAACTTCAGGCCCAGGGGCCCGGTTGCGGGAGCTCTAATGGGGCCCCCAATTATTGGAAATCATTAATAGTATTAGTCTTTTTTTATGGGCCAATAGCACTTTTGGGGCCCCCCTAGGCTGCAGGGCCGGGTGTAATTGCAACCCCTGCACCTATTGTAGTTATGCCCCTGCTGAAGAGCGTTGCCTTGCCTGAAATATTGATTACATGTGACATTCTCATTTGCCTGCCTTTAATCTTAAGTAAAGGCAAACAGCAAATTCTCCTGTAGATTTCTTTATTTTCCTGGATAAATTAGCTTCAGATACTATTTTAAGCACCAGAAGTTTTGGGTCTACAAATATGATCTGTTAGATTGATCAACAGTTTATATGTTTATGCCGCATAGTGGAAATATTATTATTCTGTTCTGGGAAAATCTGTCTTCAGAGTGTTCCTGATATGAAGGAAAATGAAAACAAGTTTCCAAGCAGATATTTCAGATAGACGTCTCCAGAGTGTGTAGTGTGGTCTTCATGTAATTCACAACATTGAAGTGTCTTGGATCAGGGGCTAAGAAATGGAAGTAAACATAGCACACAAAGCTAATTAGCTGCTGCAGGTTTCTTGGTGCTTTGGTTACCTGTCTTCTGGGATTTCTCGATCACTGAGCTAGGTGAAGACCTTTCTTGACTTTCCTTTGTGACCGCTCTGGTCTCCTCTTCCACCTATTTGTACTCTCATCAATTAGCAGGATGAGTTATGGTATGTAATACTGAAAATGTTCAGAGAGCCCATGTTATTTAGCTTGAATTCTGCAGGCACAGTTACATTTGCCCTGTTGTGTATCCCAGCTGATGACAACTTTGTAGCACTGGCATGAAATAATCTTGACCGCTCGTATGGAGCACCCATCCCGGTGGAAAAAAGTGGACTCAAACTTTCCTGGAAGGAAATGCATGTGACTGCATGATAAATTCCTTCTTCTACTGACTAATGCCAACTAGTTTATGTCAAAGCTACCTTTGAAGAAATGGCATTACAGAATTATAAATTCTATAGAAGAATTGCAGGCAGTGCACAAGTATGATAAAGCGGTCTGATGAAGTAACGTTCATTACATACTAATTTAGCAACTACAAGGGATGAAGAAAGGGCCTATTACACCCCCTTTCCTCTTGTTACTGTGCCAAGTATCCATGCCAGAAGCAATTGTTAGCTGTACTGCAAGCTTCCTGCGCTGTAATGCTTACATTGTGAAGCTTCAGGAGATGGTTAAGCCATACAGGACGTCTTTAGGTGAACACTTTTATTCTCGTCAATCTTTTTCTCCTGTATCTGACCTAGAACACAGTTAAAGAGGGTTTTTTTAAACGTGTTAGGAAAATGTTGGAAATGGCTTGGATGTTTTTAACACAGTAAACTGGTGGATACTGACCCACTCCAAACTTGCAGATCAAAAGCGGCAGGGCTGTGGAGTCTGTAAGCCAAACCTCCCAACTCCTCAACTTCTCTGAATCCACCTCCTACTCAGATTCCGGCTCCACGACTCCAACTCCACAGCCATTGTGTGCAGTTGGTAAACCAAACCTCCACCTCAATTTCCCTCAATCAGACTCCAACTCCACCAAAATGGACCCAGACTCCGACTCCGGTAAAGATGAAGCCCCATTGTGTGGTCATTTGACCCACCCATATCTGAGTCACATCCTATAACACGCCGTTTGTCACCTGACTGTTGTAACCAGTCACTAGCTTCAGCAGTGTTACTCACCAGTATAGCATGATATTGCTGTGGCCAGTTTGCAGTAGGGAATTTGTTTGGTGAGTGATGTGCTTGGCTCTTGTGTTTTGGTAATTTAGTTGTGTATTGGCTGATATTAATAGAGGCTCCTCTGCAATGGTAGCCGATTGGAAATGACTCAAAATATTCAGCTGTCGTGGTTACAGATGACTTTTGTAACTTACTAGTATTTAGTGAGTTGTAAACTAGATCACAAACCTAGGATCTACTTCAAAATATGAACATGTTCTCCTCATTTGGACTTCCATAAACTATGTGCTTTGGTCTCCTCTCCATGGAAGTAAATACAGCAGTTAAGCTGATGCATGTTCACAATTTATTAATTAATTTTTATCCTGCCTGGAGCATCATGAACATAGTTTATCTATAAGCATGCAGGAATGTTAATCAACGATTTAGAAGATTGTTTCTTGGCTCCAGTCATCCTCATCAGATCGTGTTGTAAGGATTTCTTATGACAGTAAGAAACTGTAGTTATACATTTCTCAACTGTTTTAAATAATTATTAGTTCTTTAGTGATCTGAGCCTTTTGACAGTTGAGCTTTTAGTAGTTCAGCGGTCACCTGAAAGCCTTAGTCCAGTGCTGTGTAACCCTGTTCTTGGCTGGCGTCCTAAGCATGTAACTGATACTCTAACCTTCAGGGCTTATTTAGTTATCAGTGGCCACAAAGATTTTCTGAGGTTTCATTTACACAGTCTGTTTTGTTCTTTATACTGAACAAGACGCCCAGGCTAGTTACCGTAATGTTCTTTTTTTTCCCCTTGACTTTATGTAGGATATGGTTATGGTTTATGTAGGATATGGATATGGTTTATGTAGGATATGGATATGGTCATTAGTTTTAGTATTACCTGATCACAAATGCATTTTTTTAATCTGATCATTCGAGATAGTTAACGAACATCTCAAAGGTGAAAAATGTCAGAACAATGGTTGGATAGGAGATAATTTGCCATCTCTCTCATCACTTTTATATTTGTCAAAAACTTTGTGTCTTTGACCAACCTATGTTTTTTGCAATCCCAGACATTCTGGTATGACATTTTGGATTACTTCCCTACCATAAAATATGAGTCTCCTGACAATTGAGCATATAGCAATGATAAATGTTTCATAGGAATCGGTCAGGTTGAACCACCCCCAACTGAAAAAGTGCTTGTTATTTCATATACAAATGTGGCTTAGATGCTCTGGGTGTGATCAGAGGACTCCAAGCCTCGGACTCCTTGGTTGTATTGCCCACCTGGCTGCATCTTCCTCTGCTCATTGACCGTTCTACATTAATGGCCACTTTACACACACCAACTTATCTGTCCAACTTCTGACAACTTACTGGTTGCAGTGAAATCATGGACACATTGTTCCATTGTACACAGCCACAAAATGGAGCAATGTGTCCATAATTTCACTGCAACCAGTAAGTTGGTCAGAAGTTGGACAGATAAGTTGGTGTGTGTAAAGTGGCCTTAAGCATTGCAGAGGAAGATGGGGCTGGGCACGGAATAGATCAAGGGAGAAGCACTCTTTAAGTGTTCCCTTTAGTTTTTGAGCAGTGTATTTTAGTTTTGTCCTAGGTATAGGGTATGGCTGTTTATTTTTATGGTATTCACCATTATTTTATCTTTGGCACATACCTCTTTATAATAGATGAGCAGATTGATTCTGTGGAAATAGAACTTGTCGTATTTTCAGAAATTTGCTGAACGTGGCAAATTTGCGACTGGTAACAAAAAAAACAAAAACTGCAGCCATTTTATATATTGGCTTACATCAGCCAGAGAAGCCTCAAATGATCTAATGCCTGCATTCCCATAATGCCTTTCAGATATCAGGAAGGACTGTCATTGCCTGTATAAAAGCAGATGCAGGGAAAGGGAAGCGGCTCTTTTGTGGCGAATCTGGACAGTGAGAGGACATCAAAGATTCAAATGATAAATAGGGAAAGAAAACCATAAAACTCCCTAGAGGATTTTTTTTTTCGTGAAGATCACATTAAAGGGCTATTCCGATCTTCAAGATCCTATCCCAATATGTAGTAGGTGCAATAATAATAATATTAGCAGATACCTCCAATTAGACGTGTAGTATAGTTTCCCTGATAAGCAATGTCTCTTCCTCATGTGCTAGGCATTGCAGGACAAGTGTGGTTTTGCCGGATCCGCATTTGCAGCCACGCGGAAAACCGCACTTGCTGCACCTGACTGCAAGCACCATAGAGAATGAATGGGGCTTGCCGGATCAGTGCCACAAGTCGGCCATTACGCAGCAGATCTGGTAGGTGCGACAACATCTGGATCTGCCGCAAATGATATTTACCGCTGATGTGAAAGCTCTGATGTGTATGCTCTGTTCTCTGTTAACATACTCTTAAGGCAGCAGTGCACAGTCTGCACTCATCTTTGCATTTTCTGCTATGAGATCTACATCCACTCTAAAGGGTCCGTCACATGAGATATGATGAACGACTTGGTCAGTTCGCAATGTTTGTATTGGATGAGCCTTAGGTTTCAATGTTATATACAAGTAAATAAATTGCAAAATGTATGCTGTGAGTGTGGCAAGAGCACCGCTGGCTGTGGAATGCTTGGGACAGCTTTTCTCATGCGCGCTAATACAATTACTTCTATTTGGCTCCAGGTACTATGCTATACAGTAAAATACAAAGGTGATTGCATTTCTATTAACATATTTATGCGGGAATGCTAAGTTGAAGGTTAATATATCTCACAAATGACCTCTAATTATTTTAGAATCTCATAGACCTCAGTGGTTGATAGCCATTAAGAGGTAACGGAAACGATTGTAAGAAAAGCAAAAGTTGTGTAATTATTAACCATAGAGTCTCGAAAGCTTGCTTTGCTTTTTCTTACCATCTTCTCAGTTATCCATTAAAATGTATCAACCACTGAGGACTCTCAGATTCTAATATATTTTTTCTATCTATGGGCTAACACTGTACAAACATTTTTTACTCTAAATATTTTGTTATTTATAATGTATTGTATATACAGTGATTGCTTGTAGTATTCCTTTGTATATGGGTGCATTCACTATTTTATGCCCTTGCATACATGATGAGTTTATTCTATGCTCATTACATGACCTGGAGCATCAATTGTGTGTCTACAGAAAATCTAGCTGATTGATCTTGCTTTGATATTACACCCACATGTTATGTAATGAAGGTTCAGTCTATTTTTGTGACACCTCCGTAAATACGGCATATTGTAATTTCATCTTCTCTGCAATTTTCATTAAGTATTGTAGATGCATAATTTATGTCTGAGGTTTCAACATGCTTTCAGGTTCATTGTCAGTGGAAGAAAAATGATTCCCTGTGAACTCTTGCCTGGATGGTAGAGGTATCGTTATGTAAATCTTCATATAGTCAGTTTATTGCTGAGGTTTCCTTATGTCAAATATGTGGATGTTTGTTGATCTTCAGTAGCCGAGTTTTCCTGTTTGTCAGCCTTGAGCTGAGAGTGGAAACCTTGCCAAAAGTCCCCTCTCCAGAAAGGTTTCTGCTTTTCAGTTCTCTTTCAGGAATAAAAGAAAACATTGAGCAAAGTATGGCATTCTACAGGAATTTATATTGAGCATCCAGTGTTAAATGTGTAGCAGTAGTGATGGGCAAACCCGATCTATAAAGTTCGGGATCTGTACCGAACACCTAGTGTCCGTGCACGCACCTTGACCACAGACTTCTCAGCGAACTGTTTAGGTTTGGCTAGGGGGCTACAAAGGGAAGCAAAATTGGTATTAAAAGCGGTTAAATCATTCTTGCCAGGAACCGCATGCCTGTAACACTATATCTGGGTCAGCTCATTAAGCCTTGTTATTAAGTCTAATGGTACCTTTACACGCCGCTACAGAATGTTGAAAACAACCGGGTTTCGGAGACAAATGTATCTTGCACCGTCAAATCAACCCGAGGTAGCGGCGTGTAAACTAGGTTGTTGCCACCCATCACTTTCAGCACCTGTTTCAGAGCAGTGCTCTAAAACAGGTTGATTTCAACCCGATGGTAGTGGCGTCTAAATAAGGTACGGTAAGGTTTTTTCGCCACCTAGTTAACTCCCTGGGGCGTGACACAGCCTTCGGGAAACCGCCCCCCCTTCAGCAATCATTGGTGGAAGCTCCTGGTTGTCCCTGCATAGGGCAGCATATTTAAGGAGCTGACCAGTCACACTACACAATTGCAATAGCATCATGTATTAGCCAGCCTTCCTGCGCTGGCTGCCCAATCATGATGCTATGGAGTAGATTGAAAGGGCACTGACCTGTAGTAGCTGCTGGTGTCTTTTCCTTTGTCTGGATGATGGTGGTTGGAATCCCGGTGCTCAGCTTATAGATATAAGCATGTGGATTAAGGTAACAGATGAAAGCGGCACTCGTGGATCTTTTGTTCCATATGCTGTTTAATGATCCAGTTTAGGATACATCCATCGGGGAGGGTGTGCAGCTTGCACACTCCCTCCCTGCACACCCTCCCCGATGGATGTATCCTAAACTGGATCATTAAACAGCATATGGAACAAAAGATCCACGAGTGCCGCTTTCATCTGTTACCTTAATCCAATCATGATGCTATTGCCTTGTCCAATCATCGTTCGAGTGTCTCGTAATCCACAATTCTGGCACGCCTATGTGTTGTCCCTGCTGCACCAGGTCCTTCCATATTACCTTCTGTAGCGGCGTGTAAATGAGGGACGGTGCTCTACAGAAGGTAACTTGTGGCACCCGGCGGTGCCTCCAGAGATAGATTAAACCTTCTGTAGAGCACTTTGTAGCGGCGTGTAAAGGCGGTATCAGGTACCGTTTGCAACCGTTGGTACGTGCTCGTGCACATGAGACACCCGGTTGTTTCCAACCTTCTGTAGCGGCGTGTAAAGGTACCATAAGACTTAATAATCTAACTGGATTCGCCAAACCCGAACATCTGTAGATTCGCCCATCTCTTTATAGCAGTATAATAAATTCTACAAAGAAATTGTGCCAGTGCAGCATTTGATGACACCCAATAAGGAGTGGAAGCGAAGTGAACCAAGTCTTGCATTCACCTAGTTAGTTATGTACTGACTAGATGCATCTATTATAGTATAGTATTATCTTTGGTGTAGTATTTGGAAGGCTGGTCCAATTCCAGTGTAAGGGTCCTGTCACACTGAGCGACGCTCCAGCAATCCCGACAGCGATAACTACCTGGGCGGGATCGCTGGTGTGTCGCTACGTGGTCGCTGGGGAGCTGTCAGACAGGCAGATCTCCCCAGGGACCAGGGAGCCACCTCCACATCGGTGGAAGCGGGAGGACGCTGGTAACTATGATAAACAGCGGGTATCTAGGTAGTGCGCGTTGCCTAGATACCCGTTGTTTATCATGATTACCAGCCTATGAGGTCCCTGATCACTGGTCTCTCGCTGTCACACGCAGCGATGTGTGCTGACCAGCGGGAGACCAAGGGCCAAAAAATGGTCCTGAACCATGTGCAGCGATCAGCGGCCTCACAGCAGGGGCATGATCGCTGCTACACGTCACACATAACCACATCGCTGGAGAGGTCGCTGTTAACGTCGCAAAACCTGTGACGTATCAGCGATTTCACTAGTGATCTCGCTATGTGTGACGAGGGCTTAAGAATGAATGAGCCCATCAACTTCATTATCCTATTATTTTACAGAATAATCAACGCTACTCAAGATACCAGCCTTTGTTCCACGATAAGAATAATATGGGAGCATTTTCACAAAAGTTTGAGAATGCATTTCACAATTTGTACAAACTAAGGCTGCTTTCACATCAGCGGTAATCGGTGATCGCGGCAGTTGCCGTGAAAAAAAACGCAACTGCCGCGATTACCGCATAACTGTCGCGATCGCGGCACACTTGCGGCAAACCCCATACAATGTCTATGGGAATTGCGGTAAGTGTGCAGCAGGTGCTGCCGCGAAAAAAACGCGGTATGCAGCGTTTTTTTCGTGGCCGCACCTGCCGCAAGTGCCGAAACTGCACTTGCTGCACCTGCCGCACACTTACCGCGGCAGTTGCGTTTTTTTCACCGCAACTGCCAGAATCAACATTTACCGCTGATGTGAAAGGGGCCTTAATCACATTTTCTCTTAAGTTTCATAGTGTTTGTATAGTCTTTGAATAAAGCTGTAGTGCACAGCCTTGAGCCCTAACTTAATATTTAAGGGACTCCTCGACTCTGGCAAACACAGAAGATTACCCATATACGGGTCCAGTGCGGTTCTATAGTTCATAGTAATGCACAGTTCTACCTATTGTATAAGTGGAAATGTGCCCCCTTACCTTTTGGCTGCACAGGTTGCCCAATGACATGTCTACCTTTTTCTCCTAGGAATCCATTTTCTTCTGAATGGCATACGGTAGGTGTTATCACTTGTTACCACCTGTCCTGTTTTAGAGAGACAACAACTGAAGTAAAAAAGATCTTTAAAGGAAAAGTTAATATTGAATTTCAGCATCCACTTTTATTTTTATGGTTGGTGTATGTGAATACACAGTTTAAAGGTAACCAACCACCTCAGATCACCCTAAAGCTTCCGTCACACGCAACGATTTTAAGCCCGATATCGTTTAAGCGATCTCCTTTTTGATCGCTTAAGCGATATCGTTTTGGCATCGTTGCATGTAATCAAGTGATTTTACTATGTAAACCTAGTAACCCGATGTGTACCATAGTAACCAGCGAGATCGCGGCTCCACATCGCTGGTGAGTCTGTCTGTGTGACATCTCACCTGCGATGTGAGCGATATTGTAAGCGATCGCGCGTGCACGTGATCGCTTACAATATCGTTCAAGATATCTGTGCGTGTGACGGCCGCTTAATACACAGTAATACATACTAATGCAAGATTTTACACAAAAACAGTGCTGGAAAGGTATCCTTAGGGTGCAGGGCCATGTACTAACTGTGTATTAGGGTGATCTGAGGTGGTTGGTTCCCTTTAAGAATCCTTAATTCCCTCTCACATTAGATAATTGTCCAAACTTGCCAGTTTCAACTTGATTGGCTGACTGTTATGGTGGGGTTACACGTCCCGATATCGCCGCGATATCGAAGGCAACGCCGCGGGAGCGCGCATTTTTTGAGCGCTTTTCCCGATATCGCATCGGCGGTTTACACGCTGCGATATCGGGAAACAACGTCCCTCCGATGTGTACGCCCACCAACCCAGTAACGACCATTTAACATGGGAGTTAATGGGTGAGGTGCGAGTACGCATCGGAGTTGGGCTGTCACACGCAGCGATCCTGCTACAACGGCCTTGCGATATCGGGAAGTTGAATAGCTCAGCTATTCAACTCCGATATCCTTTTGGCATCGTTCCAGGATCGCGTTGTACGCTAAAACAGTACAACGCGCGCCCGATATCGGCTCCAACTCGCGACCCACGTGACTTTTTGTCGGAGTTGGGTCGGAGTTGGACGCCGATATCGCGGCGTGTAAACCCACCATTAGGAATGGAGGCTCGAACACCACAGATAACATTGAACAAGATGAGGATTGAGCAGTTAAAACTTAAAAGCCCACGTCCTTCGCAAAGATTAACCTGCTCAATTCCAGCCTTGCAGTAGCATCCCCAGATCATCACCAAGCATTCACCAAATTTCACAGTGGGTGCAAGACACTATGGCCTGTATGCCTCTCCAGGTCTCCGCCTAACCATAAGACGACCAGGTGTTGGGCAAAGCTAAAACTTAGGCTCATCAGAGAAGATTACATTACTCCAGTCCTCTATGGTCTAATCCCTGGTCACTGGCAAACTTGAGCCTGGCTCTCCTTTGCTTCTGATTGATGAAAAGCTTTTTTGTAGCTTTACAGGACTTGAGCCCTGCCCCTAGGAGTTTATGAACTGTCCTTGCCGTGCACTTCACCCCAGCTGCCGTTTGCCATTCCTTTTGTAGGTCATTTTGCGGTTGCTGAGTGATATTTGAATAAGATCACGGTCATCCCGGTCAGTGGAGTGTCACCTTCACCCTCTGCCAGTCTGTAGCTTTGTTGTCTCCAATGTCTGCTGCTTGACCCTATTCTAATGGACTGCTGTCTTCGAAATTTTCAGGATGGAGGCAAGATGACGCTCACTGCATCCCTCTGCTAGTAAAGCTACTCAAGACTTTTTTCTTTTCAACCCCTTTGACATGAATAAAAGTTATTATTTCATTCAAATTGTTTTGGGCTATTCCTAGCACTTGTTTTGCCATCCAGGACATTACTAAAAGTAAAAGATCTGGATTTGGACATTACTACATTAAGCAAAAAATGCTGGTTTAACTAAAAGGCCTAAAAGCAGTGTGAATCCCCCCGATATCATTTTTTTTGTATGTGCGGCCCATCGTCCCAGCCGAGTGTGAGACCCTTGGGTTAGAGCCAAATGTCTTGCTACTTGCTCATCACTAGAAATAAACCTAGCAAAAATTTTACGTGAGAAATACTTCATTTTCTAGAACAATTTCAAGGGTGCCAACACTTTTGACTATGCAGGATATCAGGAAAAAAGTATCAAATCTGCGCTGCTACCAAATAGTCCAGTTCATAGCGATCGTGGTAGCATATGGGGGTTTATTCTACGCGTTTCAAAGCACAATCCCACTTCTTCATCAGGAAATGTACACCAGCGGTCACAACTACACAAGGTGAGCACTAGATCGCTTCCCTGCTGATCATAATAATTCCGCTCCCTGGGTAAGACCCTTTTGGGCTTTTCTTTTCCACAGTTTATTGCTGAACTCTTTTGACTGTGTATTTAGTCGTCCTCATACCAAATTGGTATAACCTCTTTTGCTCTGCAGGATATGGTCAGGCAGCAGCTGCCCTCACCATGTGTATTGTGCAGGAGACGAAAGGACATTTTACGAGGCAGGCACTTGCTATGGCTTCATTTTATTATTTCTTAGATTCTGATCTTAGCATTTGATGAATGGTAAGGTTCAGTGAGCGACTACTGCATAACTTTTATTTTTTACATTATGTATGTTGTGCTAATGAGGGGTTGATGCATTGTACATGGAGTTGTACTTTGAGAGCATGGACTGTCAGACGTTAGTGTTTGGCATATGTGAGCGCATTACTCAAAAAGATGTTGTTTTGCATGAGAATTACCTGAGTAATATGTGACCTATTAGGCTTCCACTCAAGCAAGTACCTTAAGGCCTTCATGAATTGTTATTGATTTACATTTCTATTACTGGACAACTATTGTGGACGCTGAGTGAAGTGACCAAGGACATGAATGGCCCCGCTGGCTACGTCATCATGCAGTTCACGTATCTTTCGTTACATAAAGTAGACCACTTTCAAGCAGCAGTGTGAAGGGCCCTATACACCTTAGACTCGTTGACCACTGTCTGGGGGACCTCCCGACTCTCCCAATAACAGGCCGTGTCACACGTGTCAATGTCGCCAGCGATATTGCCAAAAAGTGACGCATCAGCGATGTCGCTAGCGATATTGCAAGTGCGTCGTGCTGTGTGACAGCGCGACGCAACTGTGATTTATCGCTGGTCGCAGGTTGACAGGTTTACAAGGATGAACTTAAACCTGTCAATCTGCAACCAGCGATTAGGCTGGATCACGCTGTCTGACACCGCAATAGCGATGTTGGCGGCGATCCAGCCTATACCGCAGCATTGCTGCGGATCGCTCGCTGGGTTGATCCCAGCCCAGCGAGCGATGGCTCCCCCCGCATCGCTGCGGCGTCACTGGCAACATTCTGTCGTGTGACACCAAGGCTGCGATGTCGGAAGCTACCACGCACCCGCACATCGCTTCCGACATCGCAGCCTTGGTTGACACGTGTGACGGGGCCTATAATGTTAGGGGAGATGAGGATCTGGCTGTTTCTGATTTTGGGCTGCTGATCCTTTTGCTTGATGTCATTGCCAAGGAAGTCTCATAGAGAACGCAGGACCACTCCAGTGGCGTGCTCCTGTGTATGAACAATCGGGAATAAATAGCTGCCAGCCAAACCATCATTTATTTGACAGCGATGTACTGTGTATGGAGAACCTGGAGAGATAGCTGCAATCTATTGGGTGTGGAGCTTCTTTTAGTCTGTAATCTGTGTTGTGTATGTCCACACAATGTTGTATATTTATTTTTTTTCTAGTCCTGTACAAATCCTTACTTTCCTAACTAGTGTAGACCCGTATAAACCTGATACCTTGCGGTAACAGGAATTTTACATTTGGCTCGGTGCTACAAATTCAGTAACAGCCTTTTGTGCACATTATCTCTTGAATTATTCACTGCAATTCCTTTGGGTTTATTCACATCAGTAAATTTGCAGATACAGGATATGTAGTATGGGTTTTGAGCTTGCTTTTAATTTCTTTATTCTTTAGTAATTATTAAATTGTTAAGATTATAAAATAGTTAAGATTGTGTGTAAAGTACAGGTTGTCCTGTTCAGCGCCTACCTGTTCATGTTTCATTGATGGCAATTAAAAAATAATAATAATTCTGAAAGCTTTTGAAAAAATGAAGCACAGTAATGAAAACTATAATATCATTGATCCTCTCTGCCTGCATTCACCCATATCAAGTCTTCTCCTTTTGAAAAAGATTTAAAACCGATTGGCAGGCTGTGGGTAAAATGCAATCCAAAATTCCTACAAAGAAGGGTAAGCCGTGCCAAAAAGATGCAGCTATGTTCACCTGTGGAGATTACCGGCTTACCTCAAGTTCGGAGACACTGTGTCCCTATTATAGGGTCTTGGGTAGATTACTGTATAATGAAGTCAATCTGAACTACCTCTGGGGGGGACCTATGGCCAGATTGCCCTTATTATGTGTTGTGCGTGTATCTCCTAGTTCATAGAAGAAGCCTTTTAGGATTTGAAGAGTGTTTGTGTGGAAGCCTCAAAATCGCACCTGAACAATGCATGCGACTAGTGTCTTCATAAAGAAGGTGTCTTGAAGCTGTCATCAGCAGCAAAGGTTTTTTTATGAAGTATTACATTTCAGACAGCGTCATTTCTTATTATTACACATCACTAAATCTATGGCCATCTATGGTTTCAGATCCTTGTCTTTGTGGGTTGGATGGGTTGTTACCAACATTTGTGGAGATATTCACATCAAACTTGTTTTTTCTAAAAAATAACACAATATATCGGTTTATTTGTGAACGTCATAAACCTCTTATTACTCACATCTACCAAATACATCATGAAGGTTACATATCATAGGCTATTTACATAGTAACATGACATCACAGTTCATGTTACATATTATGTACACTGGAGCACTAACTATAGCTCCTATGGCGGCTATGCCTGCCTGCCATTATTTACATTTTTACACATCATACATGGCACTTAATCATAAACCCTTATGATGCACACTCAGTCAACAGGACCATATCATGACTCTTTAGTCGGTCCCAATGGCTGTTATGGCCGCCTGGCCTTCATTCACATGAGACAACATACATGGCATTTTTACATCGACCATTATACTTTACACATGAACCATCACACATAGTCAACGGGACCATATCATGACCTAACAGTCGGTCCCAATGGCGATTATGGCCGCCTGGCCTTCATGGGCTCCACTCATCACAGGGCTCACTTACGCACACAGAGACCAGCAATGGGCTACAGCCTTCTCAGACCCATACATAAGTCAACGGGCTCCATATGGCTCAGAGGGACAGGTGTCTCCCACATGGAGAGCCCGGCTTCCCGCCTCATCCCAGCGGGACGGGGACCCCCTCTGCCTCACGTCCTCACATCCTGGAGGTCACGTCTGGTCTGCCTCCCATCTCCAGTCTCTCTCACAACACTAGGCAGCTTCTTATCCTGGCTGCCACACCCACACCTGCAACACAGTGAGTCAATCAGCATATCTCACTCACACACACAGACCTGGGAGTAGTTAACCCTTTGTACTCCAGTCAGGTCTAGCACAGCAATAACCCCTACATACAGGCTCAGATACTGTTAACCATGTGTGCACGGCTCAAAACATGTGTGATGTATACCAGCCATGGGCCCTCATGCTGGTCATACCTTACATATATATATATATATATATATATATATATATATATATATATAAATATATAAATGCAGAACAATAAGCAATAAGTACAGTTCCCACAGTGGGTTCACCATTGATTATTCTAGTTTTTTTTTATATGTCTAGGGTCTCATTTGTCAAAATGCGCAAATAAATGAAAGAAAGAGGAAATGTTGCCATAGAAACCAGTTATCTGCTGTCTTGCTTCTAGGGTATTTCAGAAGAAGGGTTGCCCTGACGAGACAACTCCTTTTAATAAAACGTTGAATTATAGAACTGATTTGTTCAATACCAGGCAACGTGATGACTGAATGTAAAGGGATATGCTGTTAATTCAGGTTGTGGTTTATCTATAGAAGAAACAAGCAGCGAATAAATGTTATTTTCTAGCAGCAGATGCCGGAGGCCTAATGACTAGAAAAACAGGTTAGAAATATTTTAATGTAAAAGTTTCTGCAAAGCTCCAGAACAGCTGATGATGTAGTATTGGGTATTAGTCATTTTTCTTTCATTCATGTTTTGGTATTTAATTTCAGAAAAGTTTAATTGTGGCATTCAGTGGATAGAGAATAAGGGAGCCTGGTATTGTGCCTCCGCTCTATTGACGTACGTGACTGATGCCAACCCTTTAAAGGGAACCTTTTGGCTCATTTTAGGCCATTAACCTGCCAATACCTGTCCCTGCACCTTGCTAGCTCATCCCTAACCATCCCTCTCTGAGCTAAAACTACAGTATAAAGCTTCTGAAAAATGATTTAATAACTTACATGCAGTCTATGCCATAGACTGGAATGGGCGGTCTCCAGGGCTCCATTCTCCCTCCTCGTTGCTCTTATCACGCCCTGCTGAGCGTCATCACTCTGTGTCCTCTGTTGGAATTCCCACCTCCTTCATGCAGTATGACATCTGTTCTGGTCCGGTGCAATGTGGGTGTACGGCCCGGCTTCAGTATGCGCACTGCGCATGCGCCGGGAGCCGGGTCGTATACCTGATAGGCCCCCACAATGCAATGAATATGCAACATAGAATATGTGCACTCGTCTAGGTGACACACTTTATACCATCCTTACTTACTAAAGCTATGTTCACAGGTGATCAAAAAAGAGGCATCCAAGGCAGAAATCTGAGGAGATGAGCAGTGTGGGGTTCTAATATACTGGAACTGCTATTAAAATTCTTTACCAGGCCAATCATACCTGTTTATACGATGAGCTACATTGATTTAGTACTTGTTCATATGTAGCAGGAGAACGTTTGCTATTCATTGTATGAGAAACTTGGGGTAAAAACGCTATCTAATTACAGGTGTATGCTATTTTGTGCACATTTCAGATAAATCCCAATTGATAATAGAAGGAAATCCATTAGGACAACCTCATATACTACATCTGTTAGCAAGATGTTAGCATTTCCCTGAAGTTATTATCCACCTGTTGGGCACTAGCAGCTTGCTTTACCATGTCCTATAACAAGTGCCAAGTATTGTCTAAAATATCTAGGTACCTCTCCATTGCTGCCTATATACTGTGGTGTGCTGACTAGTGTATATATGCGGCAGCACATTGCTTATGTAACTCCATCTTGTGGTTAGTGAAAGAAGAAGAAAAAACTTAAAGGGAACCTGTCACCAGGTTTTTGCAACGTAATCTGAGAATAGCATATTATAGGACCTGAGATCCTGATTCCAGCGATGTGTCACTTACTTAGCTGCTCAGTGTAGTTTTCATAAAATCACTGTTTAAACAGCTGGAGATTATCATTAGCAGTCTACTTGGCCGCTGCCAGGAAGTCTGGTATATTCACAGACTGCTAAATCTGCAACAGAGAAAACAGTAATTTTATCAAAATGACAGCAAGCAGCTCAGTAAATGACACATCACTGGAATCGGGGTCTCTGTCTCTACATTATGCTGCTCTCAGATGGGATGGCAAAAACTAGGTGACAGGTTCCCTTTAAGAAATGCTGGTTAAAAACTACAGGAACTTTCTGTGTGCACTTGGAAATACATATATTTATATTATAAAATAAAATGTGTATATGAGGGTGTGTGTGTGAGTGTATATATATATGTGTGTGTGTTGTGTGTGTGTGTGTGTGTGTGTGTGTGTGTATATGTACGTATGTATGTATGTATGTATGTTTGTGTGTGAGTATATATATATATATATATATATATATATATATATATATATATATATATATATATATATATATATATATATATATATATATATATTATAATGTGTGTGTGTGTGTGTGTGTGTGTGTGTGTGTGTATGTATAAATGACTTAAATAGAGCACGCTGCAGTTATCTTCTAATTCTCTTCCACACTTTTTGTTTTTGTGTATGCTTTCCATTTTTTATCAGTCATCTCCACATTTACATTATCAGTAACTGTGTGTGTCTGCCAGTCATGCTTTACTGTTTGTATGGTTACCTTCAGAACAACTCATGTTTTGTTTTATTTTGTAATTTTTTGGAGGTTTTTTTTTTTTTTGTTGTTCTTGGTTCATTTTTAGGCCAGGGTAATAATTGCCAAACCGTACTCATTCGATCTGTATGGGTTGGATTGAAATAAAAAATTGTGGAGACTGCAAAATTCCTTAAAGGTATAATCATAGATTTTCTCCTTTTTATTTTTTTTTAACTTAAGGAACTCAAGCACTACAGAATGTTGTGTTTAATACATCGTAATTGACATACACCGCTGGCAAAGATGACGATGGATGACATCTTTGACACCATAGTGCCAAAAAAGATCTGTTTGAAAGCAATGGGATTTGTCATCTGATCCGTTTTGCCTTCTTATGTTCGTATGTGTGTAGAAGAAAATAAAGACCAACAGCACCATTACTCTGCGGTCATAGTCCCCTTATCTTTGCGGCCTTCACACTTGCGGTTCCCTCCGCAGCGTCCTGCGGAGGGGAACCGCAAGCTGAGCGCAGGCACCGCAAGTCCCTATGTTTAACATGGGGACGCGGGCGCCTGCGCTCTGGTGCAGATTGGCATGTGCACCCATTCACTACAATGTTTGATTTGTACGCATGCGGATGCCTGCGCACAAACCATACATTCTCGTCCGCATCAGGAGCGCGACATGTCGTAAGTTCTAACTATGAGTCGTTAGTGAGGTTTTTAAGGCTGCATGTTTTCACTAAGTGAAAAATGCATTGTCTGACCGTTCCAGTAAGTTGATGAAAGTTGTAGAAACCTCATGACTACCATATTTTTAAAAGAAAAAACAAACCTTGTATACACTGACCTGGGGTGCTTTTGAAATCAATCCGCAACATGCATGTACATTTCTCTTGGTGATATATGTTTTATATGTGGATTTTCTCCAAAGAATCTCAATAGATGTGGGAAAATCCGCAATCCAAAGCGCATGGAAACCAGAAACGATCACCAATCCAGTTTTGTTCAAGCAGTTCTGGGAAGCATCAAAAACAAAGCAGCTTTATTTAAAACCTGATATGTCTAAAAGTAACAAAGACTAAGGTGTAATAAAAAAAAATGCATGGCAGGAAGCTTAACGCTATGTGCATACTGGGCGTTTGCGATCTGGTTTTTTGTGCTGTTTTTCCACAAAAAAATGGATCAACTTTTGTCAGGCCAGCAAAGTCTGAGACTTCTGAAATGCCTTGTCGACGGCTGTGTGTTTTCCTGATAAGGTTTTGCTGTAAAACCACTCTAATCCTTACCCTCCCCGGCGATCCCATGGCAAGTTCCTATGATTTCTTCCTCCCAGGCACTGCAGATGCTGTGTTTATCGATCTTCCAGGACCTGCACACCATGTGACTCAGCCTGTCACATCATGCACAGGATCTTGCAGTACCGAACCCGGAAATAAGAAATTGACAGTAACCGCAGGATCGCCAGAGGATGAGAAAGGGTCTGTCTGTGTGTCTCTGTGTCCCCTCATTTGCTTTTGCACAAATGCAGCTGCAAAAGTGATCCGTTTGTGCTTCTTTTTAAAAATCTGATAAGGTTTTCATGCGGAATTTTTCTGAGCACAAACGGATCACTTTTTTGTCTGTACACATAGCCTTATCGGTACAGAAAATCTGCAACATCAAACACTTACGATATCAGGGGCGGACCTACCGTGGTACAGCTGGTTCAGCTGCACCAGGGCCCCGACCGGTTGGGGGCCCCTGAAGCCTGCAGGAGGGCCCCCAGCCGACCCCCGTAACCCATGTCAGAGGAGAGGAGGGCAACTGAGGGAAGCTTCCTGCTTCCCTTGGCTGATCCTGCCCCTCCTCTCCTCTTCCGCCCCGACTCCCAGGACTGCATTTGGCGGTTCAGCGCAGGCAGGGAGCCGCATCTCCCCCCTCCTCGCCGACGACCGCTAGCACCCACAAACACCCCCCCCCCCCCCCCCCGCTCCTCACTATGGCTGCACTAGGGCACCCCGGGATCAGGATCCGCCACCGTACGATATACTCATTGTGGCAATGTAGCCATGAAGTGGTTGTGACCACAGACTTCTCATTCCTCCCAGCGGCTGCACTGTGCGCCGCAAGAGTTCAACAGTTTCTAAGCTGAAACCGGATCACCATTGTGCCATATGCATGTTCCCGGCAGCAACAACGCTAGTGGGCATGGTATCACTCCATACATTAGAAGGGGGCTCATGCCCGGACCATGCATACCACATAACTTCAGCTCATTCCTGGCTTAGAAACAGTTCAGTCATCTCAGCGCACAGTGCGGGAGTCTGCAGTTACAGAGTGACTGCAAAACTATCAGTTTACACCACACATCCCTTGAACGGATTGGCTGAGTTGTGGGAGAATGTACCGAAAAGTCCTGCTTCCCTAAATTGTTGCTGTTGTTGTATAACCATTAAAATGGTGATATGTGCAAATACTACTTCTTCTTTGATTCCTTCTGTCCGTTTTGTTGTGCACTTTTATTCATTACGAAGTGACCGATTTCTATTAATGTATTTTTTTTAAGATAATCCACAAGTTTATTGTTTTAAATAGAAACCTCGCTGCGCTGGTGTACCCACGTCACCCGAAGCCGGAAATGACGCGATTCGCGTCATACAGCCGCACACTGCAGCCCCGCCAACACAAAGGAGAGAGGGGAGGCGCGCATTTCAATCAGCGTTGAAGATCACGCCTATTGAGGCGTGATATTAGGAAGAGGGAGAGCCTGCCTGGGTGACTATGAATACAGTAGTCACTAATTAACATCGCTAATGAGTGAGTTTAATAACGTTTTTATACATTTTCACTAGGTGCATTTAGGAGTCAAAAGGAGTGTAGGATAAGTGATAATATGCACTAGGGACATTTTTAATAGGTTATGAGGCGTTTTGGGGGTGACAGGATGCCTTTAAATACGAGTTGCTTTTCACTTTGCTAGTTAATTGTGTTAATGAATCCGCACCTTTCTGGGTGTCAATAATGAGAGTGAGGAGCATATCTGCCATAGACTGTCTGGCACTGTCAGGGTTCAGTGTAAACTTTGCCACCTCTGAGGATCACGGTCTCATTGTGTGAATACTTCTGCTTGCCATCTCCTAGTTTAACACACCAAAAAACAAGTCTCCTGAAGGCAATATGCAAATAGTCTACCTAAAGTGGCGTCGCTCAACAAGGAGAAGCCTTCCCCCTTCCACCTCATGAAAGAAATAAATGTCTATGATTTCAGAAGTCAATTTTTGTTTAGGTGAAAATGTAGCAAAGTATGGCAGCTGTTCATCAAAAAGTCGTTTTACTGCTTCCCATTAAAATGTCTCGTATAAAATGTCTTCATTTGATCAGAGGTTCGCGTTCTTCATCAAAGACTTACAATTCCAGTTCTGCAGCTCCAAAATAATTATTCCTCGCAGTCTTCCGTCGTCCTTCTGCACATTGTGAATTCATGAGAAAAATGCCTTAAGAAGCTTGAATGTCCCATTAAATTGTGTTTTCTGCACTTCTTCTTAAGAAATGACAAAACCGCTAATTCCCAAATACACTCGTATTATCAAAATGTTAGTATTAAATAGAGCAGATTCGCCTGTTATACCCTGAAAATCTGTACACAGAATGTAGGTGCAAAGATTCAACTGGTAGAGAGTCCTGAGGTCAGTGTGTGTCTGGAGATGGAGGCTACAATGGACTGGAATGGTAAGGAAGGAAAATGTGTCTGTAGTGCCACTCAAGAAGTCATGGGTGCATACAAGGGAGCTTTATAGTGCAGGTCCAAAGAGGAACCTTTACTTGTACAGAGACAACTGTCAACGAGTTTCTCCCATAATCGTCATACATCACCTAATCACAGGATTGACAATAAATGTATAATCACTAAAGTCCATCATAAGAATAAGGGTCTGTTGTATGAATGGAGTGGTTCAGAGCATGTGCAACCACTGCCCTATTCACTGTTTATAAGAGAGGTGGCATATGCTCCTTATCGCTATGAATACAGTGGTGGGGTGATTATGGGATGACCCTTCCGAAGGTCTGTGCTGTAGTTTGGACTAAAATGGTTAACCAGTATATTGTGTGTATAAAGGTACCGTCACACGGTACAACGTTGCAGCGATGTCGGAAGCGATTCCGCGGATGTGCGCTCGCTTCTGACATCGCTCCCTGAGGTGTCACACGGGATATGTTGCCAGCGACGCCGCCGCGATGTTGCAGCAGCTATCGCTTGCTGTGTTGTGCACAATGATACGCATCAGTGTTGTTAATAGGAGAACTCACTGGCAACATCGCTATCGCCGTGTCACATGGAGCGATGTTTGCTGATCGCTGGAGCAACATCGCCAGGTTTACCAAAATGTTGGTAAACCTGTCAACTGCGATCCAGCAATTTATCGCAGTTGCATTGTGCTGTTACACGGCACAACGCACCTGCGATGTCGCTGCACCATCGCTAAACCCGGGACATTTCAGAGATGTTGCAGGCAACATCACCTCGTGTGACGGTAACTTAAGAAGTAGCATGTATCAAGGATGCAATGAAACTCGTAGTTTTAGATGGTCATTGTGGTACTGATATATAGTGATAGTTTAATGTCAATATGACATAGGCTATTATGTTGTTTTGCAGTTTTCCAACCTGAACCACCATATGAATAACTAAGTGTATGCCGCTTTATTGTTGTCAAACATTGGTGTATTAGTCATTTATGGACATGACCGTCCTAGAACTACCACTACGTGGTGTGGGTCACATGCAGTGTTGTGACTTGTGACACAGCCTGTTTTTCACTTGTTCCAATTATGGTGCCATTTGTTGCCAAGCTGTGACCTATTAATCAGTATTGTAAAACCAACAAAACGGAGGCAGACAACACAGGCTTTCATCAGGATCGGACTATATTGAGTCAGCAAGCCTCACGTAAAATCACTTGGGTATCTAATCATAATATAGAGGCAATAAAGGTTTTGTGTGTGTCACCACCATCTGTCTGTTTCCAGTGATTTTAGAATAGTATAATTTATATGTGATAATATTGCATCTTATTTTGGTATGCAGCTGTAGCCTCGCTGACTGTTTCTCAAAAGATCTAAAACAGATGTCTAAGGAGATGTTCCCACGATCCTGAGACACTATATCCTGGACACACTGTCCCCTCTCCTGCAGGGACACCGGTGATCTCCATGTGTTAATGCAGCCACACGTGCCCATGACCTGCGTTCGGGGCCCAGTGGCTTTTCCCTGGATTCACCCACTAAGATCACCTCCGACTCTGCAGCGCTAATTCGATATGCTGCGAACAAGTGGTGGCATGGAAAGCTGCCTGGCATGTCGGTGAACACTGTGGAGTATAGAAGCACAGTAGGCATGGGATTTCTGTAAATCCCACTGTGCTTGTACTGTACAATTCAGCATTATGGACACAGTACAAACACGCTGCGTCCATAACACTGCAGACACTGATAGTGGGAACACTGCCTTAAGGAGCCACGTGGGAAAATGATTCTTATAACTGGTTTTCTATTTTTTTTTTTTTAAATGGCATCACTCTGATCAAAAGAAGTTTGGCAGATTAGCCCCATTTACTTAAAGAGGACCTGTCATCCGCCTGGTGCATGGCAATCTAAATGCAGCACTGAATGCAGCATGTCTGCTGCATTCAGGGAAGGGGTTTACCATGTGTCTATGCTGTGTATACCGAGATATAGGCTTAGAAAAACATAGTTAGAAGCCATGGAGGCAGTCCCTGTGGCTGGAGTGAGTTCGATTGACTGGGGGGCCATTCCCTCCCCCTGCCTCTCTGTGCTGCTTCTGCTGTGGAGGCTCTTCCCTCCTCCTCTCCTGCTCTCAGTCACTCAGAGCGGATGCAAATCATTTGTCCTGAAGTCAGCTCCAGATTCCTGCCCTGGTGTCTGAACAAAGCATAAACCGTACAACAGAAAGCGGCACAGACAGGCAGAGGGGGAGGGAATGGCCCCCAGTGAATCAAGCTCTCTCCAGCCACAGTGACTACCTCCATGGTTTCTAACTGTAAGTTTTTCTAAGCCTGTATCTCGAGGTACACAGCACACAGACACATGAGGGACCCCTTCCCTGAATGCAGCAGACATGCTGCATTCAGTGCTGCATTTAGATTGCCATTCATCAGGGGGGTGACAGGTCCTCTTTAACGAAGACTTAGATGTAATACCAGGCACAGCCTAATGAGCAAAGTAGCGCTGTTTGTTGAAGTCGTGTTTTTATATCTAGACCTCTTAAGGCCATGTTAAACCCTGTTAACGCTATACAAAAGTAGTCTATCATTAAATGGAGATGCGCTTCTATAACTGCACAGGTAATGTAATCAATCACAAGTAGGTTCAGCTAAATGTGGATGTATTTTCTGTCTTCCAGATCGCCTTCTTGACCCTGACTCTATTCCCTATCCGTCTGTTTTTCGCTGCATTCATGATGCTCCTGGCATGGCCATTTGCCTTCATTGCTGCTATGGGCCGTACGGGAAAAGAACTTGAGCAGCCCATGTCCTGGTGGAGAAAGTGAGTGCTATCAATGATCCTGCTACTGTAAATAATTGCTACCAAACGGACAGACTTGTAATGACAAGCATGTACTGTATTTCCTGTTCTATTTGGGTTACTTCTCTTTAGGAAAGTGAGTAGTGAGCTCTTTCTGTAGTTTGTTTGTCAGCCTGTGGTTTCTAAATTATTCTCATACTAGAAATTAGCTAAGTAGGTTACAGCTAAAGTAGAGACAATACTAAAAAGTTTAATATGGAATTTCTAGAAAAAATGAATTTAAAAGACAAATGAAAAGAAGAAAATGGGGTGTGCACATGGTGCAACTTTTTTCTCATCCAGGAGCTAGTTGAGAAAATAATTGGTCATCTGCTCTTCCTCATTGACTACCATTGGTCCAGGCACAATGTGTGATTATATCTCATTGCACTTGTTCGATTCATTTGCTCATGTGTACGAGGCATAACAGGTGCTGGTGGATCAGATATCCACTTGTGGCTGTTAACCAGTTCATTGTGGCTGCCAATCACTGACAGTGGCATTTAACATGCAGTGGTAAGAAGCATGTCACTGATCCCACCCATCAGCACCCTGTCACGTGATCGCAGGGTGCTGATGGGTTGTCATGATTGTCGGTGGTCAGTTGAAGACCCCTATGCCTGTCATCACAATTCTCCTGCAAGGCATTCATAGGCGATCATGATTTCTGCTATACAGAGCAGTTCTGAAGTGGTGGTGCGGGGAGGGGGGGAGGGAGTCCCGGTGGTGACCCGCTGGTGGTACTACACAAGGTGCCATATTGGAACATCCATCACTTGGATATTCCAGTATGGCGATCGGAGTACTTCTGGTGCACCACGGTGGATTGCGGGATTTGGGGACGTCTGGACGTATGTGGATGACGGACCATTTTAGTTCAGTGTATATTAAATGTTTGGGATCTTCATACTTGTACAGACCTGAGAAATTATATTACTGGGTCAGTGCTACCATATAGTGAATATTGTAAATAAAAAAAACAAAAAATTATGGAATTGCACTGTTTTTTGTTTTTTTTTGTACACTATGTGGTAGAATGAATAGTGTCGTACAAAAGTACAACTTACCCACAAAAAAATCAAGCCCTCATATGTCTACATTGATAGAAAAATAAAGTTATGGCTGTTGGGAGAAGGGGAGGGAAGAACGGAAATCGCTTGGGGAGGGAGCAGTTAATGCTCCACTCAGTGGTCCAGAACACTTGTTCCAACAGTACGTAGAAGTTCTTAAGATCAGAAGCTGAGATAATCTAGGTACACATTATGATTGCGGCTGCTGTCAAGTATTTCCAGCCATAAGGTGGAATATGCCAGACGTCTGTATAGGAAATTGACTTTACTACTCGGCTAAAAGGGTATTGTCAAGTTTTGAAGTTATTCAGTATGTGTGGGATGAGCGTCAACTTCCCAGCCATAGGGGTTCAAACCTCTGGAGCTCCCCACTGATCCAGTGAACCTAGGAGCTAAAGAACCCATTGTGAATGGTGCTGTGATCGGTTGGGCAGAGCTCTGTTCCAACCATTCTTGGGTGCATTCAGACAACCATATAAACCAGTCTGAGTTCAGACAGCAATGTTCATACTGGGAACGCATCTTCCATTCTGAGTGTGACTGCTTTTATACAGGAGCTGCGGCCAGCCTGAGCAGTGCAGTCCTATCTCTGAGGGTGTGAGCACACAATGCAGACGCACTGTGTGTTGGACAAAACGCTGTAGTTCCTGATCATGTGCGTGCAGCCTGATTTATATGGTTATCAAAATGCACCTTTTAGGGTACCATTACATGTTGCAACATTGCATGCCGTTTCACTTGCGAATTTGCTGATTGCAATGAAATTATGGACACATTGTTCCATTTGTACACAGCCACAAAATGGAGCAATGTGTCCATGATTTCACTGCAACCAGCAAATTGCCAGTGAAATTGCCTAGCAATATTGCCACGTGTGATGGAATCTTTAGGGTTTGCTCACATCTGATAAAATCGGGTTGCACTCACACCAATATTAAACAGTGAGGTAGGGTTGATCTTTAGTATATTTCCTCAGCTGTTTCCACCCTGAAAAAAAAAATGTAGGATGCTGCATATGATTGTGTAATACGTCCAAGACTCTTTTGCACACTTGCATAGCGCTCACATGACATGGAATGCCAAATATAGTTCACTCGTCTATCTTTTGTGGATGAAAATTGGACCAATTTATTTTTTTCTGTACGTGGATGGGAACAAACGCATTACTCTGCTAGTCTTTTGCACTGTCAAAACAATGAATGAAACAGATATGGGCATGATCAGCCACAGCTCCATTCACATAGGGCCCCCCATTCTTGGCATCTATGGGAGTCAGACCCCTCACGATCGGGAAGTTGTCCTATATCCATTGCTTCTAGTTGGGTTTTTATCACAGCATCCACTGTTATCAGTATACTGCTGCATCCTATGAGTAAGGACTATTAGCCCAACACGCGTAAGTGGTTTCTAAAACCTTGGGTCATGAATCAGTTGCTTTCACAACCCTTTTTCAGATTTTAAAATGTTGAAATAAAAGACTTGTTTTTATACTGTCTCCTGGACAAGTTGTTGGAATTTCCTATTCACTAATGTGGCCACTCATCCTGGTATAGGATCCTCATTCAGTTATATATGGCCCCCATCTCTGCGCACGCACACAAATATAAACAATTATTCTCACCGTTTATCGCTCCCCAGTACAAAGTCCTGTTGTCATGTCAGCAGCTGATCAACATGTAAGCACACAGTGTATGACATCACTGTCATGTGCCGCTTCTCACACGCCGTCAGCTGCCGGCACAAGAGGACGTCACGCTGCTGCGGGGGAGCACTGAACAGGGAGTATAATAAGCTGTCCTTTGCCAGGATATTCCCACGCACTTCGACTTGGGCGTGGGAGACAGTGACTATCCACACATGATCATAAACTGGCGCTGCTACTGCCTGCCTCCGGTGCCCCCATGCCCCACCACAGCCAGCGCGTACATCCAGTACTACAAGGCGCACTCCCACTTTCCCCTCAAATTTCTGGGGGGAATTGCATCTTATAGTCTCAAATACAGTATACACTTCTTTTTTATTTTTATTTTTTTGTGGTTTTTTTTTTTTTTTTTTCCTCTTCTTTTTTTTGTTTCAAATCTCATACAAAATCTATCTAGTCTAGATTAGGTTGACCAAAGATTTAATCTGGCATCCACTAATCTTAAAAATGTAATAATCTGCAGTATATCATGGAAATCACTATTGAAAACCAAAAAAATGTTTTGATCAAACCCAGAGCTATGGTGACAAATGTTCTCTTCATTACGGGATTGCTACCCTTAATAATGATTATCATAGGTCTCTGTGAGGTTGTTTTTTTTATTTTTTTTTTTATTTAATAAATAATATCAAATAATCCAAACCATGTGTGTGTGCATAATGAGGTAGATTGGGAAGATTTGGAGATGGCCATGGCTGGGATTTAAACCAATGGCTGCTGTGTCTCATCCAAATGACAGTCACTATAACCCTCTTCTGTGTTCTCTCTGGATGCCATGATACGTGACTCGGCATGTTTGATCCTGTAGTAGATCTGGTTTGCTGACTTGGCTAATATGTGTATCCAAGCTCTGCGGCCTCAAAGAGAAGCCGCAAACAAAGCTATAGCTTCTCTCTTTAGAGTAGCTTGGAGACGCCAAGGTTCCTCTCTGAGATTGACACCCGTGTGTTTTCATTTCTTTAAATCCAATGCGCCCTCCCTTCCAAAAAACATTTAATGCAAAAAAGAATTCTTGATTTCTTTTATCCCTACAAAATTGATTCTATCAGGTGTTTTTTATTTTGAAGTTTTATTCACTTATTTCTATAGGATGGGGACTATTACCAGTGGGTTTTACTGTAAAAAAAAAAAAAAAAAAAAAAAAAAGCAGGGCATGTCCGCAAACCAATCCCCCTCCCCGTAAGGAAACAAACAAAAAAAACTAGCATGTTATAGAGCATTTAACCTCTTTAAACTTTTTACTAAAGGTTCTTGTCAAGTACTTTATATTGATGGCCTCATCTTGGGATGGGTCATCAATATGAGATCTGTGTGTTGCAAGCAGCTGCTACCAGAAGTGAACAATTGCAGAGCTTCTGTTTGCTGGCTGCAGCAGGGTACAAATGAATAGACGTGGAAGTGCAGTACTAGTCACAGCCACTATGCAGTTGATGGCGCTCTGCAGGTCCATTCCGCAACTGAGCACATCCAGCACCAAAAACAGCCCATCAGATATTGATAACCCATCAGAACAATAGGTCATCACTGTAAATGCATCTAAATACATTCCCTAAATACCTTTAACTTAAACCTGTGCATCATAATTACCACCGTCTTATTAAACCTGCATGAATATGATCTAAAATGTTAATAGGACATTATTATACTGCGATACTGGCGATGTCAGAAGTGCTCATGCTAAGATGAGGCTGCTGTGACCTGAGAAATATTTCACAGTGTGTTTTGTTGGGTATCTGCAGGTCACACAGCCTCTCGGCATTCAGAAGAGGTAGATAGCAGTGCAACAGCTTCATCTTGGTGTCCGTACCCCTGATATCGTCCTCATTACATCAGAATATCTACTGGCAATGCTAAACGGGAAGGAATGACCCCCTATTGCAGAGGGTCACCAGTACCTATCCTATTTCTTATCTCTTTTTCTTTCAGAATATTTTTCCTATCCAAGAGAACATGGAGTCACACTGGTGTATAACTCATGCAAGAACTGCGTTGCACTGCCTGGACTGTCTGCGTCTCTCCTGACCCGAGAGTGACAGCTTCATGTATTTCTATGCAGCTGACAGGCTCAGGTCAGGTGAGCAGACAGCCAGTCTGGGCATTTTGATGCGATCCTCGCACTAGTCATACTATAGTGTGACTCTAGCCTACAAGTTAGTCTTAGGGTATGTGCACATTGGAAGTTTTTTGAGCTGTTTTTTAGCGTTTTCTGTCGGCGTTTTCCGCTGAGTTTTATGTAAATTTATGTTAATCCTAACCAGTGGTTGGATTAACATGCTAGTCAATGGATTTCAGAAAATCCCTAAAGGTACCGTCACACGCGTCAATTTTGCTAGCAATTTCACTGGCAATTTACTGGTTGCAGTGAAATCATGGATACATTGTTCTGTTTTGTTGCCGTGTAGAAATGGAACAATGTGTCCATGATTTCACTGCAACCAGCAAATTGCCAGTGAAATTGCTTGCAAAATTGCTGCGTGTGACGGTACCTTAAGGGTATGTGCACATTGGACGGTTCTGCATCATTGCAGACCATCAGAAAACCGGAGTAGAATTTCAGGAGGTGAAATTCCTGACCTCAGCAGTTTCCATCGTTTTTTGAGCGTTTTCTCGGCGGTTTTCTGGCAGTTTTTCTTGGCGTTTTTAAGACTGTTTGTTTTTTGTGCACTTGTAAGCTAGATACGCTGGAAAAACGCTCAAAAGAAGTCACATGCTCTATCTTTGAAAACCGGTGGAAAACCGGTGAAGAAAGTGGAAAGGAGAAAAAAAAAAACGTTCTAATGTACACAGCGTTTTCTGTAGCGCGCAGTCGTTAGGACATCATTAGGACATCGTTGGTGAGATGTCACGTCTAGATATCGTGGACGACGCACCAACAATGTAGCGAGCAGCTATCGTTGGCACAACCCAGCGAACGATACTTGTTCACTGATGTGAGTAGGTGAAGTCGTTAACGACATCGTTATCGCGGTGTCACACACAACAATGCACCAGGTTGGCTGATCGAGGATCGTCTGATTTGAGAACATGTTCTTAAACCTGCGATCAGCGATCCAATGATTTATCATAGTTGTATCTCGTAGTTACACGCAACGACGGTCTTACGATGTCGTTTCAACGACTCCAAACCCGTGACGTTTCAGCGATATCGTACCGTGTAACGGTACCTTAAGGCCAAACAAAGTATAAGCTAAGGTGTTGGCCTAGTAGCGGATATAGCCCATAAAAAAAAATCTCAGCTTTTAGTGGTGTATTTATCTTGCAGAAATTTGACATTTAATGAAATCTGCTCATTAGGGTGCACATCTTGTGTGTTCCTGAGGCTTGGTGCATGATTCCTCACACTAGTTTCTCATGCCCTGGCCTCCATCATTGTTACTTTTCACTCCAGTCAAGACAATGCTATATGCAGTGAATTGAGGCGGGGGCATGCAAAACGGTGCACCGAGTCTCTTGGCCAAACCAGGACTTGGATGTGCTTTCAATTGTCTTTCCCTTTCAAGTTTATAATATTAGATATGCCCCACCAGTGGCTTTGGCACCCATCCAAGACTTTATGGCATTTGCGTTCATATTGAGCACCCCCTTTTTTCCTTAGTTGCTGATCTCTCAATACTAGTTGACCTGTCTTGACATGTGGAAGTGGAGAATACAAGAGTTCACCCATGTTTGGGATCTCGATTAGCAAAAACGGGAGCTGCTGTACAGAACCTGCCTCTTTAGTAGCATTAGTGTATTACTGGCTGTCATTCACTAGATTATATGTTTGTCATGCCACATTTCTCCTGCAACTGCTGTGATTTAAGCTTATTGCCAGCAGGGAGTCATTCTGAAAAGGGTTGTCCAGATGGAGCAGAATTTCCCCTAATAAATTACTATTTTGCTGTTTCTTAGCTGTTTAGTCTTCAATAAAGGCAACAGTTTAGATTTCCACAATCACTACTAATGGCAACCATCACAGTGACTTCCAGATCTCTCAAGATCTTGGGTATACATGCAGTGCCATGCCTTTCTCTTTATTCTACTGCCCTGCTGGGAGCTGAAAGGCTCAGGAGTGTTTGACATAGTGCTGCAGAGATTGTAAGCTTGTGGGGAGGGCCCTCACTCCTCTTGGTATCTGGTGAGTTATGTTACTCTGTATAGTCACCTATTGTCTGTACATGTCCCCTCTGAATTGTTAAGTGCTGCAGAGCATGTTCGGTGCTATATAAATAAAATTATTATTGTAAGTTAAGAGGAACCTGATATGCAGGCAGAATGTTATAGAGCAGGAGGAGCTGATCAGATCTATGGCCATTTTTGCTTTTTGTGGGAAAAGCTTCAGTAACCCTTGTGTTTTACTAACTGAAATCCTTGGGGATTGTATGAGTATGGATCCACTGGGCGGTCCTCCTCAGTGATATGCCCTGCTCGGCAATTGGTCCTCCTCAGTGATAGGTCCTGCTCGGCAATTGGTCCTCCTCAGTGATAGGCCCTGCTCGGCAATTGGTCCTCCTCAGTGATATGCCCTGCTCGGCAATTGGTCCTCCTCAGTGATATGCCCTGCTCGGCAATTGGTCCTCCTCAGTGATGGGCCCTGCTCGGCAATTGGTCCTCCTCAGTGATATGCCCTGCTCGGCAATTGGTCCTCCTCAGTGATGGGCCCTGCTCGGCAACTGGCCCTCCTCAGTGATAGGCCCTGCTCGGCAATTGGCCCTCCTCAGTGATGGGCCCTGCTCGGCAATTGGTCCTCCTCAGTGATGGGCCCTGCTCGGCAATTGGTCCTCCTCAGTGATGGGCCCTGCTCGGCAACTGGCCCTCCTCAGTGATAGGCCCTGCTCGGCAATTGGCCCTCCTCAGTGATGGGCCCTGCTCGGCAATTGGTCCTCCTCCGTGATATGCCCTGCTCTGCAATTGGTCCTCCTCAGTGATGGGCCCTGCTCGGCAATTGGTCCCCCTCAGTGATGGGCCCTGCTCGGCAATTGGCCCTCCTCAGTGATGGGCCCTGCTCGGCAATTGGCCCTCCTCGGTGATGGGCCCTGCTCGGCAATTGGCCCTCCTCAGTGATGGGCCCTGCTCGGCAATTGGTCCTCCTCAGTGATATGCCCTGCTCGGCAATTGGTCCTCCTCAGTGATGGGCCCTGCTCGGCAATTGGCCCTCCTCAGTGATGGGCCCTGCTCGGCAATTGGCCCTCCTCAGTGATGGGCCCTGCTCGGCAATTGGCCCTCCTCAGTGATGGGCCCTGCTCGGCAATTGGTCCTCCTCAGTGATATGCCCTGCTCTGCAATTGGTCCTCCTCAGTGATGGGCCCTGCTCGGCAATTGGTCCCCCTCAGTGATGGGCCCTGCTCGGCAATTGGCCCTCCTCGGTGATGGGCCCTGCTCGGCAATTGGCCCTCCTCGGTGATGGGCCCTGCTCGGCAATTGGCCCTCCTCGGTGATGGGCCCTGCTCGGCAATTGGTCCTCCTCGGTGATATGCCCTGCTCGGCAATTGGCCCTCCTCAGTGATGGGCCCTGCTCGGCAATTGGCCCTCCTCAGTGATGGGTCCTGCTCGGCAATTGGCCCTCCTCAGTGATGGGCCCTGCTCGGCAATTGGTCCTCCTCAGTGATGGGCCCTGCTCGGCAATTGGTCCCCCTCAGTGATGGGTCCTACTCGGCAATTGGTCCTCCTCAGTGATGGGCCCTGCTCGGCAATTGGTCCCCCTCAGTGATGGGCCCTGCTCGGCAATTGGTCCTACTCCGTGATTGGCAGTCACTAGAATGAATTCCAGCTCTTCAATATGGATCTTTCATTACTTATTTTAGTGCAAAACAGGACAAAGTCATAACATGACTGACGTATTCAGGTCTACGTGTTTCAATTGCAAAATGCCATCCTAATCATGACCATGACAGAACGGCTGCACCCAGTAATCTGTGATGCATCGTTGGATTCAGAGTCTCTGCGTATATTACGTTGCTGTCAGATGCCCTTTAAGTGAAAAAATATAATGTATATACCGTCTTCTCATATATACCTTGCACAGTTTTTCTTTTCAGGTCAGTAATTGTATCAGTCATAGTTTGATACCTATGAATTCAATTTGCACGGTCTCGTGCTGAGCGCTCCAAAACAAAGCTGAGGACTCTGCTGACTGGAAAGTCCTTTTATTGAAAATCCTCCATCCGCCACGACATGTTTCGACGGTGTAGTACCGTCTTTCTCAAGTGGAATTCCACTTGAGAAAGACGGTACTACACCGTCGAAACATGTCGTGGCGGATGGAGGATTTTCAATAAAAGGACTTTCCAGTCAGCAGAGTCCTCAGCTTTGTTTTGGAGCGCTCAGCACGAGACCGTGCAAATTGAATTCACAAATCCTATCTTATTGAAGTGCACGGCTGGAGCAGCTTGCAGAGACTTGAGGACCTGCAGACTTAGAACTTGAACCAGGAGAAAGGAGACCCTGACCACTTTCTAAATCTACACCATTGTTGTGCAGGGATTGCACAACAGGAATAGGTTAGTGATTACTTAATTGAATCTTCCCACTTGGTAATAATGGTAATGCACTAGTGCGCCCCCTATATTTCTTTTGTCTTTCACATAGTTTGATACCTATCCTGACATATATGTCAGTTGGTAAGTCCAGATTTGCATGGAGTTTGTATGTTCTCTCCGTGTTTGCGTGGGTTTCCTCCGGGCACTCCGGTTTCCTCCCACATTGTAAAGACATACTGATAGGATATTTAGATTGTGCTATGGAATTAATAGCGCTATATAAATGAATAAATTATTATTATTTGTGACTGTACTATAAAGTAAGGGGACTTCTGGAGTAATGTATGGCTGGGGTTTACAAAAGTCCTAGCAAAGGCACACTAGATCAAGTTACAGAAAAGCATTCCAAGAATTCACGATTCCGGTATTCTGTGACTTCACAGGACATGTTCCAGTTTATTTCGCTCAGGAGCGCTTCTCTGCTGCTGCGACAGTGACTGCAGACTTTAGCTTCTGGCTTAGCGTGTTAGGGAATGCTTAAATATCAGCTCTGGAGCATTGCTATATTGTCCTGTTCCTCATATTCCTCCAACAGTTGAACACATTGCCAACATTTGTGTTTCCATTTCTTCTATGAATTCAGACTGAACCTGCCCAGCCAGTGCTATAGTGTGAGCATAGCTGGAGACAGAACTTGACAGCTGGACTGTATTATTCCATCGGTCAACACTATCTTCAAAGTGTTCCAGGAAGAATAACAGAGGAACATTACAGCTCTAAGAAGAGATGTTACAAAATTCTTGTTTTACAGGAAATAGAAGTATTTCCTAAAACAGAGAGCGGACGTAAAGACAGACTACACCTCACAAGCCGTTTATTGTAGCTCTGTTCTTAGATGGCTGGCCACTTCTGTACCTATTTTGTATCTTTCCCCAAACTCTTTCATTTTACTGCTAATTACAAATCCTTATATTTAGCTATGTGAAATCATGTGACCGGATGTGCTGCACACTTGTATATTCAGTGCTATGGATGCAACGATGTCCTCCCTCTAGTATTGTACCAACCCCTGTCTTAGTAACAGTATACAGTATGCCTTCACTATTACCACTGAAGTGACAGCTTGTAGTTGACAGAGGAGCAACTGGCAGAATTTTACATGACTAGATAACAAACACATGATGCTTAGAAGGTGATGAAACGTCTAAGGGCCACGTCACACACACAGATATCTGTGCAGATATTGGTCACAGATCTCTGGTTGCAATGAAATCATGGACACATTGTTCCATTTTGTGGCTGTGTACAAATGGAACAATGTGTCCATGATTTCACTGCAACCAGAGATCTGCGAACAATATCTGCCCAGATATCTGTGTGTGTGTGACGTGGCCCTAACATTTATCTTTTTATGTATGTACTAGACGGGGGCTCGATTCTATCGTATTGGGCGTTTCTAGAATGTGTGCGATTATACAGCGCCTTGTGAAAGTATTCAGCCCCCTTGAACTTTTCAACCTTTTCCCACATTTCAGGCTTCAAACATAAAGATATAAATTCTAATTTTTTTGTGAAGAATCAACAACAAGTGGGACACATTTGTGAAGTGAAAAGAAAATTTATTGGATATTTAGAACTTTTTATTTTTTAACAAATAAAAAACTGAAAAGTAGTGCAATATTATTCAGCCCCCTTGAGTTAATACTTTGTAGTGCCACCTTTTGCTGCGATTACAGCTGCAAGTCGCTTGGGGTATGTCTCTATCAGTTTTGCACATCGAGAGGCTGAAATTCCTGCCCATTCTTATATGCAAAACAGCTGGAGCTCAGTGAGGTTGGATGGAGAGCGTTTGTGAACAGCAGTTTTCAGCTCTTTCCACAGATTCTCGATTGGATTCAGGTCTGGACTTTGACTTGGCCATTCTAAAGTCCCCATCACACATAACGAGATCGTTAGCGAGATTGTTGTAACGTCACAGGTTTTGGGATGTAACTGCAATCTCGCTAACGATCTCGCTATGTGTGACACTTAGCAGCAATCAGGCCCCTGCTGTAAGATCGCTGATCGTTACTAAGTGCTCTGGGTCAAGTTTAGGTCGTTGGTCTCCCGCTGGGAACGCTGCATTGCTGTGTTTGAAAGGGACAACGACCAACGATCTCAATACTACGCCCGAGAGTGACAATTCCCAGCAACCTCATATCATTCCGGACCGTTGCTGAGTCGCTGGTGAGATCTGACTGTTTGACATCTCACCAGCGACCACATAACGATGCACCAATGATCCCTACAGGATCGTTATCGTTGTCGACATCGCTGTTGCGTCGTTGTGTGTGACGGGAGCTTAACACCTGGATACGTTTATTTTTGAACCACTCCATTGTCGATTTTGCTTTATGTTTTGGGATCATTGTCTTGTTGGAAGATAAATCTCAGTCCCAGTCTCAGGTCTTTTGCAGACTCCAACAGGTTTCCTTCCAGAATGGTCCCGTATTTGACATCCCATCAATTTTAACCATCTTCCCTGTCCCTGCTGAAGAAAAGCAGACCCAAACCATGATGCTGCCACCACCATGTTTGACAGTGGGGATGGTGTTTTGAGGTTGATGAGCTGTGTTGCTTTTACGCCAAACATATCGTTTTGCATTGTGGTCAAAAAGTTCGATTTTGTTTTCATCTGACCAGAGCACCTTATTCCACATGTTTGGTGTGTCCTCAGGTGGCTTGTGGCAAAATTCAAACGAGAATTTTTATGGATATCTTTGAGAAATGGCTTTCTTCTTGCCACTCTTCCATAAAGGCCAGATTTGTGCAGTGTACGACTGATTGTTGTCCTATGGACAGACTCTCCCACCTCAGCTGTAGATCTCTACAGTTCATCCAGAGTGATCATGGGCCTTTTGGCTGCATCTCTAATCAGTCTTCTCCTTGTTCGAGATGAAAGTTTAGAGGGACGGCCGGGTCTTAGTAGATTTGCAGTGGTCTGATACTCCTTCCATGTCAATATGATCGCTTGCACATTGCTCCTTGAGATGTTTAAAACTTGGGAAATCTTTTTGTATCCAAATCTGGCTTTAAACTTCACCACAAGAGTATCTCGGATCTGCCTGGTGTGTTCCTTGGTCTTCATGATGCTCTCTGCACTTGAAACAGAACCCTGAGACTATCACAGAGCAGGTGCATTTATATGGAGACTTGATTACACACAGGTGGATTCTATTTATCATTACCAGTCATTTAGGACAACATTGGATCATTTAGGGCCACTTTACACACATCAACTTATCTGTCCAACTTCTGACCAACTTGCTGGTTACAGTGAAATCATGGACACATTGTTCCATTTGTACACAGCCACAAAATGGAGCAATGTGTCCATGATTTCACTGTAACCAGTAAGTTGGTCAGAAGTTGGACAGATAAGTTGGTGTGTGTAAAGTGGCCCTCAGAGATCCTCACTGAACTTCTGGAGTTCACACGTCATCAGCTACAGCCGGGTAGCGAGCGCGCGCTCTGACTTCCACAGCCGAGCGCAGGAAGTCAGAGCGCGCGCTCGCTACCCGGCTGTAGCTGATTACGTGTGCACGGGCATGCGAGCCCGTGCACCAGGGTGTGACGACAAGAAAGGGCTGGCCGTTACTGCTGCGAGGGGAGACAGGATGATGACTGGCAGCTGCAACCCGGCTTTAGCCCCAGCTAAGTAACGCCCACCCGTCCCTTCGTTAAATACTTTATAAAGCATTATCTTCACTTTTAAAAAGCAGTTTTTTTAGCAAAAAACCTTGCAGCACATGTATGTGCTGGGTGTAGGGAACGATATTAATAGTCCGGGGGGGTCATTTGGGGTGGTTGGTTCCCTTTAAAGTAAAGGGGCCGAATAATATTGCACGCCCTACTTTTCAGTTTTTAACTTTTTAAAAAAGTTTAAAATAGCCAATACATTTCGTTCCACTTCACGACTGTGTCCCACTTGTTGATTCTTCATAAAAAAATGAGAATTTATATCTTTGTTTGAAGCCTGAAATGTAGCAAAGGTTGAAAAGTTCAAGGGGGCCAAATAGTTTCACAAAACTGTAGATGTGAGATAATGCGTAATAGGGTCTTAGCGCAAAAATAAAGAGATGAGGTGGATAATAAGTGTGAACTGCTCACCTGGTGCAGTTGTGTTACCCACAACCGGTTTTGATCGCCTGTAAGACAGCTGCTGCAGGGCCGCACTTTCACGGTTAACCGTGGAGAGAAGATCACTTCTGTTGGACAAAATGACGCAATGCCCGCGCTGCCGTTAAGAAACACCAGAACAATGGATTATCTGGGAACATCCTGAGGAAGGAGCTGGGTTACAGCTCCAAAACGCGTTGGAAGATTAAAGACCTTTGCACCCAGATGATCCATTGTTCTGGTGTTTCTTGACAGCAACGCGGGCATTGCGGCATTTTGTCCAACAGAAAAAAAATACTTTCACAAGGCACTGTATATTAGTTGAACTATGTTGTTAATGTTTTAGGTTCTGAAATTCAATATAAAATAGGCTTACAACTCAATGATAGCAGTAAATTGTATTACATGCAAACAGCAAAGTAGGTGTGTGTATGTTAAATGTCATGAATGCTGCTATAGATGAAAATGCTGCTGTTTGTAGTGGAGTAGCTAAAATAAACACATGATACCACTATAATGTCTCAATTTTTAGAGCCAAGTAAAATATGAAAAATTAGAATTTACTTATACGGAAAATATGTGAGCGTCTCATTGATCTTAATACCCGAGATCCTCATTGTTGGCGCTGTTGCTGCAAAATGGCATCCTGTGACAATCTATTGGGTCTGGACTGGGGGGAGTTGTGTCGACATTCATGTGCTAGTGTGTAGTGGCTTGGTCAAGGTGATGCTCTTTGTTCAGTAGTCTCATTGCGTGTTGTTGCCTTTTTCCTTGTGCTGCTGCTTCTTTTGCGGACGGCCTATCTTGGCATAGATTTTGAGTCAAACTTTACTGATCAACTAAACTTTAATTCAATTTCTCACATTCCAGTTTTACTGCCTTTTGAAATGTCTATGATGTCCTATAGTAGGCGCTATTTTGTGATAAAACTTGCAGACGCACAGACTGGATAGGGCTTTTAAACAGTAGATATATATTAAGGTGTGTGTGTGCATGTAAGGTGTTTATATGTGTATAATATGCTAAATGAGTGCCTGATATTATGCCATTGGGAAGGTAGTGACATCACTATGGGGGCAGGCTCTGTGGAACTGGGGATGGCGGCCTTTTCTCCCCCCCACCCCCCTGTGCGTTCTCTCCCCATGTGCTGTTTCTTCAACCTGTGCGGTCTTCTCCCCTCTGTGCTCTTTCCTATGACCTGTCTCCCCACTGTTTGCAGTCATCTTCCACTCCCCATGCTGTGTTCTCCACTCATGTGCGCTCTCATTTTGAGCTGTCTTCCCCATGTGTGCTCTCCCTTTGTATGTGGTTTCTTTCCCCTCTGTGTTGTCTCCTTTGAGCTCTTTCTTTCCCCTATGTGTGCTGCCTCTCTGCGCTCCTGTTCACTCTTCCCCCACCCGTGCATTGTCTCTCCCAGCATGTGCTCTCTTTCCCCTGTGGTGTCCAAAAATGGCAGCAGCTGAATAAGTGTGCATGCTTGTGTCAGGTGACACTCCCCCCCATCTTTGCATACCCAGGTGTTTAAAGATGGCGGCCACGTGAGCAAGTGCGCATGTGCCTGCCGGGTATACGCATGCGCACTTAGTGTGGTGAATGACAGGGGGACATCCAGGCACAAAGCAATTATGTAAGTAGCTAGATGGGTGCATAGTAGCTAGATGGGAGGTCGGTCACATCACGATGGTGCTGGGGGCTGTGGCCATCTCCCCCTTTGCACTCTCCCCCCATGCATTTTTCTTCCCTCTGTGCTCCTTTGAGCTCTCTCCCCCCTGTGCACACTCTCTACTCTCCCCCTGGAGTGCTCACTTCTCTCTCCCCCCTCCCCCATGCTCTTTCTCTGCCCCTTGTGGTGTTCAGAGATGGTTATGGTGGAAGTTCACATGCACGCATCGGGTTTGCCTATGTCGTGCACTTACTCAGACGATAATGTGTCAGCGTAGGCTGCGGGCAGCTGTTTCGGATGGCGGTGATACTGCTTAATGTACTAGTAACGCCAGTGGGCGCCATATTTGCATGCCCATCACTTGGATGTGCAAATATGGCAGAGGCACGTGATAGCAGGACATCCAGGTTGCGGAAGTAACAGACAGGACAGCACAATTATGTAACTTGCCCCCTGTGCACCGTCTCTGCATCCCCGTGCGCTGTCTCTGGCTCATCCCACCCCATGTGCTGTCTCTGACCCCCTTTGCTTTTTCTCTCCCCCCCTGTGGTGTCCAAACATGGTGGCAGAATGGGTAAGTGCACATCTGCGTGCTGGGTATGTGCACTTACTCAGACGGCGATGTGCGGCGGTTTCAGGTTGCGCATTGTGCCAGTACCACCAGTGGGTGCCATATTTGCACACCCATCAATTGGGTGCGCAAATATAGCTGAGGCTGCAGGTGCATGAAAGGAAGACAACCTGATGTTGGAATTGATGAGACAGGACAGCGCGATGTAAGAAGATATATATATATATATACAGTGCCTACAAGTAGTCTTCAACCCCCTGCAGATTTAGGTGGTTTGATAAGATGCAAATAAGTTAGAGCCTTCAAACTGCAAACGAGAGTAGGATTTATTAACAGATGCATAAATCTTACAAACCAAAAAGTTTTATGTGCTCAGTTGAATTTTAATAAATTTTAAACATAAAAGTGTGGGTCAATTATTATTCAACCCCTAGGGTTAATATTTTGTGGAATAACCCTTGTTTGCAATTACAGCTAATAATCGTCTTTTATAAGACCTGATCAGGCCGGCACAGGTCTCTGGAGTTATCTTGGCCCACTCCTCCATGCAGATCTTCTCCAAGTTATCTAGGTTCTTTGGGTGTCTCATGTGGACTTTAATCTTGAGCTCCTTCCACAAGTTTTCAATTGGGTTAAGGTCAGGAGACTGACTAGGCCACTCCATCACCTTGATTTTTTCCCTCTTGAACCAGGCCTTGGCTTTCTTGGCTGTGTGCTTTGGGTCGTTGTCTTGTTGGAAGATGAAATTACGACCCATCTTAAGATCCTTGATGGAGGAGCGGAGGTTCTTGGCCAAAATCTCCAGGTAGGCCGTGCTATCCATCTTCCCATGGATGTGGACCAGATGGCCAGGCCCTTTGGCTGAGAAACAGCCCCACAGCATGATGCTGCCACCACCATGCTTGACTGTAGGGATGGTATTCTTGGGGTCGTATGCAGTGCCATCCAGTCTCCAAACGTCACGTGTGTGGTTGGCACCAAAGATCTCGATCTTGGTCTCATCAGACCATAGAACCTTGAACCAGTCTGTCTCGGAGTCCTCCAAGTGATCATGCGCAAACTGTAGACGAGCCTTGACATGACGCTTTGAAAGCAAAGGTACCTTACGGGCTCGTCTGGAACGGAGACCATTGCGGTGGAGTACGTTACTTATGGTATTGACTGAAACCAATGTCCCCACTGCCATGAGATCTTCCCAGAGCTCCTTCCTTGTTGTCCTTGGGTTAGCCTTGACTCTTTGGACAAGCCTGGCCTCGGCACGGGAGGAAACTTTCAAAGGCTGTCCAGGCCGTGGAAGGCTAACAGTAGTTCCATAAGCCTTCCACTTCCGGATGATGCTCCCAACAGTGGAGACAGGTAGGCCCAACTCCTTGGAAAGGGTTTTGTACCCCTTGCCAGCCTTGTGACCCTCCCACGATCTTGTCTCTGATGGCCTTGGAATGCTCCTTTTGTCTTTCCCATGTTGACCATGTATGAGTGCTGTTCACAAGTTTGGGGAGGTCTTAAATAGTCAGAAAAGGCTGGCAAAAGAGATAATTAATCCACACATGTGAAGCTCATTGTTCTTTGTGCCTGAACTACTTCTTAATACTTTAGGGGGACCAAACAGAATGCTGGTGGTTTGAGGGGTTGAATAATAAATGACCCTCTGAATTAACTTTTAACGCTTAAAAAAAAAAAAAAAATTAAATAAATAAAAAAATCTTTTTGGCTACAGTGCATTTCCCACTTCCAGGCTGATCTACAGTCCAAATGTCACAATGCCAAGTTAACTCCGCATGTGTCAACCAGCTAAATCTGCAGGGGGTTGAAGACTACTTGTAGGCACTGTGTATATGTATGTATATGTGTGTGTGTGTGTGTGTGTATGTATGTATATATATATATATATATATATATATATATATATATATATATATATATATATATATATATATATATATATATATATATATATATATATATATATATAATCACATGTAAAGAGAAAACCGGGGACAGCAGGTTCTGCTTTGATTATGATTATTATTATTTTTATTTGTATAGCGCCATTATATTCCATGGCGCTTTACATGCTAAAAAGGGCAGACTAGGACAAGTAACATAGCAACAATACAAGTAACAATAAATGTTGACAATTCGGTTGTACAGAAACAAGAGGGGAGACATCCTGTCCACAAAGGCTCACAGTCTACGAGGGGCGGGTGGGGATACAGTGGGAGGGGAAATTCCAGTCGTGAGGCGGTGTGGTGGACCGGGTCTTATTGCAGGTGGTAGGCTTGGTGGAAGAGGTGGGTCTTCAGGCTTCTTTTGAAGGTTCCCAGGGTAGGAGAATATCTGATGTGTTAGGGCAGTGAGTTCCAGAGTCTGGGTGAAGCACGGGACAAATCCTGTATGCGGTTTATGTGAAGAGGAGATGAGGGGGGAGTAGAGGAGAAGCTCTTGGGAGGATCGCAGGTTGCGTGAGGGTAGGTATCGGGAGACCATGTCAGAGATGTATGGAGGGGACAGGTTGTGAATGGCTTTGTATGTCATGGTTAATGTTTTAAACCGAGATCTCTGGGAAGTAGGGAGCCAGTGAAGGGCTTGGCAGAGGAGGGAGACAGGGGAGTAGCGGGGAGACAGATGGATTAGGCGGGCAGCGGAGTTCAAGATAGATTGGAGAGGTGCAAGAGAGGTGTTGGGGAGGCCGGTGAGCAGGAGGTTGCAGTAATCGAGGCGGGAGATGATGAGAGCGTGAATAAGGGTTTCAGCAGTGTCGTGGTCAAGGAAAGTGCGAATCCTATAGATGTTTTTGAGTTGGAGTCAGCAGGAGGTGGCGAGGGCCTGGATGTGGGGCTTGAAGGAGAGGGGTAAGAGTCAAGGATAACCCCGAGGCACTTAGCATGGGGGACTGGAGAGAGAGAGCAGTCGTTGATCACCACTATGTACCTTTTCTGCTGCTTGGGTGCATGCTATATAAGAATAATACAATCAAATGGAGAAAAAAGCAGACACCACTCACCATTTAGGCAGCGATGTCTCCTTTATTTTCAAAAAATCAGTGGACAGAGTTCATCCATGATGAGGTGCGGGGAGAGGGAGTGGAGAAGGATGGACGACGGCACCCTCCACTCCCTCTCCCCGCACCTCATCATGGATGAACTCTGTCCACTGATTTTTTGAAGAAAAAAAAAAAAAAAAAGAGAAATCGCTGCCTAAATGATAAATATATATTATACAGAAATTCAGACATTTAAAACCAATCCATTTACTATTGACACTGATTTAAACACTAGATCATTTTCCGATCACACAGTCCCTTTAAATTTAAACTGCCCGATCCTTCACTCACCCTGACATTGTCTTCCAGGGGAGATACTGGAGAGGCCCCCAAGTAGATGTCTATTGAATGATCTAAGTAGTATACTGAAGGTCATCCTGGACCATTTACAGTGGGGGTTGGTCAGGAAAGGCAGTTTTGTATCATTCAGCCTAGTTTATGGCTCCTTTATTTGGAACCTTGCTTTCTGGGAATTATTGCAGGGCGCTCTGTGACCCATGAAAAGCTGTAATCAGGACAACAAATGCTCTTCTCCTTTATTTCTTTTCAGTAGCCAGGAGGCATACGTTGGATAGTGGTCCCTGATCTGTAACTGTCATGGCTACTTCATCATCAAACAGGAGGCACTGTGAAGCTTTAGTCCTGATGTGATAGACTACCTTTTAATCATGTCATTTATGGGATACTAGTCAAAATAAAAGTTGCTTTTGAGGTCATTACAAAATGTTTTTGCTTACAATGTGCCCTCTAACGTAGTGAAAGGGTTAATTCTTGCTTAATCATTTCTATTTCGTTTGCTAATGTGATTTTCTGTTCTAAGCCATGCTGTGTCCCATATTAATGGCCTCTGAGTCTGTGGATTAATTACAGGCTCCTGCAATGTTTTTTACTCTTGTTATCCAGCCAATATGGGGATGCTTACAATGAATTCTCCATCCCCACTAAGCCTGGTAACCAGGGCTTACATCTATTGCCACATGATGAGAATATTCTTCTATTATTCATTGTCAGGCCAAAAATAGCATGAAATGTGTTCTGTAGCCCCCTGTCATATTTTGAGCATGATGTGATTCATCATGTATGATTAGTAAAGTGTGACATGTCTGCACCGCTCTTTCATGTGTGGATACCGTAGATTTCTTTGTTTACAAGAGCTCCACATGTTTGGTGCATTGCTTTCCTGTAAGTCTATTGAATGGCCATTGGTTTTGTTGTCTCATTTCAATGGATCCATGAGGTTTGTTCATATTAGAGACCCACATTACACAGATCTCAAATAGGGCTGTGTACATGAGCCCCACGACTGGATCTCAGAAGTCCACTGTTGGTGTTTGTTTATCACAATTATGGAAATCAATACAGAAAGAATATACGGTAGGTAGTGACCTATTTTCATTGTGACAGCCTGGATAATGTCCAGCTTTGTCCCAAAGAGAAGACGGTGCCCCTACCTTCTAGATCTGTGTCATCTGTCCCATTGATCTATCGGTCTTGCATTTGTATGTTTATTTCCTATACAAGCTCCTGTATTATCCTGCCGTATCATTAAAAAATGGTCCCAATCGTATTAAAACTTCCCTTTGTCTTTATACTCTTGGAACAATTTGTCTTGCCATAATCCAATCATGAGTTTATAAATAAAAAAATCTAATAAAGTGACCCCCAAGTTGTATAGAATGGCTGCTTGTAACATGTTTACTTATTTAAGATGCTTCCGCTTCTTGGCCTGTGTTAGTATAATCTTCTGCTAATTGCCACAAGCTAGAGAGGATTATTGTCAGGCAGGATTGTGATTTACAGTCCATCCTTGCTATATCATCAGGCCGGATGCTTAGCGCTGGCTGTGGTATGATAGAATGAAAATATATATACTTTGTTAGGCTGATTTCACACGGGTTCATCCTGATCTGGCCGTGCGTCTGCACGTCACCGCAGCTGCCGGTTGCCTGATCCGGCCTGGGGGAGAGGGTGGGAGAAAATGTAATAAAACTTATTCTACACCTGATTATAATATGTGGGACAAATCCTGATGCCACCGCATGCAGCCCCATTTTCAAGGAATCAGGAGGCTTCAGGATTTGGACGGATTGCAACGCAAAATAAAAAAAAAATTCAAGTGTGAAACCACCGTAACACTACAGTAATCTGGTGAAGTAAAATAAATGATAAATATCTGTAAAATTAGTAATGCATCTCTGAGCTATATACATTGCATTAGTTCCATTCATTTCAGTAGGAATAACTGTCAAAAGTTTTCAGACTAAAGGTACTGTCACACGTAACGATATCGTTGCCGATATCGTTCAAAAGTCACATGTTTTATGACGCTTGAACGATGTCGATACGACATCTTTGCGTGTGACACTGCAAATGATGAACGATCAGTCGGCTGATCGTTCATCGTTTGATTTGAGGTCCTGTCCTCAAATCAATTGTTGGTCGCCCGGTGGACACGCAGCATCGCTGGGTGTGACACCGGGAGACGACGGATAAGCCAGCTCCCAGCACCTCTCTGCAAGCGCTGGGAGCTGGTATGCAAGGTAAACTGTGGATATCTAGGCAGCGCACGCTGCCTAGATATCCGATGTATACCTTGGTTACCAGCCTTCTCCACTCATCGGCTGGTATCCAACTAGGGACCCTAGTTACCCGCTGTGTACCTTGGATACCAGCCGGTGAGCGGAGAAGACTGGTAACCAAGGTATACATCGGGTATCTAGGCAGCTTGCGCTGCCTAGATACCCGCAGATTACCTTGGAGACCAGCCTGATCCCGCTTACCGCAGCCTGGCAGCGGGAGCAAGACATCGTGGAAACGATATTTAAATCATTTCCACTATGTCTCTGGTTCATTGATAGCTGGTGAATCTGCCTGTGTGACAGCTCACCAGCGATCTGAACGATATTGTTAGCGATTGCGCGTGCATCTGATCGCTAACAATATCGTTCTTCAAATTGATGCGTGTGACGGCACCATTAGGCTACTTTCCCATTGCGTTCTCACACACATTCAGTGATCCCTCCATTAAAACCGGATTTGTAAGTGTGCGGTGACAAGGCCGATGACTTATTTTTGGTGCAGTTGGTGTCAATGGGTGCTCTGTTGTGCTTCATTTTCGAGAGTATACGTTTACCGCAGGAGGACACCCGAACGCAGTCTACAATGTCTGGGTATGCAACATACTCCCAAGAAAGCTGCATTATACAGCACACATTGATTCTTTCTACACCATTAAAGTCAATGGCCTCATCCGAATCCTGTTTTGCTGGAGAGATTCGTATGTAAGCCCCAACAGGACCACTAAACATGTGCTAGTACACAATGTGGAAGCCCTCTAAAGCATCTTCTGTCACTATTTAGTATTTGGTTGTTGGTACCAGATGTTTAGCATGTGTTAAAGAGGACCTGTCACCAAACCAGGCATGGTGATCTAATTACAGCACTGGATGCAGCATGTCTGCTGCATCCAGGCAAGGGGTCCCCAGCCCTTGAGCCCCCTGTACCCCGAGATAATACACTTAGAAAACTTACATCCTGCAGCCATAAAGGAGGTGGCTAGAGGCCGGAGCCGAAGGGCAGATTCACACCCCCTGCATGTTTAATCTGCCCACCGCCAATCATTGTCTCCCTTTTCTGCAGCATAACACAGAGTTTATTTTAGAAATGGCTGTTTTGCCCCGCCCCCTGCGGTGACGTCACCGCCTATACTTGCCCTGCTCTATGGTTACCATAGAGCAGGGCAGAGAAAGGTGGTGATGTCAGAGCAGGAGGCCGGCCACCCCACCTCCTGCAGTGACATCACCGCTTATACCCGCCCTGCTCTATGTTAACCATAGAGCAGGGCGGGTATAAGCGGTGACGTCACCGCAGGGGGCGGGGCTAAACGGCCATTTCTAAAATAAACTCTGTTATGCTGCAGAAAAGGGAGACAATGATTGGCAGCGGTGGGCAGATTAAACATGCAGGGGGTGTGAATTTGCCCTTCGGCTCCAACCTCTAGCCACCTCCTTTATGGCTGCAGGATGTAAGTTTTCTAAGTGTATTTACTCGGGGTACAGTGGGGCTCAATGGCTGGGGGACCCCTTGCCTGGATGCAGCAGACATGCTGCATCCAGTGCTGTAATTAGATCACCATGCCTGGTTTGGTGACCGGTCCTCTTTAAACCAGGGATAGCAATATATTTCCCAATGGGACACATGAGATGACTATTGTAGGCCAAAATGCTGAACTGAACCCCTTAATTCTAATTGATGTATATATATCCATCATGTGCAAATGTCACTTGGTGCTTTATGATAGATATGTATTGGCGCGATCAGCTGCAGGAGCCTGAATGATGCATACAGCCGGCCTCTTGCTGTAACTGCTAGTATCAGCAGTCTTATTGATTCTTGCAGGTTAACCCTTCATATGCCACTGTCGGTGATGATAACAGTACATGAGTACAGAGTGAAAGCACTCCCTCTTCCAGCACAATCTCAGGGTGGTGGTGTGTGTATGATTTAAGGTGCCAAGAAAGAAAGTCAGACAGCGAGCTAAGCCAAAGACTGGTTGGTGGTGGATGAGGAAATAACCTGGGGAGTCAGAGGTTAGAGAAGTGCTCTTGTCTCGCCCAGAGCACTAAATGCTGATTTCCATATGAATGAAAAAATGCTAATGATGTGGGAATGCAGAAACAGCTAAAAGATATAAAGGTGTTGCTGGATTTACATTTCCAAGACCTAGTGTCCAGATATGCCTTTGGGAAGGGTTCAGCTGTCTAACAGATTTCCTTTCCTTTCAAGGGAACTGGGGGCTGCATGGCTTAAATGTGCTACAATGGCCTACAACCTACATTGTATATGGATTTGTCTCCCTTCAAACACGTTTAGGATGTCATTGGGCGGCATTTGCAAAAGGAGCTGCCAGAAATTGATCTTGATGATTTGTGTCCCAAGTGCATTCACTGTGGCAAAACATTCCTCTCACAACCATTAGCAAGCACATTCATAACATGCCAATTAGGGGTTGAAATAGTACCTGGGCCCTGGAAACTAAGGGACCCCAAAAGTCCCTTTGGCCTATAGAAAAAGACTAATACTATTAAAAGATTTGCAATTACTGGGGACCTTGCTGAAGCTTTTGCATTGGGGTCCATGAGCTTCAAGTTGCGCCACTGATGACTGATGCCAAGGCATGTAAGTGTGTGCATTTCAGTATATGGCACTCAATATTTAAAAGTTTTTTTTAAATAAAAAGGTTTTTCCTTTTTGTTTTTGTCATTTACCATGTTTTTATCATATTGTTAACATATCTATCAATCATGTGATTTTAATAATACAGACCAAAAATTTTGAAACACCTTCTCATTCAAAGAATTTTCTTTATTTTCATGACTATGAAAATTGTAGAGTCACACTGAAGGCATCAAAACTATAAATTAACACAAGTGGAATTATATACTTAACAAAAAAGTGTGAAACAACTGAAAATATGTCTTTTATATTCTAGGTTCTTCAAAGTATTTGATTACTACTTTGCACACTCTTGGCATTCTCTTGATGAGCTTCAAGAGGTAGTCACTTGAAATGGTTTCCACTTCACAGGTGTGCCCTGTCAGGAATAATAAGTGGGATTTCTTGCCTTATCAATGGGGTTGGGACCATCAGTTGTGTTGTGCAGAAGTCTGGTGGATACACAGCTAATAGTCCTACTGAGTTGACTGTTAGCCGCTTTTTTCTTGCCATAATACAAATTCTATGTAAAGAAAAACGAGTGGCCATCATCACTTTAAGAAATGAAGGTCAGTCAGTCCGAAAAATTGGGAAAACTTTGAAAGTGTCCTCAAGTGCAGTTGCAAAAACCATCAAGCGCTACAAAGAAACTGGCTCACATGAGGACCGCCCCAGGAAAGGAAGACCAAGAGTCACCTCTGCTGTGGAGGATAAGTTCATCCGAGTCACCAGCCTCAGAAATCGCAGGTTAACAGCAGCTTAGATTAGAGACGAGGGCAATGCAACACAGAGTTCAAGCAGCAGACACATCTCTACAACAACTTTTAAGAGGAGACTTTGTGCAGCAGGAAAAATAGCTGCTAGGAAACCACTGCTAAGGACAGGCAACAAGCAGAAGAGACTTGTTTTGGCTAAAGAACAAAAGGAACAGACATTAGACCAGTGGAAATCTGTGCTTTGGTCTAATGAGTCCAAATTTGAGATCTTTGGTTCCAACCACAGTGTGTTTGTGTGACGCAGAAAAGGTGAACGGATGGACTCTACATGCCTGGTTCCCATCTTGAAGCATGGAGGAGGGAGGAGGAGGTGTGATGGTGTGGGGGTGCTTTACTGGTGACACTGTTGGGGATTTATTCAAAATTGAAGGCATAATGAACCAGCATGGCTACCATAGCATCTTGCAGCGGCTTGCTATTCCATCCGGTTTGCATTTAGTTGGACCATCATTTATTTTTCTACAGGACAATGACCTCAAACACACCTCCACTGTGTAAGGGCTATTTGACCAAGAAGGAGAGTGATGGGGTGCTACGCCAGATGACCTGGCCTCCACAGTCACTAGACCTGAACCCAATTGAGATGGTTTGGGGTGAGCTGGACTGCAGAGTGAAGGCAAAGGGGCCAACAAATGCCAATCATCTCTGGGAACTCCTTCAAGACTGTTGGAAGACCATTTCCGGTGACTACCTCTTGATGCTCATCAAGAGAATGCCAAGTGTGTGCAAAGCAGTAATCAAAGCAAAAGATGTCTACTTTGAAGAACCTAGAATATAAGACATATTTTCAGTTATTTCACACTTTTTTGTTAAGTATATAATTCCATATGTGTTAATTCATAGTTTTGATGCCTTCAGTGTGAATCTACAATTTTCATAGTCATGAAAATAAAGAAAAATCTTTGAATGAGAAGGTGTGTCCAAACTTTTGGTCTGTACTGTATATAATATATTATATATATGTGTGTGTGTATTATGTGCATATTGTGTGTTAATCTGTCCTTACAGAGAAGTATTTTGGGGTTATCTGTTCATTAAACCTGTAAGGCTGCTTTCACATAGTGATTTTTCTTGCAATCCGTGGCTGTCCGTTGTAAAACGGACAACCACGGATCCGATTTGGCCCCCATGTATCCTTATGGGGATCGGATCGGATTTGGCCTTATTGCCATCCAATTTGTGTCAGATCTGATTCTGTCCGATTTTTTTGCTGTGCCCAAATTCAGAGACTGCTCCGATTTTGGGCACAGCGGACCAAATCAGAATGAATCGGATCTCACCTGATCTACGGCCTTTAACATGGGGGCCTATGGAGCATGGGTTCGAGAAAAGACAGGATCGTTCCTCAGACCCGATTTTAGTGTACTGATCTGACACAAATTGGATGGCAATAAGGCCAGATTCGATTAGATCCGATCTCCATAGGCATACATGGAGCCAAATCGGATCTGTGGCTGTCCGTTGTAAAAAATCGCTATGTTAAAGCAGCCTAAGGGCCTTGTTGTATTGCAATGAAGTGAATCTGGCTTAGACACAATACCAGAATATACAAGGAGGTATGGCACCTGTCCCAGACAGCTCTAGAAGCAACAGCTTTCCACTTGGAGTCATAGATATAAGCACATACGACTATACATTAATTTGGTTGCTATTTTTCTCATTTGCACTTTAGGTACCCTGGTAATGTCTTTCTGCCTTTTTTTTTTCTTTTTTTCTAGGATTTTGGACATTTTATAAAAGCTATAATGCGAACGATGTGGTTTGCTGGTGGTTTTCATTGGGTGACGGTAAAAGGAAGACAAGCCTTGCCTGCAGAAGCTCCTATTCTCACCCTGGCTCCACACTCTTCCTATTTTGATGCTATTCCAGTGACTATGACAATGGCCTCTATTGTGATGAAGGCAGAAAGCAAAGACATTCCTGTTTGGGGAAGTGAGTTTTAGCATTTGGAAACTAAAGTTGAAAAGGGCATAAAACTAAAATTATTCTGTTTTGTAGCTTCACCTGTTACTATGTCAATTTTGAGTTGACGAAAGGGTGGGGCTTGAAGTTATCTGATAAAAAAGCATTTGTCGCCTATCACCGGATTAATAAAAAATTTACATTGGATAATCTATTCACATTACTGGACTCCAGATAAGTAATCTGTGACTTCTGGACATGAGATCTGCGAATCTACTTAGGCTGGTTTCCCACTGCAGTTTTTTCACTGATCAGGTTCGCTCAGGTTTCTGTGCCAAAACCAGAAGAGGAACCTGCAGAGAAAAACAATAATTGAAAGATTGACACCTGTTCTGAGTTTTGCAGACACGCCTGGTTTTGACACAAAAACCGGATGGAACCAGATCAGGGAAAAAACTGCAGTGTGAAGCCAGCCTGACTCTTCATTTTATTAGCTGGGCGTAACATGATCATGGTGATGAGACCTAATCAAAGGAAACGTTGAGCATACCGAATGGTAAAAAGATCTGCAAGCGTTCCTTCCAGATTACTGACCTGGGTGTTGACTATCTATCCTGTAGATAGGTGAGACTTGCTCCTCTATGGAACAACATCCCCCTTCCCATCTCAAACAACAAATGATTTGTAATCGGTGGGGCTTCCAGATGTCCGACTTAAGTGACCATACCTCTTTTGTCTTCTATTTTGTGGTGAGGTAGTAAGTTATTTACAGGACAAGCCCAAAAGCTGTGGAATTATTGAAGTTTGGAAGGTACAGGGCTGTACAAATTAATTGGGACAAAGCATGTTTGTAAGTAAAATCGTAAGTTGGGGTTACCAGTCAGTGATTCAAACCAGTTTTAACTGCTATGAACAGATGTGAGTGAACAACCTTGAGTAACAAAATGTGCTTTGACTGGTTTTAGTCAGAATATACCAGCTAGCTGCCCCCTCAGCTTCAGTTGAGAGCTTGTTTCTGTGAGGAGTGGTTTAGTGTACTTTTTCTCTCTGTGTGATTGGTGCCTGTAAAAATGGATGTTACTCCACGGAAGAGGTCTAGAATTATTACTCTTAATGAACATACAAGTCTGACTGTAAGAGAAATCGCTTCCACCGTTGGTATTGGAAAATCTACTGTTTCAAGAATAATTCAGACACACCATGAAACTGGATCGTTTTCTCCAAAACGAAAAAGGAAATGTGGAAGAAAAAGGAAAATGACGCCAAGAACTGATAAAACACTTATCAGCAATAGTAAAACTAATGCAAGAAAAACAAGTAAAGACTTGCTTTGTTCCAATTAATTTGCATAGCACTGTATTCCATAATAGCAATAAACCTTATATAATCTTTTGGAAGAGCTTTGGCTAGAAATATTTCACTTGGTATATGTAGTTTCCCTTTCTTATATTCTTAGTGTTCTGAGCTGGTTATGTTTCTCCACCACAAACTCATGGCCCAAATTACATACATACATACATACATGCATGCAGTCATGGCTGAAAGTGTTGGCACCCTTGAAATTGTTTCTAAAAATTAAGTATTTCTTCCATAAAATCATTGCATTTAAGCATGTTCTTTATACACCTGTTTATTTCCTTAGTGTGTATTGGAACAATACAAAAAAACAACATGATTTCACACACAACTCCAAAAATGGGCCCAACAAAATTGTTGCATACACTTTGGAGTAAACAACTGTAATCAATCACTTCCTATAGCTATCAGCAAACTTCTCACATCTCTCAACTGGAATTTTGGAGCACTCCCCTTTTGCAAACTGCTAAGACGCCTTCTCCCAACAGCAATTTTAAGATCTCTTCAAAGGTGCTTAATGGGATTTAGATCCGGACTCATTGCTGGCCACTACAGAACTCTCCAGCGCTTTGTTTCCATCCTTTTCTAGGTTCTTCTTGAAGTATACAAACAAGACAAACACTAATGAGCCATGCACACAGTGAACAGATCTGTAGGACACTGTTCACACCACCAAAAAACTTAATCACAAAAAACAATCAGAAAAAGGTGTAAAAATACTCTGTTATAAAAGATAAAAACAGTAAAAAGCAAGTGCTGCATAAAAATGTGATAAAAAACAGGGTATTTAGTTGATACGTTTTTTGCAAAAAATGTATACTAAGCCGCTCTACCAAACGTCAAGGTAACCCGCATCAGAGCAGTCCCTATCTGTGATAGGGACTGCTCTGATGCAGGTTACTTTGATGTTTGGTAGAGCGGCTTAGTATACATTTTTTGCAAAAAACGTATCAACTAAATACCCTGTTTTTTATCACATTTTTATGCAGCACTTGCTTTTTACTGTTTTTATCTTCTTGAAGTATATTTGGGGTCATTGTCATGTTGGAAAACTCATTACCTAGGGTGTAAACCCAGCTTTCTGATACTGGGCACTGAATTGCAACCCAAAATCCTTTGGTTATCTTCAGAGTTCATGTTGCCTTGCACGTGATCCTTGATCCTCCACTATATTTAACTGTAGGTACTGGGTTCTCTTCTTTGCAGCCCTCATTTTGCTTTCAGTATACCGTAGAATGATGTGCTTTACTAAAAAGCTCCATCTTGGGCTACGTTCACCCATCGCGCTTTTTTGCGCGGGCACTTTTACCAGCGTTTTTTACCCGCGCAAAAAAAGAAGCAGTGCTGTTCACACAGCATGCTTTATTACGGCCCAGGGGGAGGAGTGATATCACAGAGGAGAGGAAGAATCCTGGTTCCTCCTCCCCTCTGTGACATCTGTGACCGACACCATTTGATTTCACAGTGTATTAATATACACTGCGAAATCAAAGTTAAATAAAGGCAAATGTATTAAAAATAAGAAAGGGTAAGTATTAATTCTTTCTGACGTCTTTTCGTGGTCTCCGGTACAGATGCAAGGCGATGTATCGTCCTGCCAGGGCCTTTCATGATGTCAGAGTGACCATTACTGCCGCTGATTGGCCGCTCGCGTTCATGTGATATGTATCACATGACAGCGAGCAGCCAATCAGCGCCCGTAACATCACTCTGACATCACGGGAGGTCCTGGCAGGACGATACATCGCCTTGCATCTGTACCGGAGACCACGAAAAGACGTCAGAAAGAATTAATACTTACCCTTTCTTATTTTTAATACATGTGCCTTTATTTAACTGATTTCGCAGTGTATATTAATACACTGTGAAATCAAATGGTGTCGGTCACAGATGTCACAGAGGAGAGGAGGAACCAGGATTCTTCCTCCCCTCTGTGACATCAAAAGCAGCAGCGCCGGTCCCTATGGGAAAAAGCGCGGGCGCTGCTGCGTAAAGAATTGACATGTATTTTTACTCTGTGTCTGTACGGCAAAGTGAATTTCACATTCACATTGCCGGCAAACAAAAGGCACATTGCGCATTTTTGAGCGCTTAAATGCGTAATGTGTGAACGCCGCCTTAGGCGGCCGTCACACGCATCAATATCGCTAGCGATATTGCTAGCGATCACGTGCACGCGCGATCGCTAAAAATATCCCTCACATCGCTGGTGAGCTGTCACACAGACAGACTCACCAGCGATGTGGAGCAGCGAGATCGCTGGTAACTATGGTACACATCGGGTTACTAGGTGCCGCGCGGCACTTAGTAACCCGACGTTTACCATAGATACCATCTCCCAGCATAGGCTTTGCCGCTGGGAGATGGATCATCGTGGTGTCACACACCACGATGAGGCAGATTGATCAAGCGTTTATCGCTTGATATGAGCTCCGGCTCACCAATCTGCGATGTAACGATCAAGCGATTTTACATGGTAAAATCGCTTGATTGCACGCAGCGATGCACAAACGATATCGCTTAAGCGATCAAAAAGCAGATCGCTTAAGCGATATCGTGCATTATATTGAACCGTGTGACGGCCGCTTTAGTCTCATCTGTCCATAAGACATTTTCCCTGAAGAATTTTGACTTATTCACATAGATTTTGGCAAACTGCAGTCTACCTTTATTATGTTTCTGTGTCAGCGGTGGGGTTCCCCTGGGTCTTCTGCCATAACATTTTATTTCAATCAAATGTTGACAAATTTTTCACACTGACACTGATGCACCTGATCCTGCAAGACAGCTTGAATTTCTTTGGAACTTCATTGGGGCTACTTATCCACCATATGTTCTATCCAGTATTGCAACCTTTCATCAATTTTTCTCTGCCGTACAGGGACATTAGCTACAGTGCCTTGGGTTATAAACTTCCTGATTAAGTTGTGCACTGTGCAAAAAGGAACATTAAGATCTTTGGAAATGGACTTGTAACCTTGAGATTGTTGATATTTTTAAACAATTTTGGTTCTCAAGTCCTGACAGTTCTTTTCTTTTCCTTTCTTTTAGCTATGCTTAGTGTGTCACATATAAACGCACAATACAAAGATTGAGTCAACTTCTCTCCTTTTTATCTGGTTTCAGGTGTGATTTTCATATTGCCCACACCTGTTACTTGCCATAGATGAGTTTGTCCTAGCACCTGATGCTTACAACAAAGTTGATTACCCACAGTTTTGGAAACAATTTTGTCTGGCCGTCTCTCCCCCATCCTCTCAGCTTTTATTTTTGTGTTGTTCCAATACACCTAAATGAAGTGAACCTGTGTATGACAAAACATGTGTAACTGCAATAATTTACTGGGGAAATACTTAATTTCCAAGAACATTCAAGCGTGTCAATACTATCGGACATTAATCTATTTAAATATGTAGACATATGAAGTTCCATATTAGAATGCACACAGACACATTTTAACGTGCAATCTAATGCATGTACAGTACAGACCAAAAGTTTGGACACCTTTTCTGATTCAAAGAGTTTTCTGTATTTTCATGAGTATGAAAATTGTAGATTCACACTGAAGGCATCAAAACTATGAATTAACACATGTGGAATTATATACTTAACAAAAAAGTGTGAAACAACTGAAAATATGTCTTATATTCTAGGTTTCTTCAAAGTAGACATCTTTTGCTTTGATTACTGCTGGAAATATGAAAGATGGAAATACTTTCTGACCACTTTAGCAAACACTCCATGCAGAAACTTGGAAAGATTCCAAATGAAACCAACAGTAAAGGGTAGATTCTTGAGGAAGTTAATAGACCAAAACCTTCTTCATTGAACAAAGTAAAATGGTATACTGAATAATTATACCTTTTATCGGTGCTAAAAGGAAAAGTACTTCAACAAAGTTCAGGACATTTGTTTGCTGCTTAAATTAATCCAACTATTACATTAGTTTATACACATTTTTTCATATTTAACATTGCCATGGGAACTGTAAGTTAAAAATGGACTATTGTAGTATTCTAGTCTTAAGCAAAAAATAACTTTTTGTCATTTGTTGTTTGTTTTGATTTCAGCATTGATTAACTATATTCGACCAGTGTTTGTTTCCCGCTCTGACCAAGATTCTAGGAAAAAAACAGTGGAAGAAATCAGAAGACGAGCCCACTCAAATGGAATTTGGCCACAGGTATGTCACATTACATTCAAGGGGTTAGAAGGGAGCTGTGACTATGAACTGATTCCTGACCAGCTGATGGGACGTCTGTATCTATAAGATGAGAGCTCTGAAAAAAGCTAGAAGCAGGAATGGGACCTCCCTAGTATTAAGGCTATGTGCCCACTGGATGCTTTTTTTGTGCTGCGTTTATGTTGCATTTGTCAGCAGTAAAAAAAGCAGCACAAAAGTATTTTGTTTGTGCATATTACAAACAGAACACAAAAACGCAGCACAAATAAGGGGACACACAAAGACAGACAGACACACATGTTCTCACCCTCCCCGGCGATCCCACAGAGAACCCCAGTGATATCTTCCGGGCATCAGAATGAGCTGTGTGTATCATGCTTCCAGCCTGAGTCACAAGGTGCAGACCCTGTAAGTCCCCTCGCGCTGCTTCTGCCGGTGCTCAGAGGAAGAAATCACCAGAGGTCACTGTGGGCTTGCCAGGGAGGGTGAGTCTTGGAGCGTTTTTGCTGAGGAAATGATAGGAAAAAAGCATCACAAATGGACTGTGTGAATACCAATCCGCTTGTGATGCTTTTTTGGCGGGTTTGTAATGGGGGAACACAAAGCCCAAAAACGGGCATGTTTATTGACAGGGACTTTTATAAATGCAGGTGATTTCTGCAACAAAACGCACATGTGGGCACAGCTTTTTGAAAATCATTGACTTTCATGATGAAGCTGTGGGTGCTGCGGTTTTGCTGCAGAAACACAGCAAAAAAGTGCACAAACACCCAGTGAGCATATAGCCTAAACCGTGATCTGTGGGAAAACCTAGAAGCAAGTATGGAACCTCCCTAGTGAAACAGGTGATCTATTGGTCAACATAGAATCATATATGGGACCTACCTAGTGATAAGGTGTGATCTGTGGGACAACCTAGAAGCATGTCTGGGACCGCCCTAGTGATAAGATGTGATCTATGGGACAACCTAGAAGCATGAATGGGACCGCCCTAGTGATAAGATGTGATCTGTGGGACAACCTAGAAGCATGTATGGGACCGCCCTAGTGATAAGATGTGATCTGTGGGACAACCTAGAAGCATGTGTGGGACCGCCCTAGTGATAAGATGTGATCTGTGGGACAACCTAGAAGCATGTATGTGACTTCCCTAGTGATAAGATGTGATCTGTGGGACAACCTAGAAGCATGAATGGGACCGCCCTAGTGATAAGATGTGATCTGTGGGACAACCTAGAAGCATGTATATGACTTCCCTAGTGATAAGATGTGATCTGTGGGACAACCTAGAAGCATGTATGGGACCGCCCTAGTGATAAGATGTGATCTGTGGGACAACCTAGAAGCATGTACGGGACCGCCCTAGTGATAAGATGTGATCTGTGGGGCAACGTAGAAGCATGTATGTGACTTCCCTAGTGATAAGATGTGATCTGTGGGACAACCTAGAAGCATGTATATGACTTCCCTAGTGATAAGATGTGATCTGTGGGACAACCTAGAAGCATGTATGGGACCGCCCTAGTGATAAGATGTGATCTGTGGGACAACCTAGAAGCATGTATGGGACCGCCCTAGTGATAAGATGTGATCTGTGGGGCAACCTAGAAGCATGTATGTGACTTCCCTAGTGATAAGATGTGATCTGTGGGACAACCTAGAAGCATGTATATGACTTCTCTAGTGATAAGATGTGATCTGTGGGACAACCTAGAAGCATGTATGGGACCGCCCTAGTGATAAGATGTGATCTGTGGGACAACCTACCGTAGAAGCAAGTAGTTAAAATCCCTGCATTTTTACATCTATAGCATGTCAATTCTTTCAACACAAATATAATCCGCACCTGAAGTATGGTTCAAAAAACCCTGCAAAAATGGTCATTTGAGTGTAGTGGTTTTCGACTTTCAGCAGAAATGCTGTGTGTGAACATAGCCTTACATTGTGCTTGGGGAAATCGAGAGGCCATGTCCGGCAGAGATATCTGCAGTAAGGAATCCTCTATTGTATCATTATACTCTATTTGATATTAGGGTCATGAACACAAAATTACAGGTTACTGCTAATTTCTACGATATTTGAAAATCGTTTTTTTTAGACCCAGAATTAACTATTTGTAGGAAGAATGCTGTATGCAAGTGCCGCCTCCACACTATAGCTTTAAAAGAAAGATTCTCATGTTTTTTCCTAATAGTTCATGATTGATTGTTGATACAGAACACACCACCTTTTGTATCCCATTGTAAGAAAGCAGATAAAAGCATTATAATCAATAATCTCTATCAAAGTTAGACGTTCCTGATGTTTAGAGTGTAAGGGAGCGACTGCATGACACTTTTAAGTATTTGTCTTCATGACATAGAAGTAATGGTGTAAAGAGAAACTGCTAAGCACCAATATTTCACTTTCTTTCTCTGATATTATAGGTTAATGCTTTTTTTTTCTTTAAAGGTTATGATCTTCCCAGAAGGAACATGCACCAACAGATCTTGTCTGATTACCTTCAAACCTGGTAGGATGTGAATGTGTGTCATGTGTTCGGCTCTGTCTGATTCCCTGTATAATATAGATATGCAGTGACTCTATGAAGTAGGATGGTCTACGGCAGATTTTCTGCTAATGGCGCTGTAGATCACCCTTTTTCACGCGTATTAGTGATATTTACCCATTTTGTTACTGTTTACTCATTGTGCACTTTGATGAGTGGTCCATTATAGCTGTTTGCTCATGTTTGTCCATAGTGAAATTTGGTTCCCTATACTCAACCATTGTCAGACACTTCTGATGCTCTTTTTTTTCCTGTGTTAACAGTGAAAGTTGATATAGGTAAACCAAAATGATTCTTTTCAAGGTAATCGGGGAGAGGCGGTGAACATTGCATAATAACTACAGAGTGTTTTCACATTATCTGATTGGGGTAGATAAATAGACTTGACAAATGGTAACTGCATAAAACTACATGAAGTGTGCATAAATCACATGAAATAATATATACGTTGTATGTGCTTTTCTTAAGAAATAATAAAAAACGCTTTATGAAATTACAAGAAGTTTTGGATCATAGACCTCTGGGAGCGCAAATAGCCTGGTAAAAAACACTATTGGATGAAATAATATAGTAACTGTTTCGTATCTGGTTCTTTTTGTTACATAACATTTACATTCTATTTAGTATTTGGTAACAAAATGAAGCAGCAGGAAGTAGTTTTTCTCTATGTAAAGAAAGCAAAATTGCTATTTTTTTAGCCTGGAGATGATGATGTTTAAAGCCCCCAGACTCCCTAAATGGCTGTCAGCCTAATAATGGTTCGGCCAATTGTTTGGCCAACAGCTATCTGTGCTGTCTCTTCTGTACACAGAAGCTCTGGTTCTGCTAAGCACTCCTGTGTTGTCTAGCTCTCCCATAGAGATGTCTGGTGGCAACAAAAAAATCAATCAGTCTGAAATTGGATATACCGGATCCCTAAAGTGGAATTCTCATTTTATTAATTTGCTGTATTTAGTAAAACAACATGAAAATAAGCAAGTTTGCAATTGACTTTTTCCTATTTGCTTTCATGGTCATGCTTGGAGAGCTTTTATCTTAAATAGTATAAAGTTTGTTTCCAAGGAATTGGGGACCTGAGCCTGCAGTATGTACAGTAGTTGCATTCCAGCAGAGGAGATAAGTCTTAACTTTACAGTCAACTCTCTCCAGCCCTTTGATTTCTGTACAGCAATTAGCGGCTCAACTCTTATCCCCTCCCAGCTCCTGAGTGGTTATCAGTCCTGTGTCCTGTAATCCCAGCTTTCAGTTTTTTAAACCCTGTGCTTTGTCAAATTCACTGGTGTCACTATATTTCCATATAGAGATAATAGTTTAGACTCTGAACAAAAACTGACAGACCATTAATATGTAGTAGCAATAATTTATAGTAGCAAACAGCTAGGAAGTAAGGTGACTGCATAGGCTGCTTTCACATAGCGTTTTTTTGGGGATCCGTGGCTGTCCGTTGTAAAACAGACAGCCACCGATCCAATTTGGCCCCCATGTATCCCGAAGGCCAACGGATCTGATCGGATTTGCTGTTAATGGCATCCAATTTGTGTAGGATCTGATTCTGTCCAATTTTTTGCTGTACCCAAAATCGGAGACTGCTCCGAATTTGGGCACACTGGACCGAATCGGATCCGACACTATCCGCGAACATTAACATGGGGGCCTTTGGAGCACGGGTCCGGGAAAACATTGGATCGTTTCCCGGACCCGATTTTAGTGTACTGAGCATGCACAGTACACTAAAACGTCTCTGTTCCTCTTTAATTTCACTTCCGCAATGTGTATATATATATATATATATATATATATATATATATATATATATATATATATATATATATATATATATATATATATAATATAAATTGAGGAAGTGCAAACAACTAACAAAGGGTTAAAAAAAAAAAAAAAACACATCCTCACCTCTCCAGCATGTGTCCCGCACAGTCTAGCTGCTGGGGCTTGAGGACCTGGTGGGGCGGGGCTACCTGATCAGCTGTTCGGTCACATGACCGCATCAGCTGGATGGTTTAAAGTGACCCTAAACCCAGAAGCCAACCCCACATCCCCTTCATACCTATACATGCAGCTTGTGAAGCTGCTGCCATCGATCCCTGTATCTTGCAAAACCGCTGGAGCATTCTTCATAATTCATACTTTTATAATCGCATTTCTGGGCGTTTCAGTGAAATTTTAAAGCCGCAGCAGGCGGGCTTGTGTGCCGCTCTCCCCCTCCCTGTCCGTAATTCTGCACGCCCATGGCTGCGTGCATAAACAACAGAGAGGCGGCTCGCCTCATAGTATGGGCGGTGAAGCCGGTATGACGCGAATTACGTCATATCGGCTTCACCGCCCATACTATGAGGCGAGCCGCCTCTCTGTTGTTTAGCACGCCCATCGCTGCGTGCAGTATTACGGAGAAGGAGGGGGAGAGCGGCACACAGGCCCGCCTGCTGCGGCTTTAAAATTTCACTGAAACGCCCAGAAATGCGATTATAAAAGTATGAATTATGAAGAATGCCCCAGCGGTTTTGCAAGATACAGGGATCGATGGCAGCAGCTTCACAAGCTGCATGTATAGGTATGAAGGGGATGTGGGGTTGGCTTCTGGGTTTAGGGTCACTTTAAATAGCACGCCAAAACCGATCGGCAGGAGATTTAAACTGCTCAGCTGATGCGGTCATGTGACCCCACCAGGTCCCTAAGCCCCGGGAGCTAGACGGCACGGGACACATGCCGGAGAGGTGAGGATGTTTCTTTTTTTTGTTTTTTTTTTAACCTATGCTTCACTCCCGCAATGTATGTATATACATTGCGGGAGTGAAAACACCTCTTTCCTCTCCACCCCGCAGTGTGAATACATCATAACACTCAGATCTGCGCCATTTTTATTGTTTATCTCCCTACCCACCCTTTAGACTCCACAGCCTTGGAGATCTACATACCGGTATATTGTTTTATCAGTATGAGATTATCACTACAGGACTACCTGTCATGTGCCTCCTAGACCTGTCGTTCTGTTTAACCACACTTCCACCAATGATTAGCAGCTAGCTTTCATTGCTCAGTGTACATAAAAAGCTGTCAATCCGTGGTATGGGCAAGGTTATACACAGAAAAACTTTCTGAGCACTTCTTCATTTGCAGCAGAGAAACTTGATTTTATTAAAACTGTCCCTTGTAAAGTAAGTGATACATTTCTAGAATCAGGGTCTGTGCCCCTACCCCATGCAGCTCTCAGATGGGGTAGCCAAAGCCTGACGACAGATACCCTTTTAAAAGAAAAAGGAAAAAAATCTGCCATGTTCCAAGTGTGGCGTACTTAAAGATATGTGCACACATTAAAGGCTAGTTACAAGCGTTACCATGGGACACATGCTGCATAAAAAAACACGCTTTTTTGCTTGCTCCCCCATCTATTAGAATGCATGCAAATAGCTATAAGAATTGACATTCTGCAGATCTGAAACAGCTGGGATAGTAAAATGCTGCGTTTATCATTAAAAAAAGCGCAAAGTATAAATGCGACGTGTAACCATACCCTAACACTGGCCTGCACAACATGTGGCTCCAGTATGCACTCCATATAGGAGCTGAAGATTAAAGGGAACCTGTCACCTCCTTTGGGCATTTTAAACTGTGCCCACCAGCTTAGATATTATGTAAATGATGTTCTTATAACCCCTCTATGTGCCCAGACTGGCCCCTCTTACCTAAGATATGAACTTATATTCTGTTCTGCACTGCCTCCTAGGATGCCTCCCGGACTTAATATCTGGTCCGGATGTATAACGTCCTCGCCGCACCCTGGCTGCAAATCCCGCCCTGCAGTTTGAAAATTCCCGCCCCTCCTCTGGCCGGCGCTTGAGTGACAGGAGCACTCACGCCTGCGCAGAGTAGCCACTGGAGCAGGTGACGGAGGATAGTAAGGAGAGATGCAGTGGGAGTGGGGAAGGGCTTTGTGGGGGGATGTTATGTTATGGGGGAAGGCAGTGGGGGGATCATTTTTTCATTAAGCACAGTGAGGGGCAGTTATTTTTTTCAGGGGTGCAGCATGGGAAATATTTATTCTTATGTGGTAGTGTAATCATACTTTTCTTTTGAAAGGCACTGTGTTGGGAAGTGCTGCTGAAGACTAAAGGTACCGTCACACGCGGCAACATAGCATGCAATTATACTAGCAATTTGCTGGTTGCAGTGAAATCATGGACACATTGTTCTATTTTCTTGTTGTGTACAAATGTAACAATGTCTCCATGATTTCACTGCAACCAGCAAATTGCCAGTGAAATTGCCTCATGTGACACACACTAATGGGACCGTCACACGGGGAGATGTCGCCGAGATCTTCCTGTTCAGGCGATGTTGAAGCGACATCGCCTGTGAGTCGCTGCGTGTAACAAGGCAACTGAACGGCGATTAATCGCTGTTTCTGAGTTCAGAGATTTCCCAACAGTGTCGGGAAATCAGGCGATGTAGCTTGAGCGATCCGTATGCCTACTGCCGTGTGACGCGGCGATAGCAATGACACAGGCGATGTCTGTGTTCACCAAAGTTAGGCATTACAGAGGATGATTTTCAAATCTTATCATCATCCATCTACTTCATGGAAGTGAATGCTCACCCAATAGAAATATATCAGAAAAACACGGTGATTTTATGCAATAAAATATACAAATTTATTAATCACGTAATTTAAAAAGATTACATATAAATGAGGTTTTTAAAGACAAAGTACACAAAGTAGTGTTACTTACAATTATATATTAGGTATAAAAATAGTTATAAAATCTATAGACAGCACCCTATAAACTAAGAGAACCCGTGATCTTCTTGTGTAATATAATAGACCGAAGAAATCACAACTCATAAAAATATGTGTCAAAAAATCAAACAGTAAGTTTCCATTAGTCACCTATCTCTCACATAGGAGACCAAAGAAAGGGTAATAGTGAAATAACCAATCTATTTCTATTAGTCGCCTATCTCTCACATAGGAGACCACAGAGAAAGTGACAATAAACTAAAATCAAACAGTGAAAATCAATCTAAAGGGTGATTACCTGGTGTATCTACAGACTCTGCTGCACTCTACATGCACATTTCGGCTTACGCCTTCATCCAGGAAACTGTTTGATTTTAGTTTATTGTCACTTTCTCTGTGGTCTCCTATGTGAGAGATAGGCGACTAATAGAAATTTATTGGTTATTTCACTATTACCCTTTCTTTGGTCTCCTATGTGAGAGATAGGTGACTAATGGAAACTGAAGGTGGCTTCACACCTGGCGACGTCACTAGCGACATCGCCGAAAAAGTGACGTATCAGCGATGTCGCTAGTGACGTTGCGCTGTGTAAACGCGCGGCGCGACCGCGTTTTATCGCCGGTCGCAGGTTGACAGGTTTACGGGAAGAACCGTAAACCTGTCAACCTGCGACCCGCGATCAGGCTGGATCGCGCCGTGTGACATCGCCAGAGCGATGTCGGCGGCGATCCAGCCTATACCGCAGCGTATACCCAGCCCAGCGAGCGATGTCACCGCCCGCATCGTTGCTGTGTCGCCGGCCGCAGCGATGCTGTGTGACAGCTGGCCAGCGATGTCGGAACCGAGCGGGCACCCGCGCATCGCTTCCGACATCGCTGGCCAGATCGTGCTGTGTGACGGGGGACCATTACTGTTTGATTTTTTTGACACATATTTTTATGAGTTGTGATTTCTTCGGTCTATTATATTACACAAGAAGATCACGGGTTCTCTTAGTTTATAGGGTGCTGTCTATAGATTTTATAACTATTTTTATACCTAATATATAATTGTATGTAACACTACTTTGTGTACTTTGTCTTTAAAAACCTCATTTATATGTAATCTTTTTAAATTACGTGATTAATAAATTTGTATATTTTATTGCATAAAATCACCGTGTTTTTCTGATAGATGTCGGTGTTCAGGCAATCCATTCTGTATGCCACATTGACGGTGAGGTGGTGCTGTGTGACACGGCGATCTGAAAAGCACACATCGCTTCAAGGTTGATTCAGGCGATTCCTGAATCGCCGGTTCGGCCTGGGTTGACGGTTAGATTGTAACGTGTGACGTCTCACGAGCGACGCTGCAGCGATGTGCGCGTTCATGAGATCGCCCCAACATCGCCGGCGATATCTCCCCGTGTGACGGTACCATAAGAAGAGTGAAAGGGAACCAACCAGCAGGTTTTAGGGCTATAAAGTGAAGTCTGAAGGCCACGTTACACACACACAGATATATTGGTCACAGATCTCTGGTTGCAGTGAAATCATGGATACATTGTTCCATTTTGTGGCTGTGTACAATGGAACAATGTGTTCATGATTTCACTGCAACCAGAGATCTGTGACCAATATATCTGTGTATGTAACGTGGCCTTGAGCCTTACAGGGACTGGCATAAAGAATGCCCCTTTAATTCGTTTTAGCGGACTATGGGATTGATTCAGCATGGCAATGTTACCCTTGGACTAAACAATATTGTGCAACCTTGCCCTAAAGTCAAACAACAAAGATGGTCCAAAGGCGTAGAAAGTGTGTATACGCTCTGAAACACATAGTAAAAATAGCAAGTATTGTACAATGCAGTACAGATCTGGAATGAATAGTAGTGATCAGAGCTTTTTTGGTTAAATTAAACTGATGTTGCTTCCCCCAGTTGAAATAATGCAATCCTCCGCACAAATAGACACAATGCTTATACCATGTGGGCATTTTTTTCAGTCTCTCATTCTGGGCACTAAAATTAAATGATGAGAAAAAAAACCTAACTATTGAATGGAATCTGTAAATAATCTACCAGTTAATCTGCGGGATTGGTTTCTATTGAAGCCTGTGATTTATTTTCTATGTTCTATTGTTACCAAACATGAAAGTATTTACATGGGAATCACATGCCTGGTGTCCTTTTTATGACTCTTAAATCTTTTAAAAGGATATCAAAGTTAATATCTAAACAAAATAAAAATACCAGAGCCCTAATGTTACTGGTGTACTGCTCTGCATAGATCCTGCTCTGTCCTAGGGAGAACAGACATCTAACCACAGGTTGCAGTGAGACCTAGAGGGGCTCCCGATCATCCTTCTACTGATCCTAGGGTCCTACTGAGGCCATCATTTATCTCTTTACCTGTGAATAGTTTATGAAGGTTTTCTATTGGAAGGGAAGCACCTGTATTGGGCCTTAGCTTTTGAATATATGCCTGCTAGTGATTACAAGCTAATAAAATGTTTAATTTAATGGGAACCTGTTAGGTTGTTTTTTGTTTTTAAACCACCCCCAATGTTATTGAGATCATGCAATGGGCATCACTAACCTGGTTTAAAAAAATTCCATGTTTTTATTGTGAAACAGTCATGGGTGGATACTTCAGCTGGCAATCAGTCATGTCAATCCATATTCAGACATGCAGTTTTCTACATGTAGCCACACCCCCTTCATTGTAATAGATTCTGGCCCAAATCTTGACTAATGGCAACCTGTTATTGCCTAGTCAGTGCTTGGAGTTTCTCCGTTTCTTATTTTCGACTGTTTAAGGATTGACCACTGGTTCCACAGTGGAATGCAAAGTTTGGGCACCCCTGGTCAAAATGACTGTATCATGAACAGTTAAAGGGAACCTGTCACCTAGTTTTTGCCATCCCATCTGGGAGCAGCATAATGTAGAGACAGAGACCCTGATTCCAGTGATGTGTCATTTACTGAGCTGCTTGCTGTCATTTTGATAAAATTAGTGTTTTTTCTGTTGCAGATTTAGCAGTCTGTGAATATGCCAGACCACTTGGCAGCAGGCCAAGGAGACTGCTAATGATAATCTCCAGCTGTTTAAACAGTGATTTTATGAAAACTACACTGAGCAGCTCAGTAAGTGACACATTGCTGGAATCAGGATCTCGGGTCCTATATTATGCTATTCTCAGATTAGGTTGCAAAAACCTGGTGACAGGTTCCCTTTAAGTAAGTTGAAGATGAAATGATCAATAAAAGGCATAAAGTTAAAGATGACACATTTCCTTTATATTTTAGATAAAATCTAGTATACAAAGCTGATTGTGTGTGTGTGCCTGTCTGTAAAGGCGACGGTGCGCATTCCTTTAGTGGGCAATCACAAAGTTTTGCCCAGCCACCTCATTTGACTCGGAGAACATCATAGACTATGTTTTGAGAGGAAAATGTAACCCTGTGCTTTAGAATAAAAATAAGGCTTATTTACTGTTTGACTCTGTGAGGTAATAGATACTGCCTTGCCTGTTTTGACAGTTAGCCTGGATATTTATCAGGTGACTTAGAGCAACCAATCACAGCTCAACCTTTGATTGGTTGCAATAGGCAAAGAAGGACATTCATAGTGTATCACAGCTTATTCATGTCTGTAAAACATTTAGGGAAACTTGCCAAAGGCAAGGGCTCCTGGAAAATGGTGCACACTGGGACATGACTCACAGTGAAGCACCAGCCACAAAAAACCCAAATCAACTGAGACACTTCTTTGCTATTTTTCTAATATCCTCCTGCACACAGCCCCTTCTGTACAGCAGGAGGCCGCACACAGCCCCTTCTGTACAGCAGGAGGCCGCACACAGCCCCCAGTATTACAGCAGGAGGCTGCACACAGCCCCAGTATTACAGCAGGAGGCCGCACACAGCCCCCAGTATTACAGCAGGAGGCCGCACATAGCTCCCAGTATTACAGCAGGAGGTCGCACACAGCCCCCAGTATTATAGTAGGAGGCCGCACATAGCTCCCAGTATTACAGCAGGAGGCCGCACACAGCCCCCAGTATTACAGCAGGAGGCCGCACATAGCCCCCAGTATTACAGCAGGAGGCTGCACATAGCCCCCAGTATTACAGCAGGAGGCTGCACATAGCCCCCAGTATTACAGCAGGAGGCTGCACATAGCCCCCAGTATTACATCAGGAGGCTGCACACAGCCCCTAGTATTACAGCAGGAGGCTGCACACAGCCCCCAGTATTACAGCAGGAGGCTGCACACAGCCCCCAGTATTACAGCAGGAGGCGACACACAGCCCCCAGTATTACAGCAGGAGGCTGCACATATCCCCCAGTATTACAGCAGGAGGCTGCACATAGCCCCCAGTATTACAGCAGGAGGCTGCACATAGCCCCCAGTATTACAGCAGGAGGCTGCACATAGCCCCCAGTATTACAGCAGGAGGCTGCACATAGCCCCCAGTATTACAGCAGGAGGCCGCACATAGCTCCCAGTATTACAGCAAGAAGCCGCACACAGCCCCCAGTATTGCAAGTGTCATAGCTTGTAAAGGCTTTTTGTAGCCAGCCAAGAGTCTTTCAATTCTTGTTTGAGGGATTTTCATCCATTCTTTCTTGGAAGAGTCTTACAGTTCTGTGAGATTTCTGGTGTTCTTGCATGCGCTGCTCTTTTGAGGTCTAGCCACATGTTTTCAATGATTTTCAGATCAGTGGACTGTGAGGGCCATTATGAGACCTTCAGCTTGCACTTTTTGAGGTAGTCTATTGTGGATTTTGACATGTGTTTAGGATCATTATCCATTAGTAAAAGCCATTCTTTTTAAGTTTAGCTTTTTTTTTTTTTTTTTACAGATGTGTTATGTTTCCATTAAGTATTTGTTGAAATTTAATTGGATCCATTCTTCCTTCTACTTGTGACATGTTCCCCACCCCATTGTCTGCAACACAACTCCAAAGACTAAGTGTTCTATCCTATGCTGAATGATTGGTGAGATGTTCTTTTCCTGAAATTCTGTCTTTTTCTCTCCACACATACCTTTATAATTATTGTGGCAAAAGAGTTCTATTTTAACCTCATCGGTCAACTGGACTTGTTTCTGCAATTTATCAGTCTTTTGCATACTTCTGACCCTGAATTAAATGGTGAGGATGCAAGAGAGGTTTTCTTCTGATGATTATTCCATGAAGGCCATATTTGTACAGGGCTATAGAAATGAGACAAATACGCAATAGGGTCTTATCTCTATTATATAGAGGTATATGTATGGCGACAAGGGCCTGCTCACCTGATCTGGTTGTGTAAACCCACAACCAGTATGAACGCTTAGTCAGCAGCTGCTGCTGGATCCACACATCCACGGTCACCGCGGTCAGAAATCAGCATATAAGGACAAAGTGTCGTATGATCCGCGCTGCTACCAAAGGAAGACCAGGACAAAGGAACGTCTGGTTGAAGTGGTTCTTTAAACCGACGCGTTTCTGAGCTATCTCCCAGCTCCTTCCTCAGGGACATGGCCCTGAGGAAGGAGCTGGGAGATAAATCCAAAACACGTCAGATTAAAGAACCACTTCAACCAGACGTTCCTTTGTCCTGGTCTTCCTTTGGTAGCAGCGCGGATCATACGACACTTCGTCCTTATATGCTGATATTTGTACAGGTGTCTCAGAACCAAACAACAATGTACTCCAGAGTTTAATAAATTTTCCTGAAGGTCTTTTGCAGTCAAACAGGGGTACTGATTTGCTTCTCTAGCAATTCTACGAGCAGCTCTCACTGAAATTTTGTTTCGTCTTCCAGACTTTATCTTGACCTCCATTGTATTTGTTAAATGCCATTTCTTAATTACATTTTGAACTGAGGAAAAGGCAACTTGAAAACCTGTTAGCTATCTTTTTATAACTTTCTTATGCTTTGTGGGTCCCCACCGGTTTCAATTACAAGTATGCTTGGTGGCTGCTTAGATGAACCCATAGCTTATGTTTTTTGGCACAAGTTTGGCGAAGGCTGGGTTTTATAAAGCTATGAAACTTGCATCACATGACATTTCCTAATGATGATGGTGAACAAGGCATAACTTTAAAGGGAACCAACCACCCCAAATGAACCCCCCCGGACTGTTAATATGTGTCCATACACCCAGCAGACACATTTGGGGCAATAGTTTTTGCTAAAAAAACTGATTAGTAGAAGCTAAGATATAGCTTTATAAACTTTAATAAATCCAGCCGACTGGGTGTTACCTAGCTGCCGGGGGGGTGGAGCGCTGTGCAATATGTACTACCTGGACCAGTGCCGTCCCTGCAGTCCTGTCCGGTGCTGTCCCCGCTGCTCTGTCCGGTGCTGTCCCCGTTGCTCTGTCCGGTGCTGTGCCCGCTGCTCTGTCCGGTGCTGTGCCAGTGTACATGCTGTGCCCCAGGCCGGTAACATGATTATCGGTTCGGGCGCCGGGCAATGGGGACGCTTCCTGTTTCCTCCTGCCAATCCCCGCCCAGGGCAGCCCTGCACCAATGAGAACGCAGGGCCATTGTGTCATGTGATCGCCGCTGTGACCCGTGACTCACGGGTCCTGAGCCAATCACAGCGCAGGGGCGGTCACATGACATCACTGGCCCTGCGTTCTCATTGGTGCAGGTCTGCCCTGGACCCCTTCCTAAGGACAAATCAATGTAATATTGCCATGTTTCTGGGAGCCCTGAAACACATTGACTAATAAATCAGTATTATATTCACCCTTTGATGTCTCCTGGAATACGGCAGCACGATTTTTAACCCTTCATCCTCCCTACTTTAATTTTCTGAGGTAATGACCTTTGGGTTTTCATTGGCTGTAAGTCATAATCGTCAACATTAACATAAATAAACACGAAATAGATCACTCTGTTTGTAATGACTTTATATAATAGGTGTTTCATTTTATGTATTAAATTACTGAAATAAATTCACTTTTTGATGATATTCTAATTCATTGAGATGCACCTGTATGTGAGCAGATCATTTGTAACGGCATTGAAATTCAGTGAAAATTGATGATTTTAAATTACCGTATATACTCGTGTATAAGCCGACCCGTGTATAAGCCGACCCCCCTACTTTTGCCCCAAAAATCTGGAAAAACCTATTGACTCGTGTATAAGCCGAGGGTGGACCCCAGCACAGGTATACAGCCCTCAACAGTGTGGTATACAGCAGCCCCAGAGGTATATACAGTAGCCCCAGTGGTAGTATACAGCAGCCCCAGTGATAGTATCCAGCAGCCCCAGAGGTATATACAGCCCCAGTGGTAGTATACAGCAGCCCCAGAGGTATATACAGCCCCAGTGGTAGTATACAGCAGCCCCACAGGTATATAGAGCCCCAGTGGTAGTATACAGCAGCCCCACAGGTATATACAGCCCCAGTGGTAGTATACAGCAGCCCCACAGGTATATAGAGCCCCAGTGGTAGTATACAGCAGCCCCACAGGTATATACAGCCCCAGTGGTAGTATACAGCAGCCCCACAGGTATATAGAGCCCCAGTGGTAGTATACAGCAGCCCCACAGGTAAATACAGCCCCAGTGGTAGTATACAGCAGCCCCACAGGTATATAGAGCCCCAGTGGTAGTATACAGCAGCCCCACAGGTAAATACAGCCCCAGTGGTAGTATACAGCAGCCCCACAGGTATATAGAGCCCCAGTGGTAGTATACAGCAGCCCCACAGGTATATACAGCCCCAGTGGTAGTATACAGCAGCCCCACAGGTAAATACAGCCCCAGTGGTAGTATACAGCAGCCCCACAGGTATATACAGCCCCAGTGGTAGTATACAGCAGCCCCACAGGTAAATACAGCCCCAGTGGTAGTATACAGCAGCCCCACAGGTATATAGAGCCCCAGTGGTAGTATACAGCAGCCCCACAGGTATATACAGCCCCAGTGGTAGTATACAGCAGCCCCACAGGTATATGGAGCCCCAGTGGTAGTATACAGCAGCCCCACAGGTAAATACAGCTCCAGTGGTAGTATACAGCAGCCCCACAGGTAAATATAGCCCCAGTGGTAGTATACAGCAGCCCCACAGGTAAATATAGCCCCAGTGGTAGTATACAGCAGCCCCACATATATATGCCCCAGAGGTATATACAGGCCCCCCCATCTATATACAGGCCTCCCGCCGCAATCCTGTAAAGGAATAGGTTAGTATACTTATCCATCCGCTGCAGCTGTCCCGCCGCCATCGCGATTCAGCATCTTCCGACTTCCAGCGTCTCGCGTCTTCTTCCGGTTTCCTCCTCGGTCGCACAGGCAATGACGTCATTGCCTGCGACCATCGGAAGGAGACGCGAGTCGGAAGATGCTGAATCGCGATGGCGGCGGGGCAGCTGCAGCGGATGGATAAGTATACTAACGTATTCCTTTACAGGATTGCGGCGGGGGGCTGTATATAGATGGGGGCACTGTATACCTGTATACATTGTATACAGGTATACAGTGACTCGCGTATAAGCCGAGGGGGGGACTTTTCAGCCCAATTTTTGGGCTGAAAAACTCGGCTTATACGTGAGTATATACGGTAAGTTTGATGGAAAGGAAAAACTTTGCAATTTTTGGCAATTCTTCTAACCACGCTTCATGACAATTTAGAGTTACAGGGAACTTGTCAGGTGGTTTATGTCCCCCCAGCTATCACTGTCTGTACTTGCAGCTTCATTGTACTATTCTAATCATCCCTGTCTGAGCTCATAGTGTAATGTGAAAGGTGAAAAAAAAGCATTTATACACTTACATTTCCTTATGTAATAAGGCAGCCAGTCTCCAGCTTGGAGGATGGGGACTGTTTGGCAGGTTAATAGTTAACATTTCAGCCTTGTGCTAGAACATGCTGGGAGACCTGATGTGATGTCACAACCATGTGACTACAATAGGCGGAGCTAAGTTCTCAGAACATAATACGTTTGGCTTAGCTCCACCTACTATGGTCACATGATCGTTACATCACATGTCCTTTAGCTATCCAAGTTAAAGAGTTAACTATTATCCTGCCAGACAGTCTCCTTCCTCCAAGGTGTAGACTGAAATGTAAGTGTATAAATGCTTTTCTTCACCTTTCACATTACACTATGAGCTCAGACAGGGATGATTAGAATAGTACAATGACGCTGCAGCTACAGACAGTGATAGCTGGAGGGGCATAAACAAGCTGACAGGTTCCCTTTAATGAAAAATTGAAGTGGCAATCTTTATCAAAACTGGCGAATTCTCGGAGCGCTCAGTGCGTGCACTAGGATTGATAAGTCTGCAGTCATATAGAGTGACTGTAGAAGGACAACCCCTTTTACATTCCCATACCATAGAGGGAAAATTAACACTTCATGACCCAAAGGTAGCCTTGCAGTTAATTGATGCTGGAATGGTGGGCTGTTGGCTTCCCTTCACACTCTCTGTACGAGTATAATGTAGCGTTTGTAGATCGCTTCATGTATTCTGCATGATGCATTTATTTACTTGAGGAAGAGGGGAGTGAGTCATGTGTGATGAGTCTCATATTTTTTAGGATGTTTTGCTTCATGCGATTAGAGGCAAATAAAATTCAAAGTGTTGTGAGGCACCGCCGGCATGATCCTCATGGCCGGGGCGCATCACATGCAGTATCAGGGTATGATCCTGTTTACACTGGCCTGTTTGACTGTGATAATGCTGTGTGAACCAACTGTGAACACAACGTTTAATGTGACTAATGAGTGGCTCATGAAATCGAGGAGTCCATGAGGAATAGGATGTAAGGAGTGATTGCTGATAGCCCAGGTGGGTGTGTCCGGAGGAACAGCACCTCAGTGTGGGTGTGGCCGGCACGATAAGAGTCAGCCAGCTGAGTGATTGAGAGAGCCATTCTCAGCCAGACATCAGCCTGAGAGGATGTGGGCTGATTACCAGCCTGAGAGCCGAGCAGAGCCAGTCTGTGTGAGGGACTGGGAGTGCAAGTCCATGCCGCGATGTTGAGATGGTGAAGGGAGCATGCTAGCTCCATGCCTGTGCCGAGGTCCGAGGTTGTGATAGCACCTGGTGGGGAAGCCGTGGCTGAACCCGGTGGATACTGGTCCGGGCGTGGGGTGAAACACGTCCGGGAAAGGAGCCCTTGGGGGACGCTTGGTGGACCCGTTACCCAGGTAGCGAGACCCGGATCTGTGCCCGGTAAGACAGCGGTTCCCGTGTAACGGAGTGAGCTGTGTGTGAGTAATGCCAGGCGGGCATAACCGCTATTGGGTCCGACTAGGCAGTCGGTAAAGGACCCGTTGATGTATGTAGGGGCTTAGGCAATTGCCCTGAATGTAAGATGATGACCTATGTAAGAACATTGTATAATAATGTGGGGAGAAAGTGACCCAGCCAGTATGGATGATGTTGGAGGCGTTCCGTCCCTGTGGGACGAGAGGGAGGCTTGCCCTGCTGCTTGCAGAGGGTACCCATCCCTCAACCACGACCTCTAATGGTGTGGGTGTGCCTGTGGTGCCAGACACAGGGGTAATAGGGCTCCTAGTAGGTAACGGATGAGGTTCCCGTGTACTATGGTTTGCCAGTCCCTGTAATGGGCCATGGAGGAGCCACAGTCCATGGATGATGGGCTGTGAGCGTGTGGAAGAAATGTATGTGATCCATGGACGTTTGAATGATGGATCACACATGGTATGTAAGGCCCGGTCAGGCAGGAATCCTGACTACGGGGTAATGTATATCATCATGCTGGGTGACTAAAGCCAGGCGGCAGGTACCGCCATTGGGACCCACAGGGCCCGTTGAGGCGTATGTAACGAAGGTCAGAAGCAGGGGTTCAAAAGGGCTCCTAGAGTGGGGACACCATGGTTGAACCAGGTGGACGCTGACCTGGACATGGGGTGAAACATGTCCAGGAAGGAGCCCCTTGGGGATACATGACATACCCGGTACTCAGGTTGCTCAATCCCTGTTATGAACCCGGAGGGGTCATCGTCGAAGTATAACAAATGTATTTATCATAAATGTACTGTAAGATGTGTAAGTAGGCCGGAGGCCGTAGCCACCACGGAGCAGGTGTTAGAGCTCCAATGGGGAGAGAGTCGTGGTTACAGGTCCCTGGTTATTGTGAATGTATATGTGCCATGTTCTATGTAATGTATGATGTATTTATGTAAAGTGTTTATAATCAATGTGCAATGTGGTAAACATGCTACCCGGGTTATGTTATTATATGTGAAAAATAAACGGGTAGACATTGGTTAACCTTATAAACACGTGTTTTGTCGTTATGCAAGCGGGTTCTCCGGTTGCTACCTCACGGTGTATAGAGTAGATATCAGTATAACATAGTAACATAGTTTTAAGGTTGAAGGAAGACTTTAAGTCCATCTAGTTCAACCCATAGCCTAACATGTTGATCCAGAGGAAGGCAAAAAAACCCACATTGGGGAAAAAAATTCCTTCCTGACTCCAGATACGGCAATCAGACTAATTCCCTGGATCAACGCCTTATCAAAGAATCTAGTATATATAACTGGTAATATTATAGTTTTCAAGAAAGGCATCCAGGACCTTCTTAAATGTTAGTAGTGAGTCACTCATCACAACATCATGTGGCAGAGAGTTCCATAGTCTCACTGCTCTTACAGTAAAGAATCCGCGTCTGTGATTATGATTAAACCTTCTTTCCTCCACACATAGAGGATGCCCCCTTGTCCCAGTCTCAGGCCTAAGAGTAAAGAGATCATTAGAAAGGTCTCTGTACTGTCCCCTCATATATTTATACATTATTATAAAATCACCCCTAAGCCTTCGTTTTTCCAAGCTAAATAACCCCAAGTTTAATAACCTGTCTTGGTATTGCAGACCCCTCAGTCCTCTAATAACCTTTGTCGCTCTTCTCTGGACCCGCTCTAGTTCAGCTATGTCTTTCTTATACACCGGAGACCAGAATTGTACACAGTATTCTAAGTGTGGTCGCACTAGTGACTTGTATAGAGGTAAAATTATGTTCTCCTCATGAGCATCTATGCCTCTTTTAATGCATCCCATTATTTTATTTGCCTTTGCAGCAGCTGCCTGACACTGGCTGCCTGACAAAAAACAAACAAGGTTCTGCACGTTTATCACAATGGACTCCTATTGGTTTTAGGGTACCGTTACACGTCGCAACATTGCATGCAATTTCACTGGTAATTTGCTGGTTGCAGTGAAATCATGGACACATTGTTACATTTGTACACCGCCACAAAATGGAGCAATGTGTCCATGATTTCACTGCAACCAGCAAATTACCAGTGAAATTGCATGCAATGTTGCGACGTGTAACGTACCCTTAAGGCCACGTCAGACACACAGATATCTGTTCAGATATTGTTCGCAGATCTCTGGTTGCAGTGAAATCATGGACATATTGCTCTATTTTGTGGCCGTGTACAAATGTAACAATGTGTCCATGATTTCACTGCAACCAGAGATCTGTGACCAATATCTGCACAGATATCTGTGTGGGTAACGGTACCCTTAGTTTTAGGGTATGTACACATGTTTAGAATTTGGTGCAAAAATTTCCGCACCTCCTGGTAGGAAAAAAACAGCCGTAAATTTGTATTTAATTTTTTTTACTTGTTTTGGTGCGTTTTTTGCCATGTGTTTGTGGTTCATAATTTTCCACTCATTAACATGACTAAAATCTGCAGCAAAACTGCTGAAAGAATTGAAATGCTGTAAATCTCCACCAAATCAAAGAAGAAAGTGCTGCATGCATGTAGTATACTTCAGATTCTCAGTGTTGTCCCTGGCATCAGGATTTGTGACCGATCTGCACTTAAAAAGATGTGATAAAAATGCAACTTGTGCACACAGTCTCATAGATTGAGGATTTGTGTTCATTCCATTCACCATGTATACTCTAATAGGATACTCCTTTAAAAGTCCTTCGTCTTCTTGCCTAAAGCAGACTACTTTCTTAGCAAGCCTTTAAAGCGAACCTGTCACCCCCCCCCGGGCATCAAAAGCTCTAATAGCCACCTTCTGCAGCACTAAGGCTGCATTCTGAGAAGGTGCCTATAGGCTTTTGATGCCCTTTATAGTATGAAATATTAAGTTAGGTAAATGCTCACTCTTCTGAAGATCGAAGACCGGGAGGCGGGGTTTCACGCTCCTCCGGCCCGCCCCCTCTTGTCAATCATTGTGCGCGCCTGCTGCTGTCTCCCCTCAGTGTGGAAAATGAACGCGCGTCTCCATTCTCCTGTATGGAGCCGCGCATGCGCTGTGCGCCCGGTGTCCAGGAAGTCGACACCGGGCGCACAGCGCATGCGCGGCTCCATGCATGAGAACGGAGACGCGCGTTCATTTTCCACACTGAGGGGAGACAGCAGCAGGCGCGCACAATGATTGACAAGAGGGGGCGGGCCGGAGGAGCGTGAAACCCCGCCTCCCGGTCTTCGATCTTCAGAAGAGTGAGCATTTACCTAACTTAATATTTCATACTATAAAGGGCATCAAAAGCCTATAGGCACCTTCTCAGAATGCAGCCTTAGTGCTGCAGAAGGTGGCTATTAGAGCTTTTGATGCCCGGGGGGGTGACAGGTTCGCTTTAAGCATGCAGAATAATACTAGGGTGCTACCACAGTCAAAAAACAGAATCGCATGAAATGTATGTATGAGGGATACAAATTTTATTGTAGGTTTTCAAGGGAATCTAAATTATTAAATGCTGCAGACTACCTGGGGAGAAAACAAACAAGACACCTCCCATCATTGATCTCCCACAGCTTTTGTTCGGACTCCTATCGGCTGCCTGCTTTGCTCTGCTTCCTAGACACCTTCTAAATGTACCGGACACGGCCAGAAATGCTCAGCTGATGCGGACCACAACTTTCACCTGTCTAATTTAAAGCAACTCTACGTCTGTTTGCGCCTCTGTAGTGGTGCTTTAACCACAAGTCCCATGAGCCCTGTCTTGTACTCACCTTCCACTGCTTTCATCTAGTCGGTCTGCGATAAAAAGTGACCACCCTGCAGCTCCAGTATTTCATGGAACGCGCTGAAGGTTACTTTTCTATACCATTCTATGGGAGCCTCGTTCTGGGTCTCATTGAGTGCCAGTCAGAAGCTACGGACATAAGATGGCATGCTTGGGACTGGGGAGGGCTTGTAGGAGAGAGGGTAAAAACAACCAGTAGTGACATTTACACCCAAGCTCCAAAACTCACACATCTGGTTGGGGGCCTCCACATATGGAGAAAGGGATATCTAGGTAATCCTGCAAAATGCCAACAGGGTGTAAATTGCAAATAGTCAGCATTTTGCAGCCTAGATATACACAGAGATTTTGTAAAAAGCCTGGACAGCTCCTTTAGCTTGAACCCTAAATTATTATGCACGCTGATTTTTTTTCAGCTTCAGGCTGAAGCATAGCCACATGCACTACATATAACCATACACACATTTTGTGCCTGTTCCTTGCACAATTAGACTGGTGACCATACTCCTGTGTATTGTGAGAGATCTTCACCATAGTGCACTTTTTATGATAATTGTTGACTTTAATAGAAGTGAATGAAGACCTGCTATTGATGCCATTTTCTGTAGTATGGCCTATAAAGTATCATTGGGAAGTTCTTTTTACAGTAACACAAGTGAGAATCCTTTAGGCTATTTTATGTTTATCAAGACTAGAGGCCTGAATGCCCCACACATACCGTATTTTTCGCTTTATAAGACGCACCTGATTATAAGACGCACCCCCAAATTTGGTGAAGGAAAAGAGGAAAAAATAATTTTTAATGTTAAATGGGGTCCGTCTTTTAATGTCAATGTCCGTCTTACAAATCATATAGGGTATATGTCCCTCATAGCCCCCTCATCCTGGTACATGGTCCCTCATCCTTGGATATAGCCCCACATCCTAGATATGGCCCCCTTATTCTGGTTACAGCTGGCACACGTCCCCAAGTGATGGTACACCCCCCCCCAGGGTTGGCACACGCCCCCCAGGGCTGCCACACATGCCCCAGGGCTGCTACACATGCCCCAGGGCTGCCACAAGTCCCTCAGGGCTGCCACAAGTCCCTCAGGGCTGGCACACGTCCCTCAGGGCTGCCACATGCCTCCCAGGGCTGGCACACATTCCCCAGGGCTGGCACACATTCCCCAGGGCCATCACACGTGTCCAGGGCTGGCACACATTCCCCAAGGGCTGGCACACATTCCCCAGGGCTGGCACACGCTCCCCAGGGCTGGCACAAGTCCTCCAGGGCTGGCACATGCCCCCAAGGGCTGGCACACGTCACCCAGGGCTGGCACACATCCCTCAGGGCTGGCACATGTCCCCCATGTCTGGTACATGCCTACCAATGCTGGTACACGTCCCCCAGGTCTGGTACACGTTCCCCAGAGCGGGGACCCATCCCCCAGGGCTGGCACATGCCCTCCAGGGCTGGCACATGCCCCCCAGGGCTGGCACACATCCCCCAGGGCTGGCACACGTCCCCCAGGGCTGGCACATTCCACCCAGGGCTGGCACAAATCCCCCAGGGCTGGCACATGTTCCCCAGGGCTGGCACATGTTCCCCAGGGCTGGCACATGCCACCCAGGGCTGGCACAAATCCCCCAGGGCTGGCACACGTTCCCCAGGGCTGGCACATGCCACCCAAGGCTGGCACAAATCCCCTAGGGCTGGCACACGTTCCCTAAGGCTGGCACACGTTCCCCAGGGCTGGCACACTTTCCCCAGGGCCATCACACGTCCCCCAGAGCCATTACATGTCCCCCAGGGCTGGCACACGCCCCCCAGGGCTGGCACAAGCCCCCCAGGGCTGGCACACATGCCCCCCAGGGCTGGCACACATGCCCCAGGGCTGGCACAAGTCCCCCAGGGCTGGCACATGCCCCCCCATGTTAAATATGGCCCCCCATGCTGCTACCTATAATAAAATAACAATCATATTACTCACCTTTTCCAGCGATGTCCCGGCTCTCTTCATGCAGCTGCACTCCTCCACTTCTTTGTAATGCCAGTAATATGATCGGGTGCACAGAGATGATGAGACTGCTGAGCCGATCACATGACTGGCTTCACAGAGAGAAGAACCAGGAAGTGGAGGAGTGCAGCTGCATGGAGGGAGCCAGGACATCGCTGGACAAGGTGAGTAATGTGGTTGTTATTTTATTATTGGCAGCAGCATGGGGGGCCATATTTAACATGGGGGGGGCATGTGCCATCACAGGAGGGGCGCAGACAGTTTAATATGTGCTGCTCCCCCAGTTCATCACCGTGGTGCAGTTTCAGCACCACAGTGATGGACAGCGGCAGTGCATATTAAATGAGCGGGAGCAGGAGATCTCCCGCTCTCTCTGCAGCCCGCTCCAGAGCTGCCCCCACCTCCCCTGCCCCACATTCCATACATTCGGGCTATAAGACGCACCCCCCACTTTCCCCCACAGTTTGGGGGAACAAAAGTGCGTCTTATAGTCCGAAAAATACGGTATATCTTTTAGAGCTCAAAATACATCACATTTTGTGATTACAATATTACTTATTTGACCCTACAATTTCAGAATGTAATACTTTGTGGTTTCTACTTATGCTCTTTTACTTTACAGGCACTATTTATGTGACTATGAACAGTGGCATAACTTCAGGCCCAGGGGCCCCGATGCAAAAGCTCCAACGGGGCCCCCAATTAATGCAAATCTTTAATAGTATTAGTCTCTTTCCATAGGCCAAAGGGACTTTTGGGGCCCCCTAGGCTGCAGGGCCCGGGTGCGATCGCAACCCCTGCACCTGTTGTAGTTACGCCCCTGACTATGAAAATGTTTTGGCTTGGCATTTTTGGTAAACTATCATCACCTTTTACTTTTTTGTTGGGAATTTACTTCTTCATCTGATTTTTCTTTAACTGACTCTTGTATTTAATATGCATGATAGGGATGAGGTTCAGAATTAGTAGATCTGTTAAAATTGTCACTTCAGTGAGGAAGTGAAAAACTCTTAATGCCACCCAATAAGGGTAGCAATCCTTAAAGTCATAATTGACTCTTTAACACGCCCTTTTATATGACTTAGGATTTGTGCCAAATCAGAACCCCAAACTGCAGACACTGCATTTCTGGGTTACTGCCCGTCATCAGTGCAGTGTGTGGGAGTTCTGATCTGTCTGTATGAGAGGTTGAGACGAGGTCTTCTACCTTATGGAGAGGAATCTGCCTGCCGCCATACGGAGAGACATAAGCTGATACGGAGTCTTATAGCCGCAATGCTCCTCTGGGAAATATGCAAATTGTCACTACAGTGAGGAAGTGAGAAACTCTAATGCCACCCAATGAGGGTAGCAATCCTTAAAGTCATGATTGACTCTTTAACAAGCCGTTTAATATGATTTAGTATTTGTGCCAGATCAGAACCCCAAACTGCAGATGCTGCATTTCGGGGTGACTGCCCCTCATCAGTGTAGTGTGTTGGAGTTCTGATCTGGCTGTATGAGAGATCTGTTTAAGTGCACCATTCCCACAGTGTATATGAAGTCTGATTCATTTATATTTCCAGCCCTGAAAATGCTGAGTAGATAAACTGATCTTTAGCAAGTAGACTCGAGACCTGTGTCATGACTAATCATCTTTATAAAATGAAATATCTTGCTCCAAAGCGATACTTCAAATTACCATATATATTTGAGTATAAGCCGAGTTTTTCAGCACAATTTTTGTGCTGAAAGTGGCCCCCCAGCTTGTACTAGAGTCAGTCCTATTTGCTGTGGTTGGGTGGCGGTGAACGGGGGCTGGAAGAGGCTGGATCAGGCTACAGAGTCAGTGAGTGGTCAAGTGCCATCGTCCATTAGTGTGATGTAATAGGCATTGCATCTCCCTGTCCATCACTTCAGCACTAGGGCTGAGAGGTGGGGGGAACAGTGCACATTACATTAAATTAAAGTGTACTCGCTCTCTCCCCCCAGTCACAGTATATCAGTATATGGCCCCTATGCTGGTGCACACAATAAAATAATAAACAATTTAACTCACCCTTCATCGCTGTCCTGCAACATCTCTTCTCCAGTCTACCTGCTTGTGCCGGCATCTAATCATGTGACTGGTGCAGCAGTGATATCATGGGGGGGGGGCATATACTGTGATGGTGTGGGGGCTATATAGTTATACAGTTAAGAAGGGGTTATGTTCCAGTATGGGGGGGCTATATACAATGATCAGAGGGGCAATATACAGTGATGGGGGGCTATATACACTAATGAGGGGCTATATATTAGGATGGAGGCTGCTTCATTTCCCACCTTAGGTTTGTACTCGAGTCAATACGTTTCCGCAGTTTTGGGGGTAAAATTTGGGGCCTCGGCTTATACTCAGGTCGGCTTATACTCGAGAATATACGGTAGTTTCTTTGACTTGATGCGTTCTTTAAAAGCATGAACGAGGCCTGCCATTTTAGAACACATGGGGTAAAAAAGTTTGAATACTTTTCAACGGTTAAAGGGATCCTGTCACCTCCAAAACGCCTCCTAAACTAGCAAAACATGTCCTTGCTCCATCCTATCACTAATCTCACACTCCTTTTGTCTCCTAAAAGCATCCTGTGAAAGTGCATAAAAACGTTTTAATACTCACTCATTAGTGATTATAATTAGCAGGGGCCATATTCTTTAGTCACCAGGGGGTGTTCTTTTGCAGAATCCAGCCCTCTCTCTGTCTGTGCTTAAGTGAAACTGAAACTGAAGGCAGGACTAATGATTTGCATTCTGTGAGTGATAGAGAGGGGGGAGGGCAATGCCTGCACATCACAGCAGAACACACAGAGACAGGGTGGATCCTGGAGCTGCAAAATAGCCCGCCTTGGTGACTATGAATATAGTCACTGCTAATTATAATCACTAATGAGTGAGTATTAAAACGTTTTTATGCACTTTCACAGGATGCTTTTAGGAGACAAAAGAAGTGTGAGATTAGTGATGGGATGCTGCAGGGACATGTTTTGATAGCTTAGGAGGCGTTTTGGAGGTGACAGGATCCCTTTACAGAAAAGGTGCCATAAAAAAAACATTAAACAATTGAAAAAATGTAAAGAGTGAATGTTTTATGTTATTAAAATATTATCCTTTTTTAATGGAGTATAATATGAAAGTTAAAAAGGTTTGAGATTTTCCACTTTTAAACACTAGGAGGCAGCTGCTGAAATTTGCCATGAAAACCTAGTGTTTGTCACAGGGTGGTATTTGCGCATGAGCAGAGAAGTAGCAGGAAGGCAGAGATGGACTACGTGAATTGGGGAAACTAGTCTGACCCTGTAGACTGGGGTTTCCTAAAGTTGCAGATGTTTGGGCCCCCAACATTGCCCTGCACATATTCAGCCCTGGTCTAACACCACCTCACCTCCACTCAGTGAAAGGAACAGCAACTCCCACATGATAGCTCACACAAAGCTTAGCTTCAGGAAAGCTTCTGCACCACAGCTCTGCGTCCACACATCACAAAGTCAGAGTAGAGACTAAAGTCTTTCAGTGATGCCACCTGAAGGTAATGAGATTATTTAATCCCATAGTGATGGACTAGCGTCTCTAGACGTCTGGAAATGAGGCTACTTCTTCAGTTTTGTCGTCTAGAGACGTACAAACATAAAAACCCCCTATAGTGCCCCCCACAGTGTCAGAAAGTCTCCGGGATTTCAGCTACCGAGAGTAGCTGAGACCCCGGAGATTATTAACCGGGCCATTTTTTTTTTTGGTCCTTGGGCACATGATTACCAATGTACACTGTATACCAGGGTTAAAGTTAGTGTAAATTACAGCACTTTCTGCTGCCTGGGGCCACTTTGTACTGCCTCGGTCCCCCATGTGTTGCTTGGGGCCCTGTGCACGGCTTGGGGCCCTGATCTACAGCTGCTGTGGTATACGGAGGGGTATAATCTGGCCTAGGCCACTTTAACCCTGGTTATATTCTGGTCGAGGGGTTAGTCTGGCCTGTTACACTGGGGCGCAGCCGAGTACAACCTCATTCAATCCCAACAACTGATATAGAAGCTCTGTTCCTTCCCCGGGGTAGGCTGTGTTAAGTCAGCACACAACCTTTCTCTCCTCACCGTCTGCTCATTAGCCTCATGAATGTCCACTCTGAGAGAGCTCCCAGGCTGTGTTATATCTTCATGCAGCTCTCTACACAGCAGCTCCTGCTGCTGTCCTGACACACTCCACCCCCTCCCCATAGCCCCGGGCAGCTCATATCATCTCCTATTCACCCACACACCTGGGCATCAGTGCTTTCAATCAGCACTCAGCTCCAGTAGCAGCTAACCCTGTGTGTGCTGCTATCGAGCAGAAGATACAATCTCCCATACTTATAAAAATAGAAGAACAGCGCCTCACCAGCTGGTAGCTTAATTCTTCATAGTTTTATTCCATCCACCACAGCACAACGTTTCGGTTACAGAACCTTTTTCAAGTGCACCTCCCATATGCTGTGTCAGGGGACACATCGAGGTCGCATCACCACAACATGATAGGTGTAAAGCAGAGATTCCAAATGGAGGAGGCGGCGATGAAGAAAGAATAATGCCGCCCAGTGGGGCGTGTGCTGCTGCATCGAGGAGGGGCAGAATGGAGCCTGGCGCCGCCTTTTCAGTCCCCAGCCTCAGGGACTTCTGTAAGTTATAAGTTATTTTTCTGCAGTTTTATAGGGCAGATTTAGCTCAGAGAAGGATAGATAGGGAGCAGCTAGGAAGGTGCAGGGACAGGTAGTGATAGTGTAGGGACTTAGATCCAGGTGACAGGTTCCCTTTAAACCACAGGTTTGTAAATTAAAAATTTTTTATTTAGAAAATGTAATGGGTTAAAACATATATCAATATACAGGATAAAAATATAAATGAGATTGGTTCTCATGGATGCACTCAAGGAATCACATGCTCTGTAATGGATCCTCAAACTCTTTTTTTCAAGGCTCCAATGATTGTATTCTTAGGCACCACCTAGGCCTGATCGATGTGTAGGCCAACCTGGGTCATAAGATAATAAGGTCTATTCACCTCTAAATGATCTATTATTTTGTCACAATAACGGCATATGAGCAGAAAGCGGGCTATAGAATCACTCACCCCGTGCTTTTGGGACTGACAGAGATCCAGCAGGCTACAGCCGGCGGTTAGGAGCTTGGATTAGACCGCTGGTCCGCTTGTTGTGGCTGTATGCTTGTTGTGTTACCTCTAGTAAAAGTGAAAAATCTGGTGCTTAAGGCTGCGTTCACACAAAACACATTTGTGAGGATGCGCTTTTGGTGCAAAACTGCACCAAGAGTACATCCTCGCAGAACGCAGTGTTCTTTGTGTGAACGAGCGTGCGCTCCTCCCCTGCGCTTTATACTTACCTCGCCGCGCGCCATCTGTGACTGCCGGTGTCTTCTAAGTCCCTTCTGGCCCGCAGCAAGCGCGGGCTCTAGGATCCAGAAGCACCATGTGATCGGTGATGTCATCCGGTCACATGGTGCGGTTTAAGGTCCTGTGCTGGGTCCTATGGTGTCGGGAAGAGGACAGATCACCGGGGCAGTGTGGCTAGGTAAGTAAAAAGCGCACTGAAAAAAAGCGTAAAGACTTCACATGTTCATCCTTTTTACAGATGCGCTTTGCAAAAAGTCGAAACATGTGAACGGAGCTGCGTTCACGGCATTTACACAGCGCTAAATAGCGCTGCATAGATGCGAGAAATACTCTGTGTGTGAACGCAACTAAAGAAACACTTTCGTAAAGATTTTCAATATGACATCCTATTGTTATCAAGTTCTATAAAGTACCTGTGTGTTCAAAATGCTCACTATACCCCTAGATATAATCCTTGAGGTGTCTAGTTTCCAAAATGGGATTACTTGTGGGGGTTCCTGCTGTTTAGGTACTTTAGGAGTCCTGGAAATATGACATGGTGCCCGCCATCTACTTCAGTCAATTTGCTGTCCAAAATTCAAATATCACTCCTTTCCTTCTGAGTCTTCATGTTTGCTCAAACAGAGCTTTCTGACCTCATCTGGGGTATCAGAGCGTTCAGAAGAAACTGGGTAATACATTTTGGCATCCAATTTCCAATTTGTCATGTTATCCCCTATAAAAGTGAATAAATTGCGGCTAAAGCAACATTTTTAGGTAAAATAACAGCTGAAGGGTTAATAATCTTCTTGAATGCAGTTTTGAGTTGCTTGAGAGGTGCAGTTTTCGGAATGGTGTCACTTTTGGGTGTTTTCTGTCATGTACACCCCTCAAAGAGACTTCCAATGTGATTTGGTCCCTAAAAATCAGTTTTGTAAATTTTGATGTAAAAATGAGAAATTGCTGATAAACTTTGAACCCTTCTAACTTCGTAATAAAATATTTTGGTTCCAAAATTGTGCTGATGTAAAGTAGACAAGTGGGAAATGCTATTTATTAACTATTTTGTGTGACATAACTCTGCTTTAACTGAATAAAAATTTAAGAACTTGAAAATTCAACATTTTTCAAAATTTTCACCAAATTTCAGTTGTTTTTTTTTTTCACAATTAAATGCAAAAAATATTATTCTAAATTTACTACTAACATGGAGTCTAATATGTCACGAAAAAACAGTGTTGGAATCATTGAGATCTGTTGAAGCGTTCCAGAATTATAACCTCATAAAGTGACACTGGTCAGAATTGTAAAATTTGGTCTAGTCATTAAAGTGATAATTGGCTCCGTCACTAAGGGGTTAAGGACTAGGGGAGTGGTAATAGCATCATCTCACACACACAGCAGCAGCTTGCAATCTGAAGAGACAGACGGCTAAGGCTGGCTTCACACCACGGTTTTTGTCTGTCAGGGTGGATCCTGTTTTTTGCAGGATCACCCTGATAGAACCTTACAGGAAAGGATGTGTAGAAATTGTGGCCAAATATGGTCCTTGATCCTGTTTTTAGCAGGATTCCTTTTCTGCCCCTGACCATGGTGCTGAAGACTGCCTGTGTCTGCAATTCCTCTGTCTTTGGTGCTGAAATTACAGCCTGTGCTGTCCATGGTGCTGAAGTTTGTCCTATTTTTTTCACCGGAGCCCATAAATGCTGCAGGCAACGGGTCACTGGGACATCGTTATATGTAGCGGGGTCTTTAGATTCCCGTATAATCCTCCATACACTATACATTATAATGCATCCCACATAGTGCTCTATAGTATAATAGCTCCATACTGTATAATGCATCCCGTGTAGTGCTCCATACAGTACAATGCGCCCCATTGTGTGCTCCATACAGTATAATGTGCCCCAAATAGTGCTCCTTACAAATTAGATACTTGGTTCTGGGGCATAACGCAGATGGTGGACATTGGATACTCCCCAGTGGGTAGGAATGAGCAGACCTGTCGAAGTTAAGGTTTGGCTGAACTTCAGTCCAATGTTTGGTTCAAGTACCAGAACTTGACCCAAACCTGAACCCCATACAAGTCAATGGGGTCCCAAACCGTTTTGCTGTAAAATGGTTGTCCTAAAGGCTTGGGGTGTGCAAAAGGAAGCAAATTTGGGGTAAAAGTAGAACAATTGCCATTCAAACAGATGTGCATAGGAAAAATGAGCCACGACTTTAAAAAAAAAAAAAAAAGTAAGTTAAAAAGTCAATGTGGAGTCTTCCCCATTTTTAAAACCCAGCTAAGGTAAAATAAACAGCTGCGGGCTTGTATTACCAGGCTGGGAAGGTCTATGGTTATCGGACCCTTCCCAGCCTAATAATAGCAGTTTACATTTGAAGCATGTGAAGGGGAATACTTATTTGGGAAGACATTGGACGATACATTAGTGTCACACAGGGGGGGCCGGGGTACCCAGAAGTAGGACTGAGCTGGGTGAAGGTTGTCAGGGGAGTCTGCTCTGGCCCTGATACTGGGGTCCCTGACTTGCCCTGTACTTGAAGGTACCTCTGAAGGTGAGGAGGTCTGAGCCGCAAGCCTAAGACCCTAAAACTCCTGAGAAGCCCTAGGCATAAGCCCCTACCTCCCCCACGGACCACTGAACCCAGCAACTTCCAATGGAGAAAGAAATAGCAGCTTCAAATCAGCTTCTGCTCACAACAGGTCACAGTCCAGAAGTGAACTGAATCAGCGACATTAGGTGGATGTGAGCTGAGCCATTTATGGCCGAGGGGTGGGGAGCAGCCAGCCCAGGCACGCCCCTCAGCTCACCTAAGCATGAGTCATATTCATCACACACACCTGCACTCTCAGCTCCCGCTTATTACCTTCCTCTCTCCACACTGAGAAAAAAAAAAGGCTTCATATAAACCACAGCAGCAGCACTTCCATACTGCAAGGCAATCAATACGTAACAATTAGAGAAAGCAGCTGACAAGAAGATGCACTTCCCGCCACTTCCTTACTCTAGGTCCCATCAGTCCTTTCGGGGGTCAAGCAGTGGTAGGGAAAATCAGGGTCGATCAGATGACAGAACTGCGAGAGGTTGTCCATGGAAAGACAGGAAGGACAGAGGATTCCTCTTTAACAAGCCTCCCTTTAATCCCCCCAAGCAGCAATGACGCCAGGCTGCCAGTCGGAGGAAGGCTGCGGGTGTTTGTCAATCAGTGGGCCTCTTTGCCAGCCTCGGCATGGGCAATCAAATTGCCAGCCAAGGGACTAAGATTGAATTTTTCCACTCTCCCACCTCAACGGATGGTTGTGACCCGTGTGGCCAGGAGCAGTCAGGACACATTAGAAAAAGAAGTCCTGTTCCTAATACAGAAGAGGGTGCTTGTAAAAGTGCCGGATCAAGAGTTAGGCAAGGGATTTTACAGCTCCTTGTTCCTTACACCCAAATCAGATTGGTCATTGAGGACGATCGTTAATTTGAAGACACTAAATCAAAACCTAAGAATGTAAAATTTCAAAATGGAGACCCTGAAGTCAGCAGTGAGACTTCTGTATCCGCAATGCTACATGGTGATAGTAGATGTAAAAGACGCCTACTACCACGTGCCAATTTTTGGAGAACATCAGTATCTAAGAGTAGTAGTAGTGGTCGAAGGGATTCCTACCCATTTGCAGTATCAGTACCTTCCTTTTTGACCAGTCACTAGCACCTCGTATCTTCACAAAAATAGTTGCCGAAATGACATCCTTCCTGAGAATGCAAGATGTACTCCTGATGCCATAGTTGGACAATTTCCTTATCGTATCAGCCAACAAAGAGGACTGTGTAAAATCTGTCAGTCATGTGCTCACGCTCTTAATCAACCTGGGGAGGATAAACAACAGAGAAAAGTCAAGACTAGAACCAGTTCAAGTACAGGTGTTCCTCATCTGGACTATACTATCCAGTACTGTTTCCTCCCAATATACAAAATCCAAAAAATCCATGGGAAGATAGAAGTCTTAAGGTACAGTCGTACAGTGACTGTAAGACAGGCTATGTCCCTCCTGAGGTCCCTGACAGCCACTATCCCAGGGGTTTGTTGGGCTCCGTTCCATTCCAGGGACTTGCAACTGCAGATCCTGTCCGAACAGTCAAGAGATCCTTCCAACTTAAACCGAAAGTTCCCTGCAGTGGTGGCTAAACAGCGACAATTTACAAAAAGGGGTTCCTTGGTCAGTTCAAGATCCATTGGTGCTAACCACAGATGCCAGTTTCTTGGGATAGGGGGCCCATCTGGGGGATTTTAAATTTCAAGGTCAGTGGGATCACACCATGAGGACAGCTTCCTCCAACCTGAGACAGCTAGCAGCCACAAGACAGGCAATTCTTAAGACAATAGATGTGGTCAGGGGAAGCACTTAGCAGTCCCATCAAACAACATCACAGCCATCTCTTACATCAGCCATCAAGGAGGGACAAGATCCAGTCCGCTGATGGAAGAAGCCAGGCAGCTGTTCAAGTTGGCAGAAGGCAATTTACAGTCCCTGTCGGGCACTCACATAGAAGAGGCGGACAACATAGTGGAAGATTTTCTAAGTCAGCATGTGTTACATCAGGGGGAGTGATCCCTAAATTAGGAGACATTTGGGAGAATTTATGCCAATTGGGGGATCCCAGACGTAGATCTGTTTTCCACTTGTCAAAACCGACTGGTGGAAAGATTCTATTCCCCGAACTCTACAAAAGGCTCCAAAGGGGGTGGATTCTCTCCTACATCACTGGGGGCTTCGGCTAGCCTATGCGCTCCTTCCCCCCCCCCTCCCATTCCAGTTGACCCCAATAGTGTTGAGGAAAATTCGGGAGAGCAAGGCACGAATAATTCTACTTGCCCCTTTTTGGCCAAATAGAGCATGGTTAACGTGGCTAAGATGTATGTCCATCCCGGACCTGTGGATTCTGCCAGATGTTCCAGATCTGCTGAACCAGGGCCCAGTTCTGCATCCCCCAAGTTCACAGGTTTAATCTCACAGCATTGAACTTGAGAGGGGACTCCTTTTAGTTGCCACTATGCTCTCTAGTAGAAGAAGGTCACATCGAGAAAGTATGAAAAAATTAGGAAACAATTCCTTGATATCTTCAGGGCGTACTTAACCCATGAAAGCCAACAGCTCCCAATGTCTGAGGTGCTTGAATTTTTTCAGGTGGGTTGGTAACTGGGTAGTCAACCAGTACACTTAAAGTACAAGTCATTGCCCTGGGTGCTCTATTTGATCAAAAAATTTTCAGACCACTCGTGGGTTTATAGATTCCTTAGAGCCTTTTTTGCGGCCAGACCCTTGAAAAGTCCTAAGGTTGTTCCATGGGATCTAAATTTGTCCCTGAATGCCTTGACTACTGCTCCCTTAGAACCCATTGACTCTATTTATGTGAAGGCGCTTACTCTGAAAACTGCTCTCCTGGTCGCTCTGACGTCTGCTCAGCGAGTCTCTGATCTTCAGGCCCTCTCGGTCAATTCTCCGTTTACTACCATATTGGATGACCGAGTAATCTTAAGGCCTCACCTGGCTTTCATTCCGGAGCTCCATACCAAATTTCATAGGGACCAGAGGATAATTTTTCAGTCTTTTTGTGACAACCTGAAATCCCAGGGAGAACAAACCTTTCATTGTCTTGATGTCAGATGATGTCTGCTTCAATACTTAGACATATCAAAACCTTGGCGTCAGTCCTCTGCCCTCTTCGTCTCCTTTCAGGGGACAAATAGGAGAAAACAGGCCTCTAAATCCACGATTGCTAGGTGGCTTTGTATGGCTATCTCACTTTCCTATTTTTGTTTGGGGAAAAGCTCTTCACTGGATATTAGGGCTCACTCTACTAGAGCCATTGCCACCTCTTGTGCTTCAAGGGCTAATGTGTCTGTGGAACAGATATGCAGAGCAACAGTTTGGTCTTCTCCCTTCCACTTTCTTTCACCATTATAGGCTAGATCTGGGCTCATCGGTTCTGGCCTTTGGGAGAAAAGTTCTTTCTGCTGTTGTCCCACCCTAGGAGTCTCTTCTATTTTATCCTCTTACTGTCAGTGCTGTCATGGGGAAGGGAAAATATGATAATTACTTACCGGTAATTTGATTTTCCAGAGCCATGACAGCACCAAGCAAGTTCCCTCCCTGTCTTGGTGATGGTTGTGTGGTGCACAAGTGTGTAGTGGTGTTGCATAAAAAAAAAAAAAAGATTTTCACATATATCTGTTATAATGTTGTGTCATAAATATGTTGACTAATTAGGCGGTTGCCTTGAATGCTCTGAAACACACTGAGTGGGGAGAGGTGCCACCCCCCTTTTATATTTCTGCTGTAGCTTTCTTGTTCCTGGGGGCGTGTACCATCCTCTCACTGTCGTTCTGCCATCCTCTCACTGTCGGTTCTGTCATGGCTCTGGAAAATCAAATTACTGGTAAGTAATTATTATTTTTCATTAGTATTTTAGGCAAAAAAAATATATTTTTTCATCTTGAAATATTTTAAAAATCGCAAACATTTGCATTGCCCCACTTTCTTTGTATCAGGGCATAAACAGAGCAGGGGGGGTGTGCTCAAAGAGTTATACCTGGTGATCTAGTAGGGCGCCTATTAGAGCGGGGATCCACTCACCCATCTGGGTTGTGCACCTTGCACAACCTCGGGAGAAGCCTGTGGTTAGGGAGGAGCCGGCCATGGGGCTGTGGGGCGTGGATTCCAAACTGTCATCTGACTAGAAACACATCACCAAAGGTCCTGCAGGTCTCCTAGAATTGATGCCTGTGCTGCTCCATCCCCAGCCCTCAGAGAGGGGTAGTGATACATGAAGAGAAAAGTGCGGTCAGACAGGGCGCTGGGCACATAGAAAAGGGCAAAAAGGTTAATGTAAATATCAGACCTTTATTTTGAATGCTACACACAATGCATTTCGGCGGCTGAATACCGCCTTCATCAGGTGATGGGGCCCTTATCTGTGTGCCCAGCGCTCCGCCTGACTGCACTTTTCTCTTTATTGATGCAAACGTTTGGGCACACTTGGAGATTTGTATTCTCAGATAACTTTAACAAAGGTTTCAGATATTAATTAGCCTGCCAGGGTTATGGCTTTTTTAAAAACCCAGCCTCCTTTAACCTATTTCCAAAAAACTACAGCCATGGGTTATTTTAAACAGGCGCCTAGCACTCTGAAAATGAAAATGGTGGAGGCCTACAAAGCAGAAGAAGGCTACGAGAAGGTATCAACGTGTTTTCAAGTTGCCCCTTCCTCAGTTTGAATTGTATTTAAAAAATGGCAGTTAACAGGAACAGTAAAGGTTCGAGATAAAATCTGGATGACCAAGCAAAATTTCAGTGAGAGCTGCTTGTAGGATTGCTATAGAGGCAAATCAGAACCCCTGCTTCACTACAAAAGATCTTCAGGAAGATTTACCAGACTGGAGTTGTTAGTAGAGTGGTAGATTGTTCTGGTGTTCAGAGACACCTGCACAAATGGTAGAGTCATCAAAAGAAAACTTTCCTGCGTCCTCACGATAAAATTCAATGTCATGAAGTATAGAAAAGAAACTGTAGATGGAATTTGTGCATGCACTATGCTGTCCGTGATCAGTCACACAAATCCAATAAGTTTGATGGTGATTTATTTATTACACGTTCCCAAGCTAGGACATACTCCTTCTCCGCCAACATACCTTCTTTTCCGAAGGCACCAATGTCAGGGATTCTACTTACGGTGGGAAGTGATGACTGGTTAGTAAATCAGGAGAGTGAAGTATGCAAAAGAACATCTAAATAAGCCTGATGCATTTTGTAAGCAAGTTCTGTGGACTGATGAGGTTAAAATAGAAGTTTTTGGCCACAATGATAAAAGTTGTGTGGCCAAAAAAGGGCGTAGAATTTCTGGAAAAGAACATCTCTCCAATCATTAAGCATGGGGTGGATCAATCATCCTTTTTGGTTGTATTGCAGCCAATGGCACAAGCAATATTTTACGGGTAGAAGGAAGAATGCATTCAATGAAATTTTAACAAACTCTTGATGCAAACATAACACTAACTGAAAAGGGAATGGCTTCTACAAATGGATAATGATCCTAAACAGACGTCTAAATCCACAATAGACTACCTCAAAAGGAGCAAGCTGAAGGTTTTACAATGACCCTGACAGTCTCCTGATCTGAACATCATTGAAAATTTGTGGGTAAATGTCAAAAGAGCAGCGCATGCAAGACGACGCAGAAATCTCATAGAACTGAAAGGTTTTTCCAAGAAAGAATAGATGAAAATCCATCAAACACAAATTGAGAGACTCTTGGCTGGCTACAAAAAGCATTTACAAGGTGTGATGTTTTGAAAATGCGGTGATACTAGATACTAACCATGCAGGGTGCCCAAATATTTGCATTAGCCCATTTTCCTTTTGTAAAATGTTAAAGATTAAAAATATTTTAATATTTTGTTGTGGTTGCTTAAAATACAAAGGAGATGTGTCATCCTTAACTGTATGCCTTTAAGAAATCGCTTAATTTTCTACTTGCCTACTGTTTACAAGATTTGTGATTTTGTCCAGGCACTCCCAAACCTTTGCAGGCCACTATAGATTAGATATATGGATACATAGTGAGTGTTCAGAGCACAGTGTGTGTGATGATCACAATCCTGCACTCTGAACCTCAGGCTGAGCGGTGGGGAGCAGTGATCAGCAGCCTTGTACTGCACTACTGATCCCAGGCTGTTGATCACCACTCCCCGCCGAAGATAGTCATCACAGCTCTCCGTTGCCCGTGGTCTGCCATCAGCTCATGTAACCGCTCAGCTTACGCTGAGCGCAGAGGAGTAAGGCCTCTTTCACATCAGAGTTTTTTTTAATTTGTGGCAGATCCGGCAGATTTACCAGATCTGACGCACTTGAGGCACACTTGCGACAAGCCCCATGCATTGTCCATGGGGCGTGTGGCAATTGCGGCTCTGCCACATGCGGCCAATCGGGTACTTGTAGCGGCCAAAAGAAAACGTTGCCAACCATGTTTTTTCTTTTTGTGGCGGCAACTGCCGGATATGCCGGATCACGGCAAAACCGCATTTGCTGCAAGCCCCATAGAGAATGAATGGGGGCTTGCCGCAAGTGTAGCGCAAGTCGGCCGTTAGGTGGCAGATGCAGTAAATCTGCCGGAACCAGACAGAACCGCTGATGTGAAATGGGCCTTAGAAGGGGAAAGTTGAGCATACACTGTGTGCTTCACAAAAATGGTGCCGATCTCCTCCCAAAGCTGTGACCTGGAGAGTTGAGTGGGAGTGCCCAGGTGACAGCAGAAGGCAGACACAATTCAGGATATAAGATCGGACACAGGCTACTGCCTCTTATGGACAGGGGCTGCTGTATCTGAGGGGTGTAAATAGCCCTCGGTGGTTGCAAAGAATTGTTATAAAACAAAACAGGTAAATTAATGTATTTAAGTTTTGTATATAAATCTTTATATAATAAATGATTATGCAATGATGAAAGCTATGCAATTGTGTCCTGTTTGTTACTGTCCTGTTATCAGTCTTGTCGTCTTTTCAAGTTTTCAGGACTCTTATTGTAGGGTAGTTCTGGGGCTCCCTATTTAAAGGGAACCTGTCACCAGGTTTTTGCCATCCCATCTGAGAGCAGCATAATGTAGAGACAGAGACCCTGATTCCAGTGATGTGTCACTTACTGAGCTGCTTGCTGTCATTTTGGTAAAATTTGTGTTTTCTCTGCTGCAGATTTAGCAGTTTGTGAATATACCAGACTGCAAGACTAATGATAATCTCCAACTGATTAAACAGTGATATTATCAAAACTACACTGAGCAGCCTAGTAAGTGACACATCGCTGGAATCAGGATCTCGGGTCCTATATTATGCTTTTCTCAGATTAGGTTGCAAAAACCTGGTGACAGATTCCCTTTAGCTAAAAGGAAAAAGAACAAAAGCTTTAATCTTCTGGATAAATCCTTAATTATTAAATCTATGCATTAAGATTTGTTTCATTTAACTAGTAAATATAACTTTGTACATTCAAATTTCAGTGCAGACTATTTATATTTTTTTTCTCCTCACTCAGGTGCATTTATCCCTGGTGTCCCTGTACAGCCAGTAGTTTTGAGGTACCCCAACAAAATGGTAGGTCATCTTCCTTCTTATACCATAATATATTTTGTTTTGTGTTTTTTTTTTTTTTAATAATGAGGTCAGGCATCTAAATCATGCCACCAATAAATGGAAGAAAGAGATGTGAAGAGCATAACTTGCATGTACAGTGGTACCTTGTTTTAAGAAATTTTTATAGATGAAAGCAGTCGCTCTGTATCTTTATTGCTTTATGATGCTGAGCACGTGTTCCCATTCATTAAGCACTTGAATATTCCCTGCTCCCTGTGCATGGGGAGCAGCAAATATACTATGCTGGTCGCTAATCAGCGTGTGGAAGCATATGGGTCATGTGCCAGGATGGGGGTAGGCCATGTGCCAGGATGGGGGTAGGCCATGTGCCAGGATGGGGGGAGGCCATGTGCCAGGATGGGGGAAAGCCATTTGCCAAGATGGGGAGGGGGTCATGTACCAGGATGGGGGGAGGCCATATGCCAGGATGGGGCAGGCCATGTGTCAAGATGGGGAGAGGGTCATGTACCAGGATGGGGGCAGGCCATGTGCCAAGATGGGGAGGGGGTCATGTACCAGGATGTGAATTATATATACCACAATGGGGGCCATATACAAGGTTGGGGGATCATATATACAGTACTGTTTGGATACTTATAATCGTCGTGTCAGTTGTAAATATTTGGTTATTTTATTTCTTTTACTTATGTCTTTATTGTTTTTCTCTTATTTATTTCTTCTCTGAATTTATATACTATGCATTCATTATATTTATAATTTACTAGCTGGGTGCCCGATGCACATGCATCGGGATTCTAGAAGAGCGAGTCTCTGACTCGCAATGGCCGCTTTGCGGCCAATGCTTCGCGCTGCTAAGGCGACTCGCCATGCCCGCTGCGCGGGCATAGCGAGTCGCCTTAGAACTGCTCGCAATGGCCGCTGCGCGGCCAATGCTTCGGGCGTATCCACATGACCACGCTGACTCGCAGTGCGAGCGGACTCAGAAGGGGCAAAAAACCCATTCGCAATTATATAATAGATGTATATGCTGAAATTCTTTCATCTCAACTTACTTTTGTTGTTTCCATGTTGACTAATAAATATATCTTTAAACATATATACAGTACCAGAATGGGGGGCATATTCCAGTATGTGTGGGCCATAAGTAGGGGCTGGAACACATTAATAGCATTTCAATACATTTCAATGGGAAAATTTAATTTTCAAATAAGAGCAAATTATCTTAAGAGCACTGTCATGGAAAGAATTAAACTCATAAGTCAAGATATTACTATAATTGTTTCCATAAAAGCACTAAATGGACTAACCCCCTTCCTGACGTGGCCAGTTTCTGTTTCTGCATTTTTTTGTTTTTTTCCTCCCCTTCTTCCATAACTAGCACCATAACGTTTTTATTATTCTCTCCACATAGACATGTGAGGGCTTGTTTTTTGCGGGACAAGTTGTACCTTTGTACAACTGTAATACAGGGGTATGCAAGGCTCAGGCTGTAAGTGTAATACAGGGGCTATGTGTGGGCACTGGCTGTAATACTGAGGCTATGTTGAGCGAAGGCTCTAATACAAGGGCTATGTAAGGCATAAGCTGTAGTACAGGGGCTATAATATGGGCTGTGTATGGGCTTTTGATGTAATACAGGATCTAAGTATGGGCTCCTGGTGCAATACAGGGGCTATGTGTTGGCACATGCTGTAATACAAGGGCTATGTCTTGGCACAAGCTGTTATTCAGGGGCTACGTGGGGCTCAGGCTGTAAGTGTAATATAGGAGCTATGTTAGGCATAGACTGTAAGCGTAATACAGGGGCTGTGTGTGAGTTCCTGGTGTAATACAGGGGCTATGTATACGCTCCTGGTGTAATACAGGGGCTATGTATGGGCACAGGCTGCAATACAGGGGCTGTGTGTGAGCTCCTGCACTAATATTGGAGGCTATGTGAGAGCTCAAGATATAATAAAGAGGCTATGTGAGGCCTCCTGCTGTAATATTGGGGGCTGTGTGCGGTCTCCTGCAATAATACTAGGGGCTGTGTGAGGCCTCTTGCTGTATAGTGGGGGCATTTTGTAGCCTCCTGCTTTAATACTGAGGTCCAGGGCCCCCACCAGGGCCTGACTGGAATGACAAGTGTCAGGGGCCCGGTGGCTGGCAGGGACCCGGCCGCTGGTGCCAGGGGGTGGGGCTGGGCCCATCTTCTGAAAGTGCGGGTTCCGGGCTTGCAGCAGAATGTGAATTGAGGAAAGTGCTCTGGAGTTAGATGCCGGGGGGCCATGCGCTGCTTCCTCCCTCCTAACCTGTGCTGTGCAGTGGGTGCTGTGTGGCAGCATCCGGCTGTAGTGAGCTCCCAGCCGCAGATCTCTAACTGCAGGAGTTAGAGATCTGCGGCTGAGAGCTCACTACAGCCGGACACTGCCACACAGCACCCGCTGCACAGCACAGGTTAGGGGAGAGAACGGGGGAGGGGGGCACTGCACACATGGGGCATGCACAGAGATGAGCCACTGGGGGATTTCAGGTACAGGGGAGGGCAGGAACAGAGGGAAGGCTCAGGGGGATTACAGGTGCAGAGGGGAGGGCAGGCACAGGGGGATTACAGGTGCAGAGGGGAAGCACAGGAGGGCAGGCACATTGGGATTACAGACACAAGGGAGGCACAGGTAGGGGATAGGGAGACTATAGGCGCAAAGGGGAGGCACAGCATACAGGGAGGCAGGTACAGAGGGGAGGTAGATCGCATGGGGGACATGCACAAAGGAGAGGCTCAGCCTACAGGACAGGGTGAGACAGGCATTGAGAGGAGGCACAGTGTACAGGGGGGGTATAGGCACGGGGGGGGGGTGGGACAGGCACAGAGGAGGCACAGCATATAGAGGTGCGACATGCACAGTGCACAGGGGGGAACAGGCATAGAGAGGAGACAGCGCACGAGGGGGACGGGCACAGAGGAGGAGGAGACACGGCATACGGGTAGAAGACGGGCAGAGAGCGGAGGCAAGGCACATGGGGACAGACAGGTACAAAAGGGGGAGAGACTGAGTACAGGTAGGAGACAGGCACAGAGAGGGGGGAGTCACGGCATACAAGTAGGAGATGGGCACAGGGAAGGGGGGGCACAACACAGATAGGGAGGAGATAGGCATAGAGGAAGCACAAAACACTGGGATGGACAGGCACAGAGGAGGGGAGACAGCTGCAGGGGAGAGACAGGGCACACATGGGGAGAAGTCAGAAACTGCTCTCACAAGCCCTCAAATGAAAGTCTGTGAGCCAGAACAAGACCCGAACGAGGCTCTCAGACTTGATGTGTTCATTGTGGGCCAGTATTTCTCCTAGTATGTAGTATTATTCGTTCACTGTCTGGTGGCAATGTACACTCTGATCATGGTGTGAAAAAAAGAGTAGAGTAGTGCCCTGACAAGAGTCTATCATGTCGTGTTGGCAGACTTAAGTACTATGTTTTGGCCAAACAAAATCTGAAGGTTTGCTTGTATTGAATTTGGTATGTGATGGGAATGTTAATTTGTCATTGGTGAGGACGTGGTACAGAAGTAGAGTTTTCCCAATAGTGATGGTGAAACTGTGGAAGGTTGAAGGGGTGGAGGCAGAGCTGGGGTGGAGTCTCAGGGGGGTCCCCAAAATTTTGCCAGTGAGGGGCCCTGAAATTCCTTGTGGCAGCCCTGCTGAGGGCTAGGTGTGACCTACTGTATACTGGGAGGGCTATGTGAGGCTTCCTGCTGTATTACTGGGGCTCTGTGTGGCCTCCTGCTGTATACTGGGGGCATTTTATGGCCTCCTGCTTTAATACTGGGGGCTGTGTGCGGCCTCCTGCTGTAATACTGGTAGTCCACTTTTTGTATGCTGTCTTTTACTTTTTGACGAAGTATTACTGTATATACTCGTGTATAAGCCGAGTTTTTCAGCCCAAAAATTGGGCTGAAAAGTCACCCCCTCGGCTTATACACGGGTCAATACAGTAACTATTTTGCTGGGCAGGCTGGAGGAAGCGGGGGGAGGCTGATGAGTGAGCAGCCCGTCACGTGGGGCCGCTCATTAGATATGCACGGCTCCCCCCGCCCATCAGAGCGGCAGGGGGAGCCGTGCATACAGCTCCCCAGTGTATACAGGCAGCCCCCCAGTGTATACAGGCAGCCCCCCAGTGGCACTAGCCCCCCCATCATGGAAAGAGCCCCCACACTTTGCAGAGCCCCCCCGCTGCTTTATCTTACCATCCAGTGTCTTCGCCGCGGGTCCTGCGCGCTGTGTTCCGGTCTCACGTGACCCGGCGCTATGACGTCATTCCACAGCGACCGCCGGGTCACATGAGACAGCGCGCGAGGATGGACTGGAGGACCCGCGGTGAAGAAGACCCTGGATGGTAAGATAATGCAGCGGGGGGCTCTGCAAAGTGTGGGGGCTCTTTCCATGATGGGGGGGCTAGTGCCACTGGGGGGCTGCCTGTATACACCTTGGGGCCTGCTGTATACCTTTGGGGCCTGCTGTATACCTTTGGGGCCTGCTGTATACCTCTGGGGCCTGCTGTATACCTCTGGGGCCTGCTGTATACCTCTGGGGCCTGCTGTATACCTCTGGGGCCTGCTGTATACCTCTGGGGCCTGCTGTATACCTCTGGGGCCTGCTGTATATACCTTTGGGGCCTGCTGTATATACCTTTTGGGGCCTGCTGTATACCTTTTGGGGCCTGCTGTATACCTTTTGGGGCCTGCTGTATACCTTTTGGGGCCTGCTGTATACCTTTTGGGGCCTGCTGTATATACCCCTGGGGCCTGCTGTATATACCCCTGGGGCCTGCTGTATATACCCCTGGGGCCTGCTGTATATACCCCTGGGGCCTGCTGTATATACCCCTGGGGCCTGCTGTATATACCCCTGGGGCCTGCTGTATATACCCCTGGGGCCTGCTGTATATACCCCTGGGGCCTGCTGTATATGCCCCTGGGGCCTGCTGTATATGCCCCTGGGGCCTGCTGTATATGCCTCTGGGGCCTTCTGTATACCTTTAGGGATGCTGTATATACCACTGGGGAGGCTGCTGTATACTACCACTGGGGAGGCTGCTGTATACTACCACTGGGGAGGCCTGTATACCTGTGCTGGGGTCCACCCTCGGCTTATACACGAGTCAATAGGTTTTCCCAGGTTTTGGGGGCAAAAGTAGGGGGGTCGGCTTATACACGGGTCGGCTTATACACGAGTATATACGGTATTTATCAATGGATTTTTTATATTTGGAAGGCTTTGTATCTTGCCATAAAGGTATTTTGGTGCTGTTCCTGTTAGGTAGATAGATTGATTTTTATTGATGCCATTCTAGTATACATATGACATTTTGATTGCTTTCTACAGTAATATTTGTGGTGTCACAGTCATTAAAAATACTGCAATTTTTTATTCTACCTAATTAGTGTTTACCGAGCAGGTTAAATCATTTGACATTTTGATAGATCGAATCTCTTTAATTTGATAGTTTTTAAGATTGGAGATGGGCTATAGGTTGAATTTGATGGACTTAAGTCTAACATGTTGATCCAGAGGAAGGCTCAAACCTCTTGGGGCCAACACTAAGCTCCATGTTAGGGGACTCCACATACGGCAGTCAGACTAGTTCTCTGGATTAACACCCTGTCACAGAATCTAGTTCAAATAAACGATAATATATTTTTCAAGAAAGATCTTTCTTAAATATTAATATTGAATCAAACATTACAACATTACACAGCAGATGGTTCCATAGTCTCACTGCTCTTACAGTAAAACATCTGTGTCTGTGATTATGATTAAACCTTCTTTCCTCCAGACGTAGAGGATGCCCCCCTGTCATTATTTCCTAAAGATCATTAGAAAGTTCTCTGTGCTGTCCCCTGTTTCATTTATACATTGGAAAAATGAAGGCTTATCAGCAACCATATTATAAACTGGATAACCCCAAGTTTAATAACCTGTCTTAGTATTGACCAGGCCATTGTGTTCAATTCTGACCAGTGTCACTTTGAGGGTATAACTCTGTAATGCTTCAGCAGATCCCAGTGATTCTGAGACTATTTTTTTCATGACATATTGAACTTCATGTTAGTGGTAAATTTAGGACAATATTTTTTGAGAAAACAAATCCTAAATTTGGTAAAAAGTTTGAAAATTTTGCAATTTTTAAACTTTTAAAATTCTTATGCCCGCCCTTAAACCAGAGCTTTGTGTCACTCGATTAGTTAATAAATAACATTTCCCACATCTCTACTTTACATCAGTACAATTTTTGAAACATTTTTTGGGGGTTGGGAAGTTAGAAGAATTCAGTTTATCAACAATTTCTAATTTTTCCACCAAAATTTACAAAACAATTTATTTGAGGTGACTTTGAGTGACAGAATTTTTATGTGACAGAAAATACCCAAAAGTGACACCATTCTAAAAACTATACTTCTAAAACTGCTCAAAACCACATCCAAGAAGTTTATTAACCTGCTTCACAGGAACTAAAGTAATGTGGAAAGAAAAAAATTAACAATGAACTTTTTTTCCCCCAAAAAATGTTACTTTAGCCCCATATTTTTCATTTTCACAAGGGTAACAGTAGATCAACTCTCCCCATGTTTTTGTTGAATTCCCGGTCACAGTCCGGTTTGTGGACCTGTGCAGAAGTACCTCGAGCAGAAGAGGTGCCATGCCAAAACCTCGTATTTTGGTCAAGAAAAAGACGTCCCTCTTGTCCTTTATCTTAAGGACAAGCATATTGTTGCTATGTTGGACTCTGCTCTGACCTTTTCTGAGTAGCTGCCCAATTCGTGTTTTAGGGAGGCCCCTTTGTTTTTTTCGCACAGTACCACATACTTGCGGTAGCTCTGGCAGAGAGAGACTTTAACAGTGGGATGCTGGTATAAACGTCATATATAGGTGATAATCCTTGTTCAGCCATGGATGCAGCAAATCCCACACAATTTTCCTACTCAATTCCAGAACAGGGGGCATTCAGAGGGCTGAATTTGGGTGTCCTTCCCTTCATAAACTCTAAACCTGTGGGTGTACCCTGAAGTACTCTCGTACATCTTATAGAATTTAATGCCGTACCTGGCCTACTTACTGGGCAGGGAGTGCCAGAATGTAAGCCTCTCCTTGAAGTGGATAAGGGACTCGTCCACACAGGTCTCTCTTTGGAGAATGTACACTTTAGCAAACTTGTTGCTGAAGTGATTGATGACTGACCTAACTTTGAAAAGTCGGTCAAAGTTGGGGTCATCTCAGGAAAGACATTGTGCATTATTGTTGTAATGTAGAAATTTGTGAATGGCCTCAAAGCATGTCCAGGTCGTACCCATGCGGAATACTGGAGTGTTTTCTAAAACATCAACACTCCAATTTTCGGAAAGTTCTTCACTTAACCTCATGTGAAGAACCAGGCCTCGCATCTGCGAGAGTTAAGCTAGAAAATGATATTCGGTTTTGTGCAAAAAATTGTTCATCGTACAGATTTGTCTGGACCACCATCAGATTTTTAAAATCCTCTGAGAATAACACTTTGAAAAAGTAAATTTCTGTGAGGCCTGCTGTTTCAAATTGGATTCTTGATTGGACCACAAAATCCAGAACCTGCAATATCTTTGGTGGGGGTGAGGTCCAACACAGGGATCACCAGTGGTATGTTGGGGGTTGCGGTCTGTGGGTAGGGGGTTACTAACTAAGTGCTCTATCCTGGGTCATCTGCTAGGGGGTTAAGAACCACTGGAGAAAGAGGAGGGGGAGAAATAAAGGAAAGTATGAACCTCTACCTCACTATCCGTGTCTGAGGCAAGGACTGCTAATGACTCTGACAGTTACAAGGGCCGGATACTCAGCCAGCTGGGCCAGGGGTCTAATGTTCATGCTCGTGATGCCCAGCAACTGGGAACCTAACCACACATGAAAAAGGGTATCTACAGGGATGAAAAATTATAAACTTCATGAAGCCAGCTGTGGTGTCCAGCCAGAGATGGCCGGTGCTGCATATAGTTACTCCCAGGGAATAGGTGTTGTAGCAGCTAGATGTTATATCCTCCTCAGCCAAGGCAGGCCCCTGGGGTACAGGATGGTGGTAGATGAAGGTGATGATGATAGTTGTTGTGCAAGGAGCGCAGAGAGGTAGCAGGAATAAGCAAGGAGACAGTCTCTTGTTCTTTACCTTTGGACTTGCTGATTAAATGAACTACAAAGTAAAAGTACAGTTTCACTGGCTCTTTGGGTCTGGCCAGTCTGAGGAGAACTAGGGATCGCTATCCCAGAGTGGTATATGGCTTACCAGCTGACTTCTCCTTGGGATGATGTTTGTAGATGCCTTTAGCTTTCCTGTTCCTCCTTTAGATCCCTCGTGGCTGACTTCCAGCCAGGCACGCAACACAGACTCTATGAGCAGCCAGACCCACCCGACTCACTAGTCCTTTCATAGTTGCTGTGCCCCGGACAGTCTCACGTAGTTTAGCTACTGTGATTGAAGCCCAGTAGTCTCCAGTTCACTGCCAGTCGTGAAGACCTGGCAGCTTGGGGTCCTGGTACCCCTTCTGCAGATGAGCTGCTGCTCAGCCTGGAAGCTAACGACAAACTTCTGCTCTCTTTCACTGTCTCGATCTCCTGTTGCCACCCCTCCCTACTACCCACTACTGCTAACCCTCCCTCCAACCAGAGTATGTCAGCCTAAATTAGGCATTTTTGTGTCCAGCCCTCTAATCAGAGTTCAGGTAGTGTGTGTGCGCTTCGGGAGCCTAGTGTAGTGTAACTGAATTCTCCTCAGACGTAGCATTCGTGCCAATGACCTTAAATGCCATTGTGGCAACCAGACCGCAGGGCGCCACACCTCCTCCACTGAATTTTGTCTTTGGGACAAGCGGGATATTTGTGTGCGTGTTTGGTGTAAATTTTTGTTTCTTAAAAAATTGGAGCAAGATAATAAAAGAATATAAGAAAATAATTTAGCAGGAGGTTTAAAAATTTGGTAGAATTAAAACTAAACTGATCGCAGTAAAAACAATTACTGGGTGACTGCAACTAAACTTTAGTGCTTTAACTGGTGCCCGCAGTGTTATCCTCCACTGGTCTCCACAAGGTCAGTGGGTGCTTTGTAAACTTTAGTTATGTAATTTTGTGCAGGAGAAAACTAACGGTAGTACTACAAGATCTTTCCACTATAACTGCTAAATTGACGTCAGTAAAAATAAATTACCGAAAGCCTACAACTATCTGACGTTAACCCTGACTTAATTCAGTAAAACATTTTGGTAGTAAAGAGCGAATATTACGGTATGTTTTTACTGCCCTGGGTATGTTTTTACTGCCCTTAGTCTAGATTATCAACTACTCTAAATTATTTTTTTCTTTTTAGATCAACAACCAGATGCCGATCAGTGATTTAGCATCACCGATCGTTCCAATGGATGAAGGAAGCACACATGGGTGTGGTGCTAATTTACAGTAAGCACGCACAGGGATAAAAAAAAGTCCTGAACAAAAGTGAACACTGCCAACGATCAGTCCGGCTACCGTGCGTGACAGTGGTGCATGGACCAACAATGTCCGGTGCACTACCCACAAAACAATAGATAGACTGGGAGACACTAGGGAGGACAAACATAGCGGAGGGCTTTGCTTTTAGGGAACAGGAGAGAGATGACCTGCTGTGCCCTGATCTCCCTACCATCCCTATACGGGTTTTTTCAACTTGTCGCTGAACAGGATACCTAGTCCCTTGCTGGCCTTGAAGTTAGGCTGATTTCACACTGCAGTTTTTTCCCTGATCAGGTTCCATTCGGTTTGTGTGCCAAAACCAGGAGTGTCTCCAAAACTCCGAATATCTTTCAATTACAGTTTTTCTCTGTAAGTTCCTCTCCTGGTTTTGGCACACAAACCAGATGGAACCTGATCAGCAAACTACAGTGTGAAACCAGCCTTAGCACTCAATAGGGAATGGCAGTTGGAAGCACTAGTCCCAACCACTGCAATAAACAACAAGAGGGAAGGGGAGACAGACAGGGAACAATAAAAACAACTTAACGCCTGCTGCCACTCTCCTAGGCAGCAGAAGGCTTAGCAACGGTCAGTTTCTCCAGAGAGCTTTCATCTCCTCAGGAAAATGGGCCAGGAATGAGGTTTAGACACCAGTGAAGCATGCTGGAACCATGTAACCATACAAAGCGGAAGAGAGTTATCAGAGTAGTCACAACTGTACAAGAAATAGCTAGCTTGCTAGCAAAAAGGAACTGAATTTAACTCCTCAACTGCCAAAGGAAAGAAACCTGTTTTAATATGAAATCCCAATATAGACACAAGACAGAGAGGTCCGAAACCAGTAACAAATCTCCCAGGTAAGAGAGACCATCGTGATCACTATATAGGGAGTAAGTAAAAAGTAAAAAAAAAAATCAAAGTTGATTTTTTTTTTTTTTTTTTTTTTTTATAAATGTAACAATAAAAATAGAGCATAAATATCAAACCAATAAATATGTTTATGTAACATAATAAACAAAAAAAGTACACATTTGGTATCGTTGCATCCAAAGTGACCCAAACTATAAAACTGCCACATTATTTAACCCCTTCAGTGGACACTGTAAAAAAAATTACTAAAAAATTAAGCAAAACACCCTATTCTTCTTCTTCATACCACCAAAAAAAGTGGAATAAAACGCGATCAAAAAGTTGCAATTGAAATAAAAAATGGTATCACTTCAAACCTCATCTTGGCTTGTAAAAAACAAGCCACCACACAGCTCAGTCAGTGAAGAGATGGAAAAAAAAACTATAGCTCTCAGAATACAGCAATGCAAAAACAATTTCTTTCTATTAAATTGTTTTCATGGTGTAGAAGCATCAAAACATAAAAAAAAATCTAAATATGGTATGGCTGTAATTGTACTGACCCCAAGAATAAAGCTGTATTATCACTTTTACGATATGGTAAAATACTGGAAAGATTCAGGATAGCCACATCCTGCCAAATAATGCTCAGCTATCCTGAATTTTTCCAATATAAACACAGTGCACACTGATGAAGGTCTTTGTGACTGAAACGCTAGTGCCTCTTTACTAATATATATCTTTAAAACTTTTCAAGAGTGCCAAGTTATCTACTTAATCGTTTTGAACTCCCATATGAACTGTGGCCTGGCAATGTCCATCTTTGTACATGTCTTTTAAGGTATCACAAAGCTGCGCTCAACAATAGTGTTTTACAGCTTTGAAAAGGCCGACACCACTGAATAGAGGCCAAATGGAGTAAAGAGTAATTCTGCTGCTTCATAATAGTGCCTTGATCCATTGGAGGTGTCACCTGTTTCATGTATTCATGCTCAACATAGAGCATAGGATAAATGTAAACTTATTCAAAATGTTCTGTACTCTAAATTGCTACCAATAACATTGTACTCAAGCCACAAAAATACAAGTCCCCACTCAGGTCTGTCATCTGGTAATGGAAATATAGGGAGATACACATTACTGGTAGCACAAAGGCTCTGGAAAAGCGACACATCTCCCTCTCAAAAAGAAAACCAGCAAAATCTGCTCTCCCCCCTCATGACGCCATCACTTCTGAGCACCACAACCTCTAAACCACAGTTAATGTCCACATGTTTGGCATTGTGTTAGTGAGGAAGCTCGCTTAATTTATGCAGTGTACGTCTACAGAAGCACGAGCTGGGCACAATGCACTACAATGTATTGGCCACTACATGGCCATATTTTACATTTTTAATTCTGCAAAGTTCACTGCATTTGTCTCCATGGTTGTTTTTCATAGATGAAATCATCACTACACCCGTAGATGAACTCCCAGAGGGATTTAATTTCCCAAATGTGGTCACTTCAGGGGCTTCTGCTGTTCTGGCACTTAGGGGCTCTGCAAATTGAGGCTACAAACTAGTCTAGGAAAATCTGTGCTCTAAAATCAAATTACGCTTCTTCCTTCCCAAGCCTTGGCCAAACAATGTGGTATTGCTAAGTTCAGGAGGGATTGAGGAACAGGTTATCAGCCTTTTTTTTTTTTTCTAACCAGTTTGTGGCGCCCCACTGGTCGGGGCGCCACGGAGGGGTTACTGCACCCGTAAAAGAATGTGTAGTATTACTGTGACTGAGGAATTGGGATTCTGCATAAGGGACCTTCATTACACACATCCACACTTACCCTAGGTAGGGGGCTGTGGGTGACCCTCTGTAGGGAGGACTCAGTCCCATGGGAGGAGCGACAGGGTAGAAAAGTGTGTGGGTGGGAGGAGAGTTAGGCAGTCGGAGGAGATAGCAAGCTCCATTAGGGAGTGAGGAGTGGAGGACGGCGAAGAAGCCATCAGGACAGAAGGGGATCCTCCGGGCACCAGGGAGTGCAGTGCTCCTTAATCCGGAGCAGGTGCGATCACCGACCCGAGGGATCTGTCCCGAAACAGAGGACCAGCTCTGAGCACGGTGCGGGAGTCTATCTATCTATGTATGCAAATGCCTGGATGAGAATGAAGTAATTAACTAGAGCCAGCAGGGGTTTGTAAATTCAGTAGATATTGTATATCTTGACTTCAGCAAAGTATCTCACACTATCCTTATTAAAAAAAAATACAAGTACGATATGTCACTAAAAAAAATCGCAGTCACTGGGATCTGTTGAAGGTTGGGTGACAGAGGGGTTAAACAGAAACCTAACCCTGCCATACATTGCTTGAAATATGGCTTTAGTCCCTTTTTTCTTCTCCGTTAATAGAAAACTTCACGTGAAACGAAGAATATTCATGTAATGTTTGACTAGATTACGTTTGCACCATCTGGGCGGGTGAGACAACTGGAAGAAATCCCTGTGGCCTCTGAGTCTCTATTTGACTTGAGAAATAATAGAGAAGTCATTTTGGCTTATGAGACTGTATAAAATCCCCTGACTGTAATGCATCTTGTTTACGAAACAAATAGCTACAAAGAGCAGAGCTCAAGCCTTTCCCTAGAGCAGAGCTCACATTACCATGGCCATATTAGCTGGGGTGTAACTCCTTCTGTTCTGGCCATTGTGTGCTGTTGTGTGTGATCCCTTCTTAATGAGGAAGCTCAAACCCTTTCTTCTGATATTTGCTTTGTAGGTTAACACACTGCCGGTATACCAAATGTTGCAGAGCAATCACAGTGTTTATTTCCCACACACTTGAATCCTGTTCCATGGCTCCTTTTCCAGGATGTAACCTATAGCACGACCTCTCACTGTCAGAGATTAAGAGCTAGGCCCAAGAGCTTGCTTTCAATTCCTTTACATAGTGGCTCATTAGTTTCAACTGTATCTATGCAGCACTTGGGTCCTTGATTTAATTCCCACCCTCGGGGGCAAGCTCACATCATTTCCCCGACATCTCAGCTTATTCATCAGCTGAAATCTGGGGCTAGCAGCACCGATCGGATCCGCGATCTGATAGGTGCTGTTAACCCTTTGGATCCAGCTGTCATTCACTGACAGCACAATTCGAAAGTGCTGCGGCGAGTACCTCGCGGTCCTTGCTGATCTCGCTCCATCACCTGAAAGCCCGGGGTCCTGCAGTGACGCCAGATGCTATCAGTGTTCACTTCCTGTAAGTGTTTGGCAAGCACTGCCAGCTACACACAGTGATCGTTTTGTGCCATGACGCGAGGTGCTGCAGCTCATCGGGACATAGCACAAGCCATCAGACACTGTGGCGCCCTATGGACACTATAAAATAAAGAATGAATTAAAAAAGAAAGTTTTTAAAAATATGAAAAAATAGAAAAAACATAAGTTCAAATCGCCCACCATTTGCCCCATTCAAAATAAAAGTATTAAAAAAATACACATTTGGTATCGCCATGTTCAGAAATGCCCGATCTATCAAGATATAAAATCAATTGATCAGAGCTGTAAGCTGCGTAACGGAAAAGAATGTCCAAACACCAAAATTACGTTATTTTGGTTACCGCACTATTATAATAAAATGTAATAACGGGCGATGAAAACAGCACATCCACCCATAAATGGTATCATTAGAAACGTCAGCTCAAGCCACAAAAAACAAGCCATCACACATCCCCAGATCCTGAAAAATGAGAATGCTACGAATCGCTGAACATGGCCCAAAAAGTGCAATTCTTTTATTTATTTTTTTTTATTTTTAATTTTTTTTTTTTTTTTTTACAAATTCTGAATTTTTTTTCACCACTTAGATAACAGTAACCCGAGGCATCACCCCGTCATGTCAGTTTTACCATATAGTGAACATAGTGAATAAAAAAAAGTGTTTTTGGACTTTTTTTTTTTTGCAATTTCACTGCACTTGGAATTTTGTTTCCCATTTCCCTGTACACTATATGGTAAAATAAATAAATGCATCTAAAAGTACAACTTGACCCGCAAAAAACAAGCCATCATATGTCTATATTGATGAAAAAATAAAAAAGTTATGGCTCTTGGAAGAAGGGGGAGGAAAAAATAGAAAATTAAAAATCTCGGTTACAATACATACCGATAAGGAAAAATATATCTGCATATTGTGATTCGCAATGGGGACAGTGTTGAGAATGTCTGTAAAACGCTGTATTATTATTATTTATTTATAGAGCACCATTGATTCCATGGTGCTGTACATGAGAAAGGGTTACATACAAACAAGTTAAAAATACAATGAACAAACTAACTGTGATAAACTGATACAGAGGGGAGTGAGGACCCTGCCCTTGCAGGCTTACATTCTACAGGGCAATGGGGAGAGGCAGGAGGTTGGGTCTGCTCTGGTGGTGGTGGAGCGCCGGGTCCAATGGTGGTGGAGCGCCGGGTCCAATGGTGGTGGAGCGCCGGGTCCAATGGTGGTGGAGCACCGGGTCCAATGGTGGTGGAGCAACCGGGTCCAGTGGTGGTGGAGCGCCAGGTCCAGTGGTGGTGGAGCGCCAGGTCCAGTGGTGGTGGAGCGCCAGGTCCAGTAGTGGTGAGGTGGTACTGTGGTCATTGCAGTTGTAGGCTGTTCTGAAGAGATGGGTTTTCAGGTTTAGCTTGAAGATTCCGAGTGTGGGGGACAGTCGGACGTTTTGAGGTGCAGAATTCCAGAGAAGGGGGATGCTCGGGTGAAGTCTTGCTGGCGGTTGATGATGCTATTGAAGCAAGTATAATATATACAAAATATTGCTGTTTAATACCTGATGCTTTACTTGATTCAGCCCCAAATGGTTTATTGTTAAAATGATGTATAATATTTAAACTCTATGACCAGATATTTGATGTGTTGTGTGAGCCCTAGTGTAAAATCATCGGATGGGGAAATGCTGATGGGATTTTAACAGTTCATCAGTGCTTAGTGGTCCTGTCTTTTTTTTTTTTTTTATGAAGACATATATGGTACTTGGCCTTCTACTAATGTATTTTAATTATAGTACTGTATGCAGTTTTGACTTTATTTACAGTTTTGCAGTTTACAGCATGGACTTGACAGTTTTTTTGCGGAATCCATGCCATATGCAACTTTTAGGCCTAATTTCCTTGTACTTTTAACCTTTTCTCCCCCAGGCAATTTTTCCTTTTTCCCTCCCCTTCTTCCAAGAGCCACAACGTTTTTATTTTTCCGTCAATATAGACTTGTGGAGCCTTGTTTTTTGCGGGACAAGTTGTACTTTCAGATTAAATAATTTATTTTACCAGATAGTGTACAGGGAAATGGGACAAAAATTCCACGTGCGGTGAAATAGCAAAAAAAAGTGCAATTACATGTTTTGTTTTTTTTATTCATCATGTTCACTATATTGTTAAACTACTATGACTGTATGATACCTCAGGTCAGTACGAGTTCGTAGATACCAAACGTGTACTTTTACAGTTATCTAAGTGGTGAAAAAAAATGGAGAAGTTTTTAAAGAAAAAGATTGCACTTTCGTCAACATTTACCAGAACCCATAGCATCCACATCTTTCGGGATCTGGGGCTGTGTGACAGATTATTTTTTGCAACTGATGTTCCTGATGATGCCATTTCTGGGTAGATACTTTATTTTGTTCGTCAGTTATTGCATTTTGTTGTAATGTTACGTCGACCTAAAAAAACCCCGTAATTTTCGGCATTTGGACTTTTTCTTCCGTTACGCAGATTACCAATCTGAATGATTTTATATTTTGATAGATCAGGCATTTCTGAACATGGCGATACCAAATATGTCTATTTTTTCATCTTTTAAAATAGTTTTATTTTGAATGGGGCAAAAGAGTGTGATTTGAACGGTTTTCTTTTTCTTTCATATTTGTAAAAAAAAAAATATTTATTTTCTCTTTGGTTTACACTGGCCACTAGTGGAACTCAGCACTGCACAGTCCTAATGACTGATGAGCTGTGGACCTTCAATACATATGACAAATGATCACTGTCTGTTCATGCTGGTGCTCGCCAGCCATCCACGGGAAGTGATCCCAGAGAGCTTCTGGGGTCACCACAGGATCCCAGGCTCTGCATGTGACCGATCGAGATCCCATGATCGCTTCACAGGATCTCTAATCGCTCCATCACGGCGGAGAACAATGCGATCCCCTTTGTGGGGCTTTGGATCGCGCTGTCAATGAATGACACTGCGATTCAAAGTGCGTAAAAAATAGATAGCGAGACCACCTGATGAAGACAGTGGTGTACTGTTGAAATGCGTTATGGCAGCACAAGGGGCCAATAAAGATCTGTTTTAGTCCATTGCCTTGTTTTAATTCACCCTAGCGCTCCATTAGCCGATAAACACCATTTTTCTCTGCAGTGGGATTCAAAGGGTTAACACCGCCGATCAGATCGCTGATCCAATCGGTGTGGTTAGCTATACATCTCAGCTGATGAGATCAGCTAAGATGTGGGAGGAATGATGTAAGCTCAGCGCGGGAGCTCACATTAGAGGGCGGGAGTCGGCACACTTCACTTACTCAGTTTAGTACATACTGACACTTTATCATCTCTTGTGTTCTTGTAAACATTTTGGGACTTGCGTTCCTCTATTCTTGAGAGTTTAAGTATAGATGATGTAAGAAGTGGGATTCAATTTTTTTTTAACAGATTCCTTATTTGTGTGGAGAAACCACGCCCATTTTAAAACCACACCTATTTTGCTACCCACACCGATTTTTTTATACATGCGTCCCTGAATCACAAAATACAAATAACAGTATCCAAAATGATAAGGACTTTCTCCTTCTTACCCTACTTATACTTCACGTATAGTCTCATTGTCTCCTGTTAGGTCCACATTGTTCCAGTCACGCCAATCACTTCTATATATAGTGAATAGTATTAAAGGGAATCTTCAGCAGTTTTTTGGTACCTCATCTGACAGCAGCATAATGTAGGCAAGGAAATTCTGAATCCAACGATGTATCGCAAAGATTACTGCTTGCAGCTGTTCTGACACTATAAGAGAATTGAGTTTTAAACATGTAGCTGAACTGCGGGTGCTGCCTTCGCCAACACCAGGCTTTCAATAGAGATTGGGCATTGACTGTGAGATGTCTATCAAAGCAGGGGTGGTTCAGACTGGCATGCATGAGACTTTGTAGTCCTCTAATGCTAATCACAGGGTAATAAACCCTTTAGTTTAGGTAAGCAATAGCTCACACAGAGATAAGAGAAGCACAGTTGCGATTTGTTTTTTAACTCTTAAAGCATGCTGTTCTCAACTTACATGGTAAAATCCTGCTGACAGATTCCATTTAAAGGGTTCTCTACAAGCATTGAAAATTAACACTAAATGAACCCTGCTCAAATTGGAAAGGACAACCTCCTATCCACTGTCACCTCAACTCTCTGCTGCACCTAATCTCTGGCTATAGCAGCCATAGGCCAAATTATCATTATTATTATTTATTTATATAGCACCATTGGTTCCATGGCGCTTTACATAAGAAGTGGGGGTAACAAGGACAGGTACAGTACATACGAACAATCAAGGCTTGCCGGTACACGACGAGAGAGGACCCTGTCCACGAGGGCTCACAGTCTACAGGGGTGGGAGAGGAGGTAGTAGAGGGGAAGCGCCAAGCGTGTGGTGGTGCAGCGCTGGGTCTCATCGTAGGTTGTAGGCTTATATGGTTGAAATATTGCCAGACCAACACCAGACCACATATTACCACCACATAATGAATGTATGCTACAAATACTGATCATTAATAAATAAAAAAACAATACGGGAGAGGACCCTGTCCATGAAGGCTCACAGTCTACAGGGGTGGGAGAGGAGGCAGCAGGAGGGAAGCGCCAAGCGTGTGGTGGTGCAACAATACTAATAGAATTAATATTACCATCAGTGCCATTATACACAGGAGCTCTGTGTACAGTGTACAGGTAAAACAGTGATTACCAGTGACATTATACACAGGAGCCCTGTATGTAGTGTCAGTGTACAGGTCATGCAGTGATCACTGTTAACATTATACACAGGGGCTGTGTTTATGAGGTTGATGTACGGGTGATACAGTGATCACCAGTGGCATTATACACAGGAGATCTGTACATAATATATAGTGTACAGGTAATACAGTGATATCATACACTGGAGTACTGTATATAGTGCTTTGTGTACAGGTAATACAGTACATGACCGGTGGCCTCATGCACAGGAGCTCTGTATATAGTGTATTGTATACAGGTAATACCAGAGTGTGCATTTTGAAGCTGGCAAGTACACCCAATAACTCACTCACAATTAACAGGATCGGAAATAGACGCAGACGATGTGTCATACCTGGAAGCACCCCATACATTTTAGTATTTACAAAGAAGGGGGCCACGCTTGTATATTACGTTATCACGCCCATTAGGGCGTGATAGCCATGGATGCAAGGTGGCATAGGAAAGAATGCCCACACAATCTAGACTGTGCCTCATTAAAATGGGAAAATGTAAGTTTTATAAAATGCTTTTTTTTAACTATTAAACTACACTTTACGCTCAGACAAGGATGCTTAGGAATGTACTAGGGAAGCTTCAGGTACAGCTAGTCCAAGCTTGGGGGAGGGGCATAAAATAGCTGTCAGGTTCCCTTTAGAGGGCATTTGTCATGAGAAACTACCAATTACTTTAAATAAAAAGTGGTGTTTTTAGGCTTTTTGGTATGTTGATGATGTCTTTCAGTATTTTTCATAATACATTGACACTTCCTATTTTGTAGAGATGTAGATATCTCAGTACCCATTATCTTCACAGGCAGGATTACAATGAAAGATCTTGCATATAAGATAAATTCGGATCTACCATTCTAAAAATATGGCCGGGATGCACGCTGTTTACCCCTTCCCTATATGAACTTTTTTCAAGGCTACATGTTTCTCATTGCCATGTGGCTGCTACAAAGCATATCTCTGAATCCAGTTAATAGAAGCTTCACAGGATGATTACTACCATAATTGTGCACCGAAAATTAACAAAAATCTAACATAATATAAAGCCTGTGTAGTGGAGGGATACTACTATGTCTACTTTTAAGTACAAAAAATATATAGGTAAAATATGCCATTTAAAAAAATACAGTAATACATCACCAAAACCCCCATCAATACAATAGTACATCACTATAACCTCGTGAGTACATTACCAGAACCACCGGCAATACAATAATACATAATCAGAACCACCTTCGATGCATGACTAGAACAGTATGTTCCCTATATAAATATGTGTGCAGATTAATTGGCATTTTGGGGGTTAAATACTCTATTAAAATATCATCAATCATAGCAGCACATTGTCCTGCATCTCCCAAGACTACCCTCTTGTCTGGTCTTCTGCTGAACTTACCAAAGCAGTGTCATTGTAAGGTTTCTGACTAAAGAATAACCACTTTAAGTAAACCCTAGCCTGTGCCCCTGAATAAATTGCCCCTCATTGTGCTTCCTGCACAAATGACCCCACACTGTCTCATTTATTGTATATGGCCTCCACATTATTCTCTCCTATAAAATATTCCCACTACACTGTCCCTAGTTAAACATGACCTCTGCACCACCGCCTCATAAATGAAAACCACCACACTGTCCTCCCTGTAATGAATTATACTTACGACACCTTTCTCACTTATGAACTATGATCTGCAATGCAGCCCTCTCTTCAGGGTCCACCTAATGATGTCACAACAATAGTAGGCTCTCTTTTGCTACACATTCTGCATACTGAGCCCTACCAGTCTATTTACTGAGTGCTCCCCATGCTACCCCTTTTTCATACTGTACCTCTCCTATGTTACTTCTCTATACCGTGCCCCCCTCAGGCTACCGATTTCTTCATACCATGTCCTTCCAGTCTAACCCTTCAACATACTGATCCCCCCCATGTTTCAATCTGCTCACGCCCCCAACCCCCTCTTGTGCCATGCTACTCACCCTCCCCTCCATATCTCCCATAATGCTCATCCATCTCCCATATGTCCCATACTGCTCATCCTCCTCCCATATGTCCCAATTGCCCCACACTGCTCAACACCCGCCCCCCATATGTCCCATTCTGCTCATCCTCCACCAATATGTCCCTTGCAGCTCATTCTCCATCCATATGTCCCATGCAGCTCATCTACCATCCTTATGTTCCGTGCAGCTCGTCCTCACTCCCATTCTCCTCAATCCCAAGTTGCTCATCCTTCCCCCCCCACATATGTCTCATGCAGCTCATCCTCCCCCCCCCCCCCCCAATCTCCCTTCCATGTTCCATGCAGCTTCTCCCCCATGTTCCATGCAGCTTCTCCCCTCATGTTTTATGCAACTGCTCCCACTCATCCCCCCTTTCATGATACATGCGGCTTCTCCCTCTGTGTTCCATGCAGCTTCCCCACCCCCCCATGTTCCATGCAGCCTCTCCCCCCATGTTCCATGCTGCCTCTCCCCCCATGTTCCATGCAGCCTCTCCCCCCTCCATGTTCCATGCAGCCTCTCCCCCCTCCATGTTCCATGCAGCCTCTCCCCCCTCCATGTTCCATGCAGCCTCTCCCCCCTCCATGTTCCATGCAGCCTCTCCCCCCTCCATGTTCCATGCAGCCTCTCCCCCCTCCATGTTCCATGCAGCCTCTCCCCCCTCCATGTTCCATGCAGCCTCTCCCCCCTCCATGTTCCATGCAGCCTCTCCCCCCTCCATGTTCCATGCAGCCTCTCCCCATCCTTCATCCACATAGCTTCTCCTCCAATCCTTGCAGCTTCTCCCCCATGTTCCATTTAGCTTTTCCCCCATGTTTCATTTTAGCTTCTCTCCCCACGTTCCATGTAGCTTCTCCCCAATCCCCCATCCATTTAGATTCTTCACCCATCCATGTATCTTCTCCCCAATCCCCCATCCATGTAGCTTCTCCACCCATCCATGTAGCTTCTCCCCCCTATCTATCCATGTAACTTCTCCCTCCATGCCACCATCCATGTAGCTTCTCCCCCCATCCATCCATGTAACTTCTCCCTCCATCCCCCTATCCATGTAGCTTCTCTCCCATCCATCCATGCAGCTTACACCCCATTCTTCATGTACCTTCTCCTTTCATCCATGTAGCTTCTCCCCCATCTGTCCATCCATGTAGCTTCTCCCCCATCCCCCCATTCATGCATCCATATAGCGTCTCCCCATCCCCCATTCATCCATGTAGCTTCTCCCCCATCCCCCCCATCCATCCATGTAACTTCCCCACCATCCCCCATCCATCCATGTAGCTTCTCCCCATCCATCCATGTACCTTCTCCCCTATCCCTTCATCCATCCATCCATGTACCTTCTCCCCTATCCCCCCATCCATCCATGTACCTTTTCCCCTATCCTTCATTCTTCCATCCATGTAGCTTTTCCCCCATCCATCCATCCTTCCAGCTTCTCCCCCATCCATCCATGTAGCTTCTCCCCCATCCCCTCATCCATCCATCCATGTAGCTTCTCCCCCATCCCCTCATCCATCCATCCATGTAGCTTCTCCCCCATCCCCTCATCCATCCATCAATGTACCTTCTCCCCCATCCCCTCATCCATCCATCCATCCATGTAGCTTCTCCCCCCCCATCCCCTCATCCATCCATCCATGTAGCTTCTCCCCCCCCATCCCCTCATCCATCCATCCATGTACCTTCTCCCCCCCATCCCCTCATCCATCCATCCATGTACCTTCTCCCCCCATCCCCCTATCCATTTAGCTTCTACCCCCTTTTCCATGCCGCCCCCTATGCTGCTTGTTTGACGCTATCCTCTGCTGTAACAGCGCTTACCTGACTCCACGCTCCTGGATCCTGGCAACCAGCGCCCGACAGCTTCATCCTCTTGTGTGGCGTTCCCGGCCTCCTGCTGCAGAGTCTTGCTGTCGGCACTGTGATAACATCATCACGCTGCTGACCTCTGCTATGTGAGCGCTGCATGTCGGGGTCAGGGAGCTGATTAGAGTTTCACTGACCCTGGAAGTGATGGGGCGCTCACATTCATTTGTAACTGCGTCTTAAAGGTGTGGTTACAAATTAATGCGGTGCCGCCCTCCCTCCTGCAAAACCGCACAGAATTTATTGTGCAGAGTTGAGTTTGGAGGAGTGAGATTAAAATTTTTTTTTTAATAAAATCTTGCTCCTGGTGCCACCCCTTGAAACCTGGTTCCCAAGGCATGTGCCCTCAAGTGCCTTGTGCCAAATACGGCCCTGCTCAGACGTGTTAATGTTGATCGCAATAGCAGTATTATTACGGTGTGCACTAATCCAACAAATCATAATGAACAGATTATCAGCTCTTGTGCCTGGTTATAAACATTGGACAGGACATGTAATCATGTTATATATGAAGGTCAAACCTGTTGTGTGGTACTAAATCTATATATACAGTATATACACTTTATTCCATCTAATATATAAAAGCCGAAGGCACTTCCGTCACTTTGTCCGCACTTCCGTCACTTTGTCCACACACACACACACTCCGCTATACTTACCACCGGCCCTGCGTCCGCCGCCTGGATCCTCAATCGACATGTCGCTGCCCCCGAACTACTGGATCCAATATGGCATCCGGAAAGTCTCACGAGCCACCGCGCAGTGCTACCCATTGAGCCACCGCGCAGTGCTACCCAGTGAGCCACCGCGCTGTGCTACCCACGGAGCCACCGCGCAGTGCTACCCACGGAGCCACCGCATACTCTGCTACCCACTGAGCCACCGCATACTCTGCTACCCACAAAGCCGCCTGTATACACACAATTCATTTCACCGCACTCCCGTAACTATTAGTAAATAAACTATATATTGATTCTAGACTACCCGATTCTTTAGAATCGGGCCACCATCTAGTGTAATATATAATTACACACTGCTCAAAAAAAATAAAGGGAACACTTAAATACCACATCCTAAAGCTCTGAATTAAATCATCCAGTTGCAACTCTTAACTCATTACATTATGGAATGAGTTGAGAAAATCTAAAAATGCTCATTGTAAATCATAAACAATAGCCCATGGAGGTCTGCATTTGAAATTGTACTCGAAATCTGAAGAAAATCAAATTACAGGTGGATCCAGCTTCTGTGGAAATTCATCAAGAAAAGGAAATAAAGCTCAATAGTGTGTGTGACCTCCACATGCCTGTATTACCTCCCTACATGCCTGGGCATACCTCTGATGAGGCAGCAGATGTTCCCTGAGGGATTTTGTGACATTGCAGCGACCTTGCAGCAATGTCGCTGCGTGTGACATGCCGCAGCGACCAGCGATGAGTTCGCTGATCGATGCGGAATGGCCAGGACCATTTTTCAGTCGCTGGTCTGCCGCTGTCAAGCATGCATCGGCATGTGTGACAGGGGCAACAACCAGCGATCCCCAGTCTGCGCCCGAGACCTTGAATGATCCCAACCACTGTCGGGTGTTGGCGCATCGCTGGGTTATCGCTGGTAAGTCTGCCTGTCTGGCATGTCACCGGCGATCACATAGCGATGTGCCAGCGATCCCGATCGTTGGTCGGGTCGCTGGCACATCGTTATGTGTAACCCCGCCTTACGTCAACTCCTGGAAAGTCTGTGATGCCATGTGGTGTTGGTGGATGGAATGAAACAGGATTTGCTCAATTGGATTTAGGTCTGAACAACGGGCAGGCCAGTCCATAGCATCACTGTCTTCATCCTGCAGGAACTTCTGAAACACTTCAGCAACATGAGGCCTAGCATTGTCATGCATCAGAAGGGACCCAGTGCTCACTCCACCTGCATATAATCTCAAAATGGATCTGAGGAGCTCATCCCAGGACCTAATAGCAGTCAGGGTACATTTGACTAGCACATGGACTGTTGTGTGGCCCTCCAAAGAAATGCCTCCTCACACCATTAGTGACCGATTCCCAAACTGGGATGAGATTCTCAGTTGGATTTCCGAGCTGCAGCATGTAAATTTATGCTTGTGGAGGCCTGAGTTTTCCTGGTTAGAGATCCTGATAGTGTGCACTGACGCTGTATTCTGTGGAGAACACTCGCATCTCTGCAGTAAAAGAGATGCTGCGTCCAGGACACAGGGTCTCTGGCTCATGGACACTTAGCCTAACCATTTTATTCCACTGTTTACTTGTGTTTTATCACCTATCGACCGGATTACCACGATGATAGTTTACTAGAAACGTTCTTCCAAGTTCCTTATCACCCACATCTTTTCTGCCCCTCTCTTTTCCTCTGCCTATATGAAAATATAAAGCTTACTAAGAGGCAGGAATTAAGCATCTTGCTGACTGGCTTCAGTACAATCATTTCTCCCCTGCTCCGTCAACAGTGGATGTCCAAGCATTCTGTTTCGCACAGTATCCTTCCTGCCTTCAGATATTACTGAGCTGAAAATGAATGGGTCCAAAAGGAGGTGTACCCCTAATTACCCTGGCAACTTACAATGCTGTTTGTATAACTTTGCAGTTCTGTTTATGTGCATGCATATTTTAATCAGTCATTTTCAAATGTAGTGTGAATGAATGTGGCATTGTATGGTGATTGTCATGTTAGGCTACCTTCACATTTGCATTTCCCTCCGCAGCGTTCTGCGCAGGGGATCTGCAATATGACCGCAGCACCGCAAGCCCCTATCTTTATAACGGGAGCGCACGATGCTGCGCTTGACTGCGCATGACCGTGCGCACCCATTAACTGCTATATGTGATCTGTGCGCAGGCGGATGCCTGCGCACAAATCACCCAGTCTCGTCCGCACCAGAAATGCAACATGTTGCGTTCGAGGTGCGGACGAGACTGGGTGATTTGTGCGCAGGCATCCGCCTGCGCACAGATCACATATAGCAGTGAATGGGTGCACACGGTCATGCGCAGTCAAGCGCAGCACCGTGCGCTCCCGTTATAAAGATAGGGGCTTGCGGTGCTGCAGTCACATTGCGGATCCCCTCCACAGAACGCTGCGGAGGGGAACGCAAATGTGAAGGTACCCTAATCTTATATAGGTAATTACATCTGATGATATTGCGTTTAATTCTGTAAAACCTATTTGCAATCACAGTATATTGAACACAGCCTTGGTTTTAATTTATTCCCTAGGACACAATAACCTGGACATGGCAAGGACCTGGAGCGTAAGTTGTAGTTTTTTATTAATTTAGAAATATTAAATACATTTTGAGATGTTTGACATTGCTGCACTAAGTACCTGTCTAGGTATTCCTTTTATATACTTCAGAAGCATTTCTGAAAATTGAAATATTTGAGGTTTTGCGCTTTATGCTCCATTTTTCGTGATAAATATTTTCTTTTCTGTTTTTAGGATGGATATACTATGGCTAACTCTATGTCAGTTCCACAATTATATAGAAATAGAGGTGAGCAAGATAATATCTGTAAAAAAACAATTTTTAAACCATACTAATTATATAGATGCCTTTTAGATGTGTTTTATCAGTAAATTCTGTTACGTTTTAGGACATTTACGACTTACATGTTTATAGTCAACGACATATGGGGGTTCTAGAGAGACCGGATAGGCCAGCCACATTTGTGGGGTCAAACACTTATGTCCGTATTAGTATAGTCGTGGCACGCATACACATGTACAATATACAAATGACTCGTTAATTAAAAGATGCTTGTTTGCTGAGCTGGCATTATCTTGGGATTGTATCCCAGATCCTTAATTAATGACTAACGGATATAATAAACCACCTCATCCAATAAACCCAGTTTTGCCTTATTTGCACTTTGTACTTCGTATTTCCAACATTTGCTCAGATTTCATCACCAATTTACAGTTCTGCATGAAAAATGGGGTAACGTCACTTATCTTGTACTGTTTCTAATCGACATCCTATGTTCTAGTCCAGGGCTGCATTCACAATTCTGCAGTCTTTCAGAGGTTCCTTCCACGATTCCATATCTGCATCAAGCTTGTTCAGATAACCTCAGTTCTAGAAAGTTTTTTTTCATTTTAACATTGGTTGCTTTATATCAATTTTCATCAATTATGGCTTGGGAGTTAAGGCCCCCATACATAGCAGGTTTGCTTGACGCTAGCCTAATAGGTGTCAATGGATTCGGTCAACAGTCGTGGGCTCTTTCTGGTAGTCACCAGCTAAGATGTGAATATAACAGTAGGCATTTAGCTAGCTATAATTTTTGTATCAGTACTACACAATATAATGTATAAATAGTTAATCAAACTATTATATAAAATAAACAGAAGAGTTTACAGCTTCCTGAATTGGAGCTTAGATGACCGTTTATCATCCACTGTTCAGAGCAGATCTGTCACCAGATTTTATAATAGCAACTTCATGCATTACTATTTTTATATATGTTGGACCATTAGGTGCTGAATTTGCTTTGAAAATCCATGTCAGAATGCTTGTCTTGTCATTTCTGCAAGTTTACCTAGTCTCAACTCACCTCACTTCTTTGACGGCTCCTGCTGCTTAGATCTCTTTCCGCTTAGTACAAACTGCAGCTGTCAGTTAGGCTGGGTGCAAGATAATGAATTGGTGGTCTTGTAGAAGCGCTACTAAGAGGGTTCCCCGTATATCAGAAGCTATTACACGGGTTGTGCAGGTCGTGCACAACCCAAACAGGTGAGTGGCCACCTGTAATAACGCCATATTAACTCCGCTATAGGGATCCTACACATGCGCCCCTTCTCCCTTTTTTCTTACAATTTAGGCTGGGTGGGCAGATATACAAAATCAGGTCTCTGCGAAGTTGATCGTGGATAACCTAAGACAGGAATAGGATGCTTAGGAGTATATACTGATGGTATAGTTGATGGATGGGAGCATCACCCAGGTGGGTACACGTGAGAGAATATATACGGGAAAAATTACCATAAGTATTCTATGATAATAGGATGAGTTCCAGTTGGTTAGGAGGTGGTCTGGTTTAAGAAATTAATCCAAGAAATCGGCAATTTATGACCCTTATGTGTGACCTTTTAAAAAAAAAAAAAAAAATCCTTCTGCTCTCCTCTCTTTCCCCAGGGCTCGCCAAGATTGCCTGGTGCTTTTTGTGACTCTCTCCTCTAAACTCATAGATCCCGGTTCCTTTATTTATAGGTAACATATAAGGGTCATTTATTGCCTATCTCTAGGATTACATTCCTCACCCACACAAGTTATCCAACAAGATAAAGGAAACAGATTCCGATCTCTAAAGTACTCTTTACCTGCACAAACATAGCCAACTATTTTTTAAAGATTCTCCTAAGGTGTGGTATCATTGGTCGTCCACAATCTACTTTTCTGGGACCTGTTCATACCTAAGGGTACCGTCACACTTGGGGACGCACCAGCGATACAACCTGGTAGGAATTGCCGGTGAGATGTCAAACAGTCAGATCTCACCAGCGATGCAACAACGATCTGGAATGATACGGAGGTCGTTGGGACCCTGTCTCTCAGACTTGTAGTATTGAGGTCATTGGTTGTTGCCCTGTCAAACACAGCGATGCATGCTGCCCAGCGGGACCCCAACGATCAAAAAATGGTCCATGCACTCTGACTCGACCAGCAATCTCACAGCAGGGGTCTGGTCGCTGCTAAGTGTCAAACATAGCGAGACCGCTGGCGAGGTCGCTGCTGCATCACCAAATTTGTGACTTAGCAGCGATCTCGCTTAGTGTGACGGGGGCTTAACAGCAATACCTTGACAAACGACAAGTAGGCTGAAACATTGGTTGCTTTATTGGAACCATACATTTATTTTCTGTAATAAAAGTGGACTCTGCATCAAAAATTTCGTTTTTCCTTATTTTTCCTTTTTGAGTACCGGAGTACACAACAGTTTATTGTTATAAAGGATGGACATAAGTAGCAAAAGAATTCACTTATAATCAGCATATGTGTTCTGCAAGATCCTGACTCAGCATCTTCATATGTGTATCTGTCTTCCTGTTGTATCTTGTAGTTTCTTCCCATCTATACTCCATCTGAAGAGGAGAAGAGGAACCCTGCTCTGTACGCAAACAACGTAAGGCGTATAATGGCCAAGTATGTACCACAAAGATCTTTTATCCTATTTGTTTACGTTTCTTGTTTCATTTATTTTTGTAATATTACATTGATTATAAAATGGTCACTATTTGGGGTTTATTGATGCAATTTCTGCATCTCTCTAAGTTTTGTGTGGAAAAATATCTAAGGCTGCCTTCACACTTGCTGACCCCTCCGCAGCGTCCTGCGGAGGGGATCCGCAAGCTGACCGCAGCCCCTATCTTTATAATGAGAACGCACAGTCATGCGCAGGTATGCACATGACCGTGCGCTCCCATTCACTGCAATATGTGATTTGTACACAGGCGGATGCCTGCGCACAAATCGCACACTCTCGTCCGCACCAGGAACGCAACATGGTCGCGTTCCTGGTGCGGACGAGAGTGTGTGATTGTGTGTGATTTGTGCCCGGGCATCCGCCTGCGTACAAATCACATATTGCAGTGAATGGGAGCGCACGGTCATGAGCATACCTGCGCATGACCGTGCATTCTCATTATAAAGATAGGGGCTGCGGTCAGCTTGCGGATCCCCTCCACAGGGCGCTGCGAAGGGTCCGCAAGTCAGAAGCCATATGCCTGATTCTTCTATTCGTTCACTAACCTGGATAGAGTGCCCACTATTCAGGCCCATGCTTTCCACTCACCTATTATTCTTGCCTCTGGCCACAGTAAGGAAGACTTCCAAAATGCATTCACATTCACATATATAAGTGATACCTGTAAATTAAAAATATTTTTTTTCTATTTTGTTTAAATAGGTGTAAATGGATGCACCCAACTGCTTTTAGTAGTGTATACAAAGTACAGGATGGCCCATAGAAAAGTAGCCTGCTTTCATCAGCAGTCGTAGTCAGCATCCACCTACAGTAATTTACTTGTTTAGCTTTGTTTGGGCTCTTTCAGTTCCTGTACATGCTATTCGGTACAGTTTGAGGTTCAGAGATTTAAACATTCTGACATGTATTTGATCATGATACACTAAATTCCTTACATCGTTTTAGAATTGATTCTTGGGGGGCTACTTGCGATCCGCTGCTGAATTTCATTTACAGCTTTGGCTGTCCTGACCAATAGGAGTCCTCAGTTTATTAATCTTTGTGAGAGAGCCGGAATGATGCTATTTCTGAACCAGACTCTGAATACAACATTTAGCTGGTAGATTTGCTCCTCTGTACTTGTCAGCACTGACCTCTAGCATTTCCTTAAAGGGAACCTGTCAGGTCGATTTAGCCTTCAAACCTATGACTACCTATCACTGCAGCTTCCAGGCATATCCCTAACCATCCCTGTATGCCCTAACAGTGTCCTATATTGGCTTGGAAAAATTTGTTTGATACCTACATTCTCCTGTCACTGTAGCATCCAGTCTACGTTGTGTGGAGACTGACCGGGCAGTGTCTGGGCTCCGTCTTAACTCCTGGCTTTTGTTAGCACGCCCTGTTGGGCGTGAGAAGAGAACCCCCTGGAGCGCTCCCGACTCCATTGTAATGTCCAGTCTCTGTGTATGACGCGGCCGCGCGGGTATGTCACTTCTGCATCTGCGCATTGGCGTAGCCATCCCATTTATATTTCCTGCCTCTGTGAATGACACGGCAGCGGCCGCATTATTTTTGCTTGTGCGCACTGCGCAGACATCCGAGGTACATTTTCCCGCCTCTGTGAAGGATGCGTGCCGGCATCGCCGGTGATGTCATTTTGGTTTCTGCGCAGTGCGCGCGTCATTCACAGAGGCGGGACATTGCACCTCGGATGTCTGCGCAGTGCGCAGAAGCCGAAAAATAAAGCTGTAATGTTGCACACAGGGTGACAATACATCACCAGACAGAGAGCAAGGGGATATGGCCTCCACCAGAGAGCGTGACATTGATATTGGAGGCAGGCTACTTTTCCATGGGCCACCCTGTATCCGTAGATTGATCAGTCTTTATTTCCTACTTCCATCATATCATATATAATATATTTCACTGTTTAGCCTTCATGTGTAAACCAAACTATAAACTGTGTTGTTTGAATATAGGGACTATTTAATGACATATGGAACTTAGAGCACTCCATTTTTGTTTTTTTTTCCCAACAACATGCTGGTTGTCCGGTGTCCCTCTGCATGGATCTTAGCTGATCAGCTGTAATCTATGGTGGAAATGTAACAAGTGTAACTTGCATTTCACCACTTTGAAAAGTATCTCATACATTTATGTCCACTACTTGCTCACTAAGAGTGTGCTTTCCCATTGCGTTGTAGCACCCGTTAGTGGTCCCATCGTGGCTTAAATCTGAAACCCCAGGTAAAATGGGCTTTGGTCATATGTGCTGTTGGGGCCATTGACTTTATTGGTGCAGACTGAGTCAATGTGTGCTCTATTATGCACCATTTTCCAAAATATACGTTTCCTGCAGGCCGACACCGAACAGTCCACTACATTTGGGTCTCCACCTGCAGTAAACGTATACTCTCGAAAATGCTGCACAACAGAGCACATGTTGACTTCGCCTACAGCATTAAAGTCAATGGCCCTTTTGGTGCATATGTCCGAAGCCCGTTTTGCCTGGGGGTTCGGACATAACTCCCGACGGCACCAATGAACGGGTGCTACAATGCAATGTGAAAGCACCCTAAAGCTGCATTCACATCTGTGCGACATATTCCGGCCAAGAAACTGCTCACCTGAACTTTACAGCATCATAGACACATACGAGGTTGTCATGTTTGAATCACGAGACCCATGGCTGGTCTTTGAGTCATAGTCAACACCATGACACACATGTTTGTGAACAAGGGTGGCCTGAGAGTTGACGGCCATTAATGTTGCTTTACAGTCTGTTAATTTAGAATACCGTTATTTAATAACTTAACATGCTAGGTCCTTCAAGAAACGTATTGCTGCCTGTACATTTGAATTATTGTAGACCTTTTATAAGTTGTATAGAACAATATATTGTGTTTTTACTTACACTCAATATAACATATTGAATGGGGAACCTAATGTTACTTTATAGACACAGCAAATAGTCCATATTCTGTAAATTAGTGTAATACAATTTAGTAGATAATTGTATAATTTGCAGTGGAGAAAAATGTGCTTTCAGATATAGTAAGAAAGGAGACTGGTGGTGTGCTTTGTAACTCTCCAGCTGGATTGATTTTCTGCTTGGCAGAATGTAGCTGTCCATGGTGCTAAAGTAGACTGATCTCTCTGGGATGAGAGAAGCACCAACCTTTTATTCACTTTATTGTTGCAATATATTTATTTGGTTGTATAGTGCTAGTAATTCCACAGCGCTTTACATACATTTGGGGCTCACATTTACTACCATATCTGAACGCACGTTGTATTTTCGACTTTAATTTTGACATTTATAACATTTATTCACTGTGTGGCATCTAGCATAGTCTATGCTGGGACGATGGCAGGCATTGCAGTCTTATCCATTATATTCAGAAGAAATGTGTGCATGAATTAGAAAATATGTGAATTTATGTGCTAATTAAAACTTCTGTTGTTTTTTTACCTTAAAGAGCCTTGGGTGTGTCCGTCACAGACTATACATTTGAAGACTGCCAGTTGGCCTTAGCGGAAGGACAGCTTCGTCTCCCATCAGATACATCTCTCCTGGAATTTGCTAGACTGGTGAGAAGTCTGGGGTACGTACCGTAAGCCATATGGTTTGTCATGCAGGTATACTTAACAGTTCTCTAACTAGCAATGGCAGCATATATTATTAGTCTGATCTATAAAAATATTGCAGAGATGGAAAACCTTGATTAGTTACAAACATAACAAGCGAAGATCAAAGAAAACATTTACAAAGTTTAGTCATTTTCTACTAATTACAATAGTTTTTTTTGTTATCTTTGTTTTTGTTTTTTCTCTGCAGTTTAAAACCAGAGAAGTTTGAAAAGGAATTAAAACAGTTCTCTGAAAGTGCTAAAAAAAGAAATGGGGAAAAGATAAACCTAAAGGAGTTTGCAGACTATTTATCTGTTCCAGTAACGGAGAAATTAGAGGACCTATTTACGTTATTTGATGAGGTTTGCATTCCATTTCCAACATGGTATATTTCATAATGTTTTGTATATCCAAACTCTAGTAAAGTCTAAAAATATTGCATCGTTTGGCTTTTGCACGCTTTGTTGTCTTTGCACATTCGACTTTGACGTGATCTGTACTCATCAACTAAAGGAAGAGCTCAGAAAAAGACATAAAAGAAAGTGTTACAAGCTCCCTGTCAGATTATCATAGTGGGCACCCCTACATAGTCTCAGTTAGCTCATGCTGCAGCCAACAATAGTGTAACGCAAAGGCTACATAAAGAAAACCATGCTAAATTTTGAATAAAATTGCAAAAATTATTTTTAGCCACAATTGTTTGCATTTAAGTAAAATATAAAAAAAAATTAAAATTGTCCCCAAAAACCCATTTATATGAATGATAGAATTTATATAATATTATTTGCAGAATGTGTTGATGTCTCTTTTAGTGCTGCACTTCTAGTGTGGTACGGTGAGTAACTTATCCATTGATCTCCTATGGTGATCATGACATTTTGACTTTTTTAAAGGAGTATTCCCATCTCCAAGATCCTATCCCAATATGTAGTGGGTGCAATAATAATTACCTTTGCAGCTTAGGTATCCATGATTACGACCACAAACAACTACCTACCAAACTAGCTTTCACTAGATGAGTGGTCATAACCATGGATACCTAAGCTGCAAAGGCCTGCACCAGAGGTAGCAGACTTGGCTATATCAGGAGAACTATATTACATGTCTAATTGGAGGCATTTGCTAATAATAATATTATTATTACAAGAAGAGTATTGAGCCCCTACTATTCATGATGCTGCAGTGTGCAAGGGGAGAAATACATGCAAGAACATTGTCAGTAAGACTTGTAATTCAGTGAGGGGGAGGTCTCATGGAGACATTTGGGTCCATTTATCGATCTTAATTGAAGGGTAAATTGGGGGAGATATTCACAGCAAGCAATCACATGCAACTCTAATTTTGAAGCTGTTCTTTGGAAAGTTAATGCAGTGACATGATTATTTTATTTATATACATAATTTAGTTTTTAGGACCACATATGTTTCCATTAAAAGAGTTAAATTATTTAAGGGAACCTGTGTGTTCTTTGTAAACCACCCAAATGTTATTTAGATTATGCACCGTGCACCACTAACCTGGTTTAAAAAAAATCCATACAGGCATTAAACGTAGTTACCCTCCCCGTATTGTAATATATTCATATCACTAAGTGCAGAAATACACATGGTGTGGAAGGACCTGTCTGTAGTGATGTCACAAACATGTGACCATAATGGGCGGAGCTAAGCACAAAGTGTTTTTGATTTGAGGACTGATTAGCTCTGCCCATTATGGTCACATGGTCGTGACATCATCACAGATCCATATCTACCAGAGGACCTTCAGTGAGCAATATCAATGTATCACAATTCGGGGGGGGCGTTACTTTGTTTTAATGACTGTCTGACTGAAGTGGATTGATGTGACTGATCTCAGCTGAAGAACCACTTTGATGATGGTTTGAGAAGGTACAACTAAGCATCTACAGTGTTTTTTTTTATGATAAATACATGGATTTTATTATTTTATTTATTTTATTTAAAAAAAAAAAAACAGGTTAGTGATGTACGGTGCATGATCTAAATAATATTGGGGGCAGTTTAAAAACAAAACAGGACATGACAGGTTTCCTTTAGGCAAGGTAAATTGTCTATTGAGACAGTGGATAGATGTGATTAAAAGGGAGTCTGTCATCCCCAATGTATATTAAATCACTTACACAGGTAAGTATGGGACTTTGCCCCTTTAGAAATCATACCTATCGCATATACAGTGCCTACAAGTAGTATTTAACCCCCTGCAGATTTAGGTGGTTTGATAAGATGCAAATAAGTTAGAGCCTTCAAACTGCAAACGAGAGTAGGATTTATTAACAGAAGCATAAATCTTACAAACCAAAAAGTTATGTTGCTCAGTTGAATTTTAATACATTTTAAACATAAAAGTGTGGGTCAATTTTTATTCAACCCCTAGGTTTAATATTTTGTGGAATAACCCTTGTTTGCAATTACAGCTAATAATCGTCTTTTATAAGACCTGATCAGGCCGGCACAGGTCTCTGGAGTTATCTTGGCCCACTCCTCCATGCAGATCTTCTCCAAGTTATCTAGGTTCTTTGGGTGTCTCATGTGGACTTTAATCTTGAGCTCCTTCCACAAGTTTTCAATTGGGTTAAGGTCAGGAGACTGACTAGGCCACTCCATCACCTTGATTTTTTCCCTCTTGAACCAGGCCTTGGTTTTCTTGGCTGTGTGCTTTGGGTCGTTGTCTTGTTGGAAGATGAAATTACGACCCATCTTAAGATCCTTGATGGAGGAGCGGAGGTTCTTGGCCAAAATCTCCAGGTAGGCCGTGCTATCCATCTTCCCCTGGATGCTGACCAGATGGCCAGGCCCCTTGGCTGAGAAACAGCCCCACAGCATGATGCTGCCACCACCATGCTTGACTGTAGGGATGGTATTCTTGGGGTCATATGCAGTGCCATCCAGTCTCCAAACGTCACGTGTGTGGTTGGCACCAAAGATCTCGATCTTGGTCTCAGCAGACCATAGAACCTTGAACCAGTCTGTCTCAGAGACCTCCAAGTGATCATGAGCAAACTGTAGACGAGCCTTGACATGACGCTTTGAAAGTAAAGGTACCTTACGGGCTCGTCTGGAACGGAGACCATTGCGGTGGAGTACGTTACTTATGGTATTGACTGAAACCAATGTCCCCACTGCCATGAGATCTTCCCGGAGCTCCTTCCTTGTTGTCCTTGGGTTAGCCTTGACTCTTCGGACAAGCCTGGCTTCGGCACGGGAGGAAACTTTCAAAGGCTGTCCAGGCCGTGGAAGGCTAACAGTAGTTCCATAAGCCTTCCACTTCCGGATGATGCTCCCAACAGTGGAGACAGGTAGGCCCAACTCCTTGGAAAGGGTTTTGTACCCCTTGACAGCCTTGTGACCCTCCACGATCTTGTCTCTGATGGCCTTGGAATGCTCCTTTGTCTTTCCCATGTTGACCATGTATGAGTGCTGTTCACAAGTTTGGGGAGGGTCTTAAATAGTCAGAAAAGAGATAATTAATCCACACATGTGAAGCTCATTGTTCTTTATGCCTGAACTACTTCTTAATACTTTAGGGGGACCAAACAGAATGCTGGTTGTTTGAGGGGTTGAATAATAAATGACCCTCTGAATTAACTTTTAACGCTTAAAAAAAAAAAAAAAAAAAAAAATGAAAAAATCTTTTTGCCTGCAGTGCATTTCCCACTTCCAGGCTGATCTACAGTCCAAATGTCACAATGCCAAGTTAATTCCGCATGTGTCAACCAGCTAAATCTGCAGGGGGTTGAAGACTACTTGTAGGCACTGTATTTAGTAGCTTTTTTCCTTCCAACTAAAAACATTGATTTCATATGCAAATGAGGTATGATTTTTTTTTTCTATTTTTTTATTTTTTTCTTAGGCATTTATTACCAGAGTTTGCTATAACTATATATTTCTTTTAATAATAGAATATTGCAGAACGGTAAAAAGTAAATACGTAAAGCAAATGAGATTTTCTAGTCTTTATTTCAGCCTTTTTCTTTGAACGAGAAGGTCTAATTATATTTATCATATTGCCATTTCAGAATGAAGAGAGTGTCATTGACCTGCGGGAGTATGTCATTGCTTTGTCTGTTGTATGTAGACCTTCCAAGACGCTGGAAACCATTCAGTTAGCTTTCGAGGCAAGTCTCTGCTCTTTCAGTGATAAACTTTGGTGCATTGAACTCTATTCTTTTATTAGTATTATCTCTTAATGCTTTTATCCTCTCCAAATTTCGGGACCTTGATGGTTTGTAGCGAGGAGCATATGATTGTCCTTTCACATGCCCCTGTTCATAATATTTTTTTCTAAGATATCCTTAATACTTTAAGATTTTCTTCAATTTCTTTAACGTATTACCAAGCTATGACTTAAATCATCTTCTTCCTATGGTCAGTACTGCCGGATAACCTTCTTGATACAGAAAGAATGTGACCAAAGTCCACAGATGACAAAAGCGTTGGACATTCTAAATATTGAAGCTTTATGCTGACACTTCAATGAAGTTTAATTTCATTTTCTGATTGCAACTCTTGCAGTGCTGTGATTATTTATTTTTTTCTGCGTGACATGCATCTTTGTCACAGGGGAATGAAAGTGTCTCACAAGCTAAACATGCCTTTTCCTGGCCTACACTGACTGTGTTACATAGCCAGCCTCTGCCTGTAGCTACAGCAACCAGGGCTGTGGAGTCAGTCTGTGTCTGTTGTGGTGGTGTTGGCGTCAAATTCAAGGAAATTGGAGAGTCAGAGTTGAAGTTGGAGTTTTGGCTTACCAACTGCACAACAGGGCTGTGGAGTTGGTGTCCATTTTGGTGAAATTGGAGTTGGAGTCTAAGGTTTAGCTTACCGACTCCACTACCCTTATGGCAAGTGGGGTGTAAGGAAAGCGGGATATGTTCAGGCCATTCAATCAAGCGATATCCCAATACTCCATAATTGATTAGAAGCCAACTTATCTATGTGTTTCTGTGAGATAGTGACAAGCTCATGATTCCCTCTCTCAGGAATTTCCCAGGAAAAACAATAAATGGCTAGGTGTCATTCACAGGGTTCTGCTAGACACACAGGAGGCAGGAAAAGAAGTATTAATATTTCACTACCCATATCTCATAAATATGACAATCCTCATTTCTTTTGCGCTCCATTGGGAGACCCAGACATTGGGTGTATAGCTTCCGACCTCCGGAGGACACACAAGGCATTACACCTAAAAGTGTAACTCCTCCCCTACTGCCTATACACCCCCTCCAGGGAGAATCCCATCAGTTCTTTGCTTTGTGTTGAAGGAGGCACACTCTACACTCATGCTCTCTCACTACTTAGTGTCGGATGGAAGCAAAGAGGATCTTTTGATCCCCAGCATGTCTCCTTCCTCTTCCCCTGGGCGGAGGCGGTTGAGGTACCCTTGGGGTACAACGGGCTGGAGCCCTCATGCTGCGTATCCTTCCCCATCCCTTAGGGGCTCTGGGGAAGTGGGATCCACCTGGCCCCCCTGTCTGGGCTCATCCACACAGTCCACGGCTCCCTGGGTGTCTGCTGGCCTGCGTGAGGGATCCACTGGGTCCGGACCCTGCATCACCAATGAGGTACTCTGTGTGGGTCTGGGATGCCTTCTACAGCTGCATTAGGCTGGCTGGGAGTGGGGCACTGTCTCCCCCAGCTTCCTGGGATCCTGGCCAGTCACTCCCGCGATTTTCGCGGGTGCACCGCGCTGGCCCCCTGCTGGCAGGCGGCCGCAGTGTTAAATTTAGGCCCCGGCTTCGGCCTAGTCTCTCTGGAGCCGAGCCAGGGCTTCATGGGGCGGAGCTGTGCCTCATCCTCACAGACTGTGAGAGGCTTGTGCCCGCCCCTCTGGAGGCCAGCCGTGGCAGGCCGAGCCCTCATCCCCTATGGGAAAGGCTGTTTGCTGCTTAGGGGGTGGTGCTGCAGTGGGGAAAGGACCTACCCTCCAGTCACTCCCTCTCCCTTAGCTTCTTCGGCCATCTTGGAGGCTTCTCTCCCTGCATTTTGCTGCTGGCTGCAGGGTCTGAGCGTCTCTGGAGGGCACACAAGGTCTGGTAGGTCACCCCAGTCTCTGGTGGTGCTCCATTCTCCCCCCTGTCCGCAGCTGCACCCCAATTCCCTTCCTCTGAGATATATCATTGGATGCACTGAGGGGACACCATGTCTAGCTCCAGGAACAAAGCTTCTAGAGTGCAGACACGTTATCATGCTTGCACAGCATGTCAGGCCCAGCTGCCTGCTGGATCCTCTTTCCCTCATTGCTCGGCTTGTGCCCCGCAGGAGGTTGATATCTCTCCGGCTAACGTGATCCAGGTATCTGCCTTGGTGCACGAGCCCCCCCAGTTCTGGGTCTTTGGCTTCTCTGCCTGGCCCGGTGGACCCAGCAGTACCTCCGCCTTGGACGGCTGTTTTTGCTCAGTCCATTTCTGACTCTGTGTCTCAGTCTATGGGAGCTATGACCAGAGCCTTGCAGGAGTCTCTATCAGGTGGATGGGAGGGTTCCCCTGGGGCCTCCGCCACACGTCGTAGGCGTCGGAGCGGTTCTTCCTCTACTAGAGGTTTGGACTTTGGCGACAATTCTGGGCTCTCGGAACCGTCCCCGCAACCCCCTAAGTGGCCTCGCCGGGCAGTTTCCCCGGCACCCTCGCAGGCGGGCTCACGTGCTGCGACCTCTCTATTGGAGGGGGAGGAGGACTTAGGCTCCGTCTGGGCTCCTGATTAGGACCCGGACGTGGGTTCTCTGGTGGACGACTTGGTATCTTCCATCAATACGGTGCTGGACTTGACAGTTCCTGCACCGCCGGTGGATTCCTCTGTTTCAGAGGAACTTTATCAGTTTCTCCCCCGGCCAGGTCCAGGGGATCATTCCTGGATCATTCCAATTTTCGCTCGACGGTTCAGACCCCTCGGGCTTGCCCTGACAAGCGCTTCGCTAAGAAGCTGAAGGATTCCCGTTACCCTTTCCCACCAGATGTGGTCAAGGGTTGGTCTGTTTCTCCGAGAGTTGACCCTCCGGTCTCTCGGTTGTCTGCCAACACCGTTATGTCGGTGGCGGATGGGTCCTCTCTCAAGGACCCTACGGACAGGCAGATCGAGCTTCTGCAAAAGTCCATTTTTGAGGCTACTGGGGCCTCCTTTGCCCCTGCATTTGCTGCTGTGTGGGCTCTTCAGGCGGTTTCAACTTGTCTCTCGGAGATCCCTAGGGTTGCTTCGGGGATTCCTGAGGTAGCGGTCCTGACGTCTCAGGCTGAGGCGTTTACGGACTATGCTAGATCCGCAATCATGGAATCGGCTAGCCGTTCAGCGGTAGCTTCGGCTAACTCTCTGGCAGCACGACGGATGTTGTGGCTGCGTGACTGGAAGGCGGACGCTACATCTAAGAAGTTCCTCCAGGGCCTTCCGTTTTCGGGAGATAGACTATTCGGAGAACGTCTTGACGATCTCATCAAGGAGTCGACGGGTGGCAAATCCACCTCTTTGCCGCAATCTAAGACGCAGAAGACCGGTCCGCGTCAGCTGCATGCTAGGTTTCGCTCCTTTCGTCCCTCCTCCAAGTCAGCCTCGTCATCTTCATCCTCTTCCCGTCCGGACAAGGACCAGAGATCCCATAGGTCCTGGAAGCCTAAGGCCCAGCAGAAGAAGCCTGCCGGCGCCTCAGCCACCAAACCTGCCTCCTCCTGACTCTTCGCCTCCTCCGGGAGTGTCCAAGATCGGTGGCAGGCTCTCCCGCTTTGGAAACATCTGGCAGGATCGCATCCAGGACCGGTGGGTGGTGGACGTGGTCTCCCATGGCTACAGGATCGAACTGGAGTCGAGGCCTCCGACTCGGTTTTGCCTCTCTTCGCCTCCTCCGGCGAGGGCTGCGGCTTTTCAGCGGGCGCTGGACGCTCTGCTTCAGAGCGGGGTTGTGGTTCCGGTTCCGTCCGAGGAACGGTTTCGGGGGTTTTATTCCAACCTTTTCACGGTTCCGAAGAAGGACGGTTCAGTCCGACCGGTGTTGGACCTCAAGCTCCTCAACAGACACGTGAGGGTCAGGCCTTTCAGGATGGAGTCCTTGCGCTCGGTGATAGCGTCCCTGTCTCAGGGGGACTTCCTGGCCTCGGTGGATGTGAAGGATGCTTATCTCCACATCCCCATTGCCTCTGCTCACCAGAGATGGCTGCGGTTCGCTGTGAGAGAAGACCACTTCCAGTTTGTGGCTTTGCCCTTCGGCCTCTCATCGGCTCCGAGGATCTTCACCAAGGTGATGTCGGCCATGGTGGCGGTGCTGCATGTACAGGGGCACGCGGTCACCCCGTACCTGGACGACCTGTTGATCAGAGCCTCGTCTGCGGAACAGTGTCAGTTGAGTCTCTCTGCCACCTTGGATACTCTTCGGACGTTCGGTTGGGTAGTCAATTCCCCGAAGTCGGTCCTTGTTCCTACGCAGACGATTTTGTATCTGGGCATGGAGTTCCACACCATTCCGGCTCTGGTGATTCTCCCTCTCGACAAGCAGTCCTCGATTGTGGAGGAGGTCCGATTCCTTTTGCAGGCGGACTTGGTTCCCATCAGGCACCTGATGCATGTTCTAGGGAAGTTGGTGGCGACCATCGAGGCGGTCCCTTTTGTGCAGTTTCATCTGCGTCCGCTTCAGCTACAGATTCTGCGCGGACGGGACAAGAGGCCGTCCTCTCTGGATCGGTCCATTGCCCTTTCGTCCACGACGAAGGAGTCTCTCCGATGGTGGCTGTTACCCAGGTCAATGTCCCGAGGCAGGTCGTTTCTTCCCATCTCTTGGTTGGTGGTCACGACAGATGCCAGCCTTCTGGGCTGGGGTGCGGTGTTCCTGCATCACAGGTCTCAGGGCACCTGGACAACTCAGGAATCTGCTTTGCAGATCAACGTCTTGGAGATTCGTGCCATATACCTGGCTCTCCTGGCCTTCCAGAGGTTTCTGTCAGGAAATCCAATTCGGATTCAATCCGACAACGCGACGGCTGTCGCTTACATAAACCGCCAGGGAGGCACTCGCAGCCGTCAGGCGCTCGCGGAGGTCCAACCCATCCTCCGGTGGGTAGAAGACAACGATGCGTCCATCTCGGCTGTCCACATCCCCGGAGTGGACAATTGGGAGGCCGACTACTTAAGCCGGCAAGGAATGGACGAGGGAGAATGGGCCCTTCACACAGAGGTGTTCCTGCACATCTGCAACGAGTGGGGAACTCCCGACGTGGACCTGATGGCGTCCAGGCTGAATCATCAGGTCCCAGCCTTCATGTCTCGCGCTCGAGACGACCTGGCAGTGGGGACAGATGCTCTGGTCCAGGATTGGTCCCGATTTCGTCTGCCCTATGTATTTCCCCCGTTGGCCTTGTTACCCAGGGTTCTGCGGAAGCTCGGGGCGGAATGCAAGCGAGCCCTTCTCATCGCCCCGGACTGGCCCAGGAGGGCTTGGTACCCGGACCTGTTACGGCTCTCGGTGGGGGTTCCATGGAGGCTCCCGGATCGGCCGGACCTTTTGTCTCAGGGTCCGTTCTTCCGCCACAATTCCTCGGCCCTGAGCCTGACTTTGTGGCACTTGAAATCTGGTTGTTGACGTCACGTGGTTTTTCCACTCCCGTCGTTGCTACCATGAGACAGGCCAGAAAGCCGGTTTCTGCGGGAATCTATCGCAGAGTATGGAAGATTTTCTTCTCCTGGTGCCGTGTTCACGGTTCTTCTCCCTGGCCTTTCTCTCTGTCAACCCTTCTGGCTTTCCTCCAGTCGGGTTTGGATAAGGGTTTGGCTCTCAGTTCCATCAAGGGACAGATCTCGGCTCTGTCGGTTCTCTTTGATAAGCGTCTGGCTACGCTTCCCCAGGTTAAGACGTTTGTCCAGGGGGCGAGTCACATCATTCCTCCCTACAGACGTCCTTTGGACCCATGGGACCTTAACTTGGTCCTTGCAGCGTTGCAGAAGCCGCCGTTTGAACCTCTTAAGGAGGTTTCCCTTTCTAGGCTTTCTCAGAAAGTTGCCTTTTTGGTGGCCATTACTTCTCTGCGGAGAGTTTCGGAGTTGGCTGCCTTGTCCTGTCAGTCTCCTTTTCTGGTGTTTCACCAGGATAAGGTGGTGCTTCGGCCTGTGGCGGAATTTTTGCCTAAGGTGCTGTCTCCTTTCCACCTGAATCAGGACATTGTCCTACCATCCTTTTGCCCGCATCCAGTTCATCAGTATGAGAAGTCCCTCCATACTTTGGACCTGGTCAGGGCTCTCAGGATCTACGTTTCCCGAACGGCGTCGTTTCACCATTCGGATGCCCTGTTCGTGCTGACTATGGGTCAGAAGAGGGGTGAGGCAGCCTCCAAGTCTTCTCTGGCAAGGTGGATCAAGTCTCCTATTCGGGAGGCTTATGTCTCTGCTGGTTTGCCTTTACCTGCTGGTATTAAGGCTCATTCTACAAGGGCTGTGGGGGCCTCGTGGGCCTTGCGTCATCAGGCCTCAGCTCTTCAGGTGTGTCAGGCGGCCACGTGGTCTAGTCTGCACACCTTTTCCAAACATTATCAAGTCCATGCTTTGGCATCGGCAGATGCCAATGTGGGCAGGCGGATCCTTCAGGCAGCTGTTGCTCATTTATGATGGGCCTGCTTTTGGTTTTTTTTCCCGCCCTGGGATAGCTCTTGGACATCCCAATGTCTGGGTCTCCCAATGGAGCACAAAGAAAAAGAGAATTTTGTTTACTTACCGTAAATTCTTTTTCTTATAGCTCCTATTGGGAGACCCAGCTCCCACCCTGTGCCTTTTGGGGCTTTGTTTCTATGCTAGTGCCTGGTGTCTTTTCACCTCGCGTGTTGGCCCTGTTGGCCGTTTATTATTTCCCAGTCCTGTTGGTCTGGGCGCGGGTGGTCTTTCTCCCTTCCTGCTTGTGCACCGAACTGATGGGATTCTCCCTGGAGGGGGTGTATAGGCAGTAGGGGAGGAGTTACACTTTTAGGTGTAATGCCTTGTGTGTCCTCCGGAGGTCGGAAGCTATACACCCAATGTCTGGGTCTCCCAATAGGAGCTATAAGAAAAAGAATTTACGGTAAGTAAACAAAATTCTCTTTTTTTGCATCAGTAGAGGTATAGGTTCGTAATATATATTTCTGTTTAACTGTGCAACACTCCTAACTTCCTCAAAATTAATATTGGCCAGTGGGACAACTGCAGATATGCTGTGTGTCCTACCATTGGAAAGCTAAAATCATAACCAAACATGAGAGCATTCTCTTTCACCTATGATGCTCCAAGGCAGAGTTATGGAAAAGGCTGCTTTTTCGTATCCATCATTAAGTATGAAAAAAACAGCCCACATGAGGTCACCAGGGGGAGGTTGGTTGGTGGGGAGGAGGTTGACAAAAAGCCCCTGACGTATTCCAGCAGTGTATTACTTTGAGGATTACATCACGTGTCAGAGTATACCTAAGGGAACCTGGTCGCCTGACACTGCCTCCAAGTTGCTACCATCAGCAAGGAAACCGGTAATTGAAATACATTTGCCTGTGTGTCTGTATGTACCCCATTTATATTTTGTTTGCATAACTGACTAACATCTGTAATATCTTTATAACTAATTTGTATATAAATATTATCTAGTGTGCCCCTACGGTGATCAAATATATAAATTTAATCTTGGGTTGTTCTATTATTGTGATCATGAAATTCCCATGTCAGTGTGCTCGTTCAACATTATACGCTACCTGGGTTGGTTTCTGACCCGCTATAATCCTGTTCACGGACCCGACTTATATCGAACAAAAAACTGGTGGCAGCAATTGGTGCTTGTGTTATTCAGGACCCCTTTCATTGATTGGGGAAGCGGGTATTATATGTTCTTCCTGCTCGGGATTGGAAGGCATATACCGCACTCACTGGGTGTGCTTTAATAAACCAGCACTGACAGGGCAGCTCCAGTCAATCTTTTCTCCTCAGTCAAGTCTCTGACTGTCCCGAGTATAATTGGGGCAATAGAGAACTGCCAGGCTCTGTGACAAATTCGTCACGTGGGGCTTTCCTCAATCTCTGGCATTTGGGTTCTGTCCTTACATCATCTGCTCCTAGATCTAGTAGCATGAACCTGGTGACAGATTCCCTTTCACATAACTGTAATATTTCATTTTCACAGCTTTACACTGTTCAATTACATTTAGCTTTTTCTACTTTCATATAGATGTACCAGTCAGAAAATGATAAAACTATAGTATTAGAGGAACTGGCAGGGATTTTGAAGACTGCACTGGGAGTGTCAGAACTGGATGTAACGGATCTTTTTAAAGCAATAGATGATGATGAGAAGGGTAAAATCACATACGGTAAGCCATTGATTCTCTGTAGCTTGTATGTAGACATTTTGGTCTCATTTGTGCTTTTACATAAATCTGCAGGCAAGCCTGCTACATTATCCTAAATAATGCAGCGTAGATAGGGTGCAGCTTTAAAGAGAAAGTTTTATATTCATCTCTGTATGCAGTAAATATTTTATTGTGTGTGTGCAGAATTAGTTTTCACTTGTGAAAATCACATACTTTACTTCACCTGTAACTGCATTCTTACAATTCCTACTTAACCCTGCTGTTCTGTTCCGTCAAAAATGACCGAATCTGAAATTTTTGATCTAATTTTTCATTTGTTTATGAACAACCATGTTGACATACCATATAATAATGCAACAGGTGTTCAAATAAAATGCTTAAATTAGCTAAAAATCAAGACTTGTAACGTTCCAGTCATTTTTAACCAGACCTATTAACCCATTCCCGACCTAGGACGTTGTTCAACGTCGTGGGCCGGTAAGGGGTGTTTGATGTGAGCTCCGGCACGGAGCTCACATCAAACAGCCTACATCCCGGCTGATCTCATCAGCTGAGATGTCGGGCTAACAGCTCCGATCGGATCCGGGATCTGATCGGCGTTGTTAACCCCTTGGATCCCGCTGACAGCGGGTTCCAAGGCGGCTGCGGCGGGGAACGCGCTGTTCCCAGCCTGCTCCGGAGATCCCGCGATAGTATCGCGGGATCTCCGGTGCTCACGTGACAGACCCATCTCACTAGACCCCGGATGCTGTCAGAGCGCAGTTTCCTATTGTGGTTGGCAGGCGCTGCCAACCACAACAGGTCCGCGATTCTGAGAGATACAGATGAACTGCAGCTCATCTGTATCTCCCAGAAGCAATCGGACTGTGCAGCAAGGTGCCTCTTAAAGAGGCAGTGTAAAAATAAGAATCGATGAACAAATAGTTTTTAAAAACCTGTAAAAAAAATATCTAAAAGTTCAAATCACCCCCTTTTCCCCCCAATCACAATAAAAAAAACAAACAAACAAAAAAAAACAACATGATTGGTATCGCCGCGTTTAGAATTGCCCGATCTATCATTGTATTAAATCCGATAATGAGAGACGTAAACTTTGTAACAGAAAAAATGGTCCAAACGCCAAAATTCCGTTTTTTTTTTTTGGTCGCCGCAACATTGCTATAAAATGCAATAACGGGCAATCAAAACTGCGGATCCCCCCAAAAATGGTGTCAGAAATGTTAGGTCAAGACACAAAACATAAGCCGTCACACAGTCCCAGATCCCGAAAAATGAGGAAGCTACGGCTAGAACATGGCACAAAAAGTCCGTTTTTGTTTGTTTTTTTCAAACGTCTGAATTTTTTTTGACCACCTAGATACCAGTAAAGGTATACATGTTGGGTGTCTACGAACTCGTACCGAAGTGAGGCATCACCCCGTCATGTCAGATTTATCATATAGTGAATATGGTGACTAAAATACCCAAAAGACAAACGTGTCATTGCACTTTTTTTGCACTTTCACTGCATTTAGAATTTTTTTTGCAATTTCCCTGTACACTATATGGTAAAATAAATTATTGCATATGAAAGTACAACTCGTCCCGCAAAAAACAAGCCATCATATGTCTATATTGACGGAAAAATAAAGTTATGGCTCTTGGAAGCAGGGGAGCAAAAAACGAAAATGAAAAACGAAAAATTCCCAGGTCATGAAGGGGTTAAACAGTATAGTAGACCCAAACAGAACAGCGGGGTTAAAGATGAGCAAGAAGAGTAACTTTACCCTGAACTATAGACACATAAATTATTAAGTTATTATTTTTCTTATTTTCTGCCAATCCTGTCCCCAAATAAAACAGAAAAAAAAATGTAAGGGTACTTTCACATCTGCGTTATTGTCAAATCCAGTTTTTCACTGCTCAGAATGCTCAGTAGGTGTGTCAGACAAAAAAACGCTGCTAAGGCTATTTTCACATCTGCGTTTTTTTTTTTTTTTAAATACCGGATTCGGCAACATCGGGTTACTGACCAATGCATTTTCTGTGGACTTCTGAAAATGTGCAATGTTCTCCAGTGCGTCTTTTTTCTGCCACATCCAGACAAACCCGGCACCTCAGGCATTTTTAAAATTGCGTTTTTTCCAGATGTGAAAGTAGCCTAAATGCAGTTTTAAAAATGTCTGAAGTGCTGGGTTTGTCTGGATGCGACAGAAATAGATGCACTGGAAGACACAGCACATTTCCAGAACTCCATAGAAAATGTATTGGTCACTTACACAATGTTGCCAATTCATTTGAAAAATGCAGATGTGAAAGTAGCCTAACCTTGCAACATTTATAAGGGTGCCGTTACACGAGGCCATATTGCTACCGATTACATAGGCGACAGACGGGCGTGGCCTATCGCCAGCCACAGCGCCGCTGCATCGCCTAATGTAAAGGGGCGATGTCGGCGCAAAATATAGCCTCTGAGTGATCGCCTGGTTTCTCAGCAGTGCTCTCAAACCAGACGACCACTGTGGGGCGATGTGTACACATCGCCCCATGTAACATGCCGATCGGAGATGTTACAGGCGATAGGAGCCAAAGGTTCCCATGTTACAGCATTGTCGCTGGTTTTGTAGACACCCAGTGGCGATGCCGCTTGTAGCATCGCCGGTGCGTTGCCGGAGATATCGCCGCATGTAAACACACGACGGCGACGCTGGCGGGGCACCAAAAACGTGCATGCCCCCGAGCGTCACCGGTGATATCTCCGGCGATATGGCCTTGTGTAACGGTACCCTAATACTTGTGTGTGGAAAACAGAGAAACATGTGGTTCGAGTCCTGAAGCTGTTAAGGTTACCAATTACGCAATGGTTCAGTGGTTAGAAGCATGCAATTGATCACCAAGATATACCAACTAATTTCACATATGTGCACTGTACACATGTGGCCAAGTTTACCTTTAGGCCAGAGTCACACTTTTGTAGAACTCACACAAGTGCAATGCCAGAAAATGTTACATTGCACTCAGCCTAATGTTAATCAGTCGGGCAGCACAGACCTATAAGTTTTTTGCAGCCCTAATTGAACTGAAGAAAAAAATTACAGCTTGCTGTGATTTGAGTATCGGGTCACTCGCACCCATACAAGTCTATGGGTGTGAGTGAAACATTGAACTGCGCTCTGATGACATCATTGCGATATACGCTGAGGTCCACAATGGAGGAGATGGAAAGATTAATCTCCCTCCTCTACAAATCTGATTCAATCACAGGATTAGATGACAATAGATTGACACTCAGTTCACACTCACAGCAGAGCCCTGAGCCCAGTGTAATTAGCATATCACATCAGATGCAACACACCAGTGTGACTGCGGCCTAAGGGTACCGTCACACTTGGTGACGTTCCAGCGATCCGACAATAATGCAACCTGGTAAGGATCGCTGGAACGTCGCTACATGGTCGCTGGAGAGATGTCAAACAGTCAGGTCTACGCAACGATGCAGCAATGACCTGTATAACTGCCTCGGCGGTCATTGGGACCCTGTCACACGGCAGCTAGTCTGATGACTCAGACCTGCGTGGCTGAGTTCTGAGTCGCCAACGAGGTCGTTGTTAAGGCGTCAAACACACCGATGCATGCTGCCCAGCGGGAGCCTGACTATCAAAAATTGATCCAGGACTCAATCGGCGATCTCACAGCAGCAGCCTGGTCACTGCTACGTGTCAAACATGGCGAGATCGCTGGCAAGGTCGCTGCTGCGTCACAACACCTGTGACGAAACAACGATCTCACTAGGTGTGACGGGGGTAACACAGATAACACAGCAGTGGGATATCTCTGCACAAAAGTGTAATTTAGCACCATTCATGAAATAAGTCAAGACCTAGGCTGATGTTAGATTATCTTAAAGGAACCTGTCATGTCCTTTTTTTTATTAAACCTCCCTCAATGTAGTGTTCATTAAAGAGAACATGTCACCCCCTGCTGCTTTACAAAGTGAAATGCTGCATTCAGGGAAGGTGTGCTTACCATCTGTCTCTCAACGCCCTCCCTGCGAGACCCACACAACAGGAGGCGGAACACACAGGCAGGAGCAGTGAGCACAGCATAATCAGATATGCCCCTCGGACCTCTTAACTCTAAACTTTTCAAAGTGTTTTTTTCGGGTTCTTGGGGGGTAGAGACATGGTACACACCTTCTCTGAATGCAGCATACACGCTGCGTGCAGTGGTGCTTTACTGTGGAAAGCACCAGCGGGGTGACAGGTCCTCTTTAATAACTTTTTTTTTTTTAAATTGTTCAGTTCATATCAAAAAAGCATTTTAGATACATACATATTTGCATTAGCTAGCTGGGCAAACAGACAAGCAGGTTACAAGTTAACAGCTCAGTTAATTGAATTTGTACCAATGACGAAGTTGCAAAAATGCTGAAAGGACCTGTGATGTCACGACAATGTGAGTATAATAGGCGGAGCTCAGTCTACATAGACCTAAATGATTTAGCTTGCTTAGCTCTGCCTATTACAATCACATGGTCATGACATCACACAGGTCCTTTATGCAGAACATGAATATGCAAATAAGTCTGTGGAGCCTCGGTTAGGAGTCTCAAACACAGGACTAGCCAGATATCCCTCCAGGGAAGGACCCAGTCAAGGGGTGGCTCCTTGCAGAGAACACCATAACCACCATATTAAGTGGCCCTTTTAGTCGATATCCAGCTCTATTACAAGCTTAGAGATATGACAAGGGAATACCAAGACCAAGTATCCATCCACAGACAGCTGTTTCGGGGTGTTGCCCCTCATCAGTGTGGAGTAGGATTCTGGCTAGGTGGAAGCAAGGCCTAATAGACCAACATCACAAAGTATTCACTGATCTCAGGGAGACCAGTCCAAGAACACTCAGCATATGTTTTAACTGCAATCCAGCTGGATGACTGCTTGAATGTTAGCCCAGCTAGCTAATAAAAATATGTATGTATCTAAAATGATTTTATGGGATGAATTCAAAGATTTAAAAAAACACTAATGAACACAAAATGATTTAAATAACATTTTGGGGGTGGTTTAATAACAAAAAAAGTTATTTGTCAGGTTAAACTTTGCTACATCTGCAGATTACTGAGCATTTTTTTTGTTGTTATAGAATATTAACATGACTTTACTATTTTTTTTTCCAGTGGACTTTGACAGGTTTGCTGCTTTAAATCCACATTTTGCTGAAATGTTTCTTTATCCAAATATGGTGGACTCTGAGCCATGTGTGGATAGTCCTTCTGCCACTGCCCCTAATGGTTTCTGTACCGATTTTACACCTGAAGATGTGGAAGAATACCATAGCGAACAAAAGAAACTGAACTAAAACTGGAACTACATCTCCCTCTCCTGGTGAGGGGCATATGTGTATTGTACCTCTCAACATAGTTAAACCCAACTCTATTTTTATTTGTATCTTTGTGACAGTTTCCATTATTTTTTTGTTTTGCCTTTTTGGTTAAGTGTTCTTTAGTACAATCAAAGTGTTTGGAAAGCAAAGATGGAATATGGTTTGAATAACTTAAGAGGGTGCCAAGAGCATACAGTATGGCAGGAGAAAACTGTGGTGTTGCACATGGTAATCTATTGGGGCTGGACTTTATTGAAACATTTTATTATTTTCATACCTGGCCCACATGGTGAGTTGTGATATAAGCAACAGATATTAAAAATAACCTTTAAAAGAGTACCTTCCTTACAACAGACATAGGTTTTGTAGCATAGCCTACAAAGTTGATGTTGGGTCATGTACAAATCTGTGGACTACAGTCTAGAGGTGCAGTCAACCAGCCGTCCAGAATGGTAAGTGATTAGGACATCGATCTGGGCTCCCCATTTGTGTGCCTGATTGTTTTCATCTCAAGTAAATATCCAATGTTCTCATGAGAAGACTTACTTATGCATGTTATTAACATACTGGTATCCTACTAATCCTATTGGTTGGATTGTGGACAGTCGTAAGAAGGATTCAGTGTCCATTATGATGACATACCATATATTTTCCGATTTCCTCTAACATTCTATTTCTAACATGGCATGCAATGTTTAGGGTTCGTGCAGACACACTGATTGGCAGCACTATAAATGACCATTATTTCATAAACATTTGCAGATCAATGTTCAATAATGCCCCGTGCCCACTACCATTGTTTGCAGCGGCTTGCACATAGTATGTTATTGCTGCATCCAATTCGCTGTGTTGTGCAGTACAAGCACAATGGTTGGGATTTATAGAGATTCTCTGTGCCTGTTCTCTCTGCAGTGTAAACTGACATGTAGGGCAGCTTCCCGACCCTCAGCATGTCAATTTATTCCTGTTGCAATCTCAGCAGGTGAAAGGCACCGTGCCCAGAACACTGATTGTGGGCATGGGCGGCTGCGTTCACCCGCAGAGATCACCAGCTTCCCCACAGGAGGCAGGACACTGCACCTAGATGCAGTGTGTACGCATCGTGGGTATTTGCCCCTAGATGACTGTTTTATACAAGCAGATTGCAGTGAACGATCTGTAATAGATGGCTCACTGCTCATAGACCACTATTGATCCTCAGCTCAAGTCCTGTTTGCACAGGGTTATGCACTGCCAAGTACGATGATTTTTAAGAATGATTAAAATCATTTCACTCGCTGAACGAGTGGTTTGCTTGTTCATCGGATGATCAGCTGCCTGTTTACACTGGAAGCTTATGAGCTAGTGACACATTCAGTCTCAGAAGATGTAAGTGCAGCTTTCTAAGGTTGTTTTGGTATTCGTTTTAATGTTTTGACATATTTTAGGTGCACTGCTTGTACGGCACCCAGTGAGTTTCCTGTTTGAATGTTGGTACAATGGAGTATTAAGGCTATGTGCCCACACAAGAGAAGTGGTCAGTTTGTGGTCCTGAAAAGTCTGCATCAAAACCTCCTCATGGTTTAAAAAAAAAAGAAAATGCACCAAAAAGCGTTTTTGATTAGTTTTTTTTGTGTTGTGTATTTAAGGCATTGAGCACCATAAAACCGGATCACTTAATTGGCTTGCTACTTCTTTTTCCTGATTTAAGGTGCCGTAACACGTAGAGATACGATGAACGATATTGTTAGTGATCACATGCACGTGCGATCACTGACAATATCGTTCAGATCGCTGGTGAGCTGTCACACAGGCAGACTCACCAGCGATCAATGGACCAGGGACATCGTGGAAACGATTTAAATATCGTTTCCACGATGTCTTGCTCCCGCTGCCAGCCTGCGGTAAGTGGGAGCAGGCTGGTCCCCAAAGTAAACTGCGGGTATCTAGGCTGCGTGCGCTGCCTAGATACCCGATGTATACCTTAGTTAACAGCCTCCTCCGCTCACCGACTGGTATCTAAGGTACACAGCGGGTAACCAGGGTCCCTAGTTACCCCGCTGTGTACCTTAGATACCAGCCGGTGAGCGAAGGAGGCTGGTAATTAAGGTATACATCGGGTATCTAGGCAGCGTGCACTGCCTAGTTACCCGCAGTTTACCTTGGATACCAGCTCCCAGCGCTTGTGAGAGGCGCTGGGAGCTGGCTTATCGGTCGTCTCCCGGTGTCACAGGCAGTGATGCTGCGTGTCCACCGGGCGACCAACGATTGATTTGAGGACAGGACCTCAAATCAAACGATGAACGATCAGCCGACTGATCGTTCACCATTTGTAGTGTCACACGCAACGATGTCGTTTCGACATCGTTCAAGCGTCACAAAACACGTGACTTTTAAACGATATCGGCAACGATATTGTTACGTGTGACGGTACCTTTAGGTTTCTTCACAAAAACGCATCAAGAAAAAACAGACGTTGGCACAACATTTCTCAAAAGTCAAAGACTTTGCTGGCATGTCAAAAATTGATCAGTTTTCTGTGCAAAGACGCAGCACAAAAATTGAACCAAAAATGCAGCATGGGCACATAGCCTAAAGCTCCTGTGCCGAGGGCCAGAGCACATCCAAGATGCACTGTGTTCCATATGCTGTACATGAACCTAGAATCTCTCACGTCTTGTTACATTCATTACTGAACAAACCCTTTTTTTTAAGTTACTCTTAGTTTATTTTGTCTAAATTGTGCATTTTCATAGTATTATAAACAGTTATATACAGGTCATTTTCATGTTATCAAGTATTAATTATTTATAGGTCCCCCACCACATTATGGTTGTCATGGATTGTCTGACAAAAAAAGAGATTAATACTAATCAGAAAATGAATGTTGTACCTGCAGTCTACATAATGAATGGCTAGGCTTGCACAGGCTGTGCTTTTTCTTTAAAAGCTTTTAAAGCACATTTCTAAAAAAAAAATGATGACCATACATTTTTAAGGCTCTGTTCACATCACGTTTGCCTCCCTTAAATATATATATACCATAATGTGTAGAAATTGAACAAATGCATCTGATGAATGCTATACTGTGGCAGAACTTTTATTTATTTTTTTTCAGTACATTAAACAGACATGGAGTAAAAGGACAAGCTCATGACATCTGTAATCTGTAGGGACATATCTAGCTTTTTAAAGGGGAAAAGGAAAAAAAAGAACATGTCTAAATACCTTCAATTATCAAATCACATTCACTTTGTCTAGGGAGATCATCACTATAGAGTTAAAATGGCCGCCATCTTGTTATTGACAGAAACCTGATCTTGAATTTTAAAAGGACAGGTGCAAGTGAGCATGTGCAGTAAGACACTGTTTCTGTAATCTGATAATAACCTATGACATGATGTGAGCATGTGCAGTAAGACACTGTTTCTGTAATCTGATAATAACCTATGACATGATGTGAGCATGTGCAGTAAGAAGGTCTGCTGCTGTGACCTGATAATCACCTATGACCTGATGTGAGCATGTGCAGTAAGAAGCTCCGTTGCTGTGACCTGATAATAACCTATGACCTGATGTGAGCATGTGCAGTAAGAAGGTCTGCTGCTGTGACCTGATAATCACCTATGACCTGATGTGAGCATGTGCAGTAAGAAGGTCCGCTGCTGTGACCTGATAATAACCTATGACATGTGAGCGTGTGCAGTAAGAAGCTCCATTGCTGTAACTTGATAATCCCCTATGACCTGATGTGAGCATGTGCAGAAAGAAGGTCCGCTGCTGTGACCTGATAATAATCTATGAGATGATGTGAGCATGTGCAGTAAGAAGCTCTGCTGCTGTGACCTGATAATAACCTATGAAATGATGTGAGCATGTGCAGTAAGAAGCTCTGCTGCTGTGACCTGATGATAACCTATGCGATGACATGAGCATGTGCAGTAGGAAGCTCTGTTGCTGTGACCTTATAATAACCTATGACATGTACTGTCAATCTATCTCTAGGTTACATCAGCTTCCCAGATATTGGATATGGTGGATAGTATGCGCAGTCGCTTCTTATTTTGCACCCTGGTGTTTCCAGTAGTAGATCAGAGTATCGACTTGGAGCACAACTTCTTACACATGAAGGCAGGGTGTGGAGATTCTACTGCACGTGCTCACTGGCACCTGTATTAATATGCTGGGACTTAAGTCTGTCAGTGTAACAAGATAGAGGCCCTTTTGATTCTACAAACAAGTGATTTGTTAATTAGAGATAAGTAGGAATTTTTTCATAAATACATTTTTCTTCATTTATCATTTGTGTTTCTATTCCCTAGGAACACCATTAATATGTATGTTGAAGGCTTTACATGGCATGCATACTTATTGTATATCACAAGTGTGATATGAGCATAACCGGAATAAGTAGGTTTTGTCTGGAGTGTTAAAGGGAAACTGCGGGAAGATTAAAAAAAAAATTCTACTGTCTCTACCCTACTACATGATGGAGTTGAGTTGGGCACTACTGTACTAGGATAGGTTATAAAGCCATAAAATAGTATCTGCTCCTCGGCACTCAACCTTCATGGGACCATACATCACAAAGCAGATTCAACCTCAGCCAACTTCGGGTTGCTGCTCCCCCAACATATCATTCCCCTCTCTGTATGCCTGGTTTATGTATCACTGTATCCTCCTGAGCTGACAGTGACAGCTGCACAAACAGACTCACTGTCACTCAACTCAGAGTCTGCTGCCAATTATTGCGGTTAGAGACCTCTCATTAAGGCCATGACTATTGCACTCCTTAACCCCGTAAGCCCGCCCACTGCTGTGGGTCCTGCATGGGCGCCCTCTCTATTCCTGCTGAATTACAGGTCCTGTCAGCATGAGTATTGCATCGCAAAATGACTTTGAGCTGAGAGACCTAGACATGCACCTGTCAAGCACTGGAGTCGGTGGCCACACCCCCTCCACACATCCCTGTTCTCGGCACCAGCCCAAAGATGCCTGAGGATGGATCTGCTATGTTGATGTATTGTCCCATACGGGAGGGATGAGTGCTTAGGAGCAGACACGATTTTATTGATTTATAGGCAATCTAAACATCCTAGAACTGCTGTGTCTAGTTAAAGAGGACCTGTCACCCCACTGGTGCTTTGCAAACTGAATGCAGCACTGAATGCAACGTGTATCCTGCATTCAGGGAAGGAGTCCCCCATGTCTGTACCCTCCTGTAACCTTTAAAAAACACTTTAGAAATTTGTAAGTTAAGAAGTCCGGAGGGAGTTCACTTATCTTCCTCTCCTCGCTGCATAGAGGGCCCTTCCCATCTCTGGCCTCTCTGTGCCGCCTCCTGGCTTTTTGACCCACCTCCTGCCTGTGTGTGGCCCCCTTCTCAACTGCACCTGCGTGTCAGTGTCTCTATTTATGCTGGCGTACGAGGAATAGTTAGGAGCGGTCCTGGCTGCTGATACCGCCCTTTTATGTGACGTCAGCACCAGGTCCCGCCCTGATAAACATTATGCCGTATACATACAGCAGGGCGGGATCTGGCACTGACGTCACATAAAAGGGTGGTATCAGCAGCCGGGACCCCTCCTAACTGTTCCTCGTTGTGCGCCTGCATGAATAGAGACGCTAACGCGCAGGCGCAGGTGAGGAGGGGTTTCCACACACAAGCAGGGGACGGATCAAAGAGGCAGGAGGTGGCACAGAGAGGCCAGAGGTGGGGGGAGGACCATTTGATCAGCGAGGAAAGCAAGATAAGTGAACTCCCCCCGGATGTCTTAACTTACAAATTTCTAAAGTGTTTTTTAAAGGTTGCAGGGGGGTACAGACATGGGAGACCCCTTCCCTGAATGCAGGATACATGCTTCATTCAGTTTGCAAAGCATCAGGGGGGTGACAGGTCCTCTTTAAGCTTCATCATATAGGAGGGCGGGGACAAGAACATTTTTTTTTATCTCCCTGGAGTTACCCCTTCAATTTTAAGACATAACTACCAAACTGCCTGCTGTTTTATCTTCTGATTTAATATATATGGCCTTATTTTTTAAGTTTTGAATAGAATCCTTCTTTTAAAAATCATATTATGTGCAGGTATCAAGCCAATCCTTCTTACTGAAAATAAAATGGAACAAGCTTAGAACAGGAAAGCTGCTGGGAATGTTTGGTCCTCATTTGCTCATATTGTATAGACTGTTTTGGGCTTTGGCAAGACAAAAGGCTTGAAATTCTTCTAGGCTTCTCGGTTCTCCTTTGCTTTTCTTCAACTAGTAGCAGGAACTACTTAGGTAATCCTAATATTTTAGAGTTGCTCATAATACAATTCCCCAAGAATAAGTGCCATGACACTTTGTGCTGCTATTGTTAAGTGATCTGATAGCTCATCTCTAAACTTTCTCCTCAACAATGGACATGTGACGGGTGCATCTTTATGATAATCTGGTGACGAATTAATAATGTTTCTACTCCTTTTGACATTCCAGTTCTATTTTATAGACCTAATTTTTAAATTTTACTTTTTTTTGGTTAGGAAAAAAATCACACACGAGTACATTTACATGTCTTTAATTTTGCATCTAAAAAATCCATAAATCCAGCAGACCTGTAATTAAATGACCAGAGATGAATCTGGGAATCAGTTAATTCCTCTCAACCACAAGTGTAGAAACGTATTTTTGGTTAATATATTTTGACTGTCTTCCAACTTTACAACCAATTTGTATGTACATTTAATGGATTTTTAATAATCCAGAATATCCAATATTTGACGCCATTCTTATTGATGCTCTCTTAAAGGAATTTTACTGCATAATATCGAACAAAGAGTAACCGTCATTTTAATTTTTATTTAATAAATCAATAAGACCTGAAAATAAGTAACGTTGTAATCTATCTTAACAGAGAAACTTGCTTTCTTCTTCTGGACTGATCTTTCATGTTCCAAATCTTAATTCAGTTGTAAGGTCTGTATTCAGTGAAGACCGGCTTTCCCATTTACTTAGATGGTTTGTGCTTATAAGATTCTATGTTGGTGGGAGGAGCGAAGAGCTCTGCCTTTAGCTCACCCGACATTCCTTCAACATAGGAGATGACTTTTATCAGTGATAAGTCATCTCCTTATCTCATAAAAGGGAATATTTTTATTCCCCAAATGCAGATTTTAGCAGTGAATTGAGAATCTTGATAATTAATAACTAGTCCTTAAAGAGAGACAACCAGATTTCTCTGATAAGCTATTTTACAGAATTGCTTCTTTTCATGTGTACTATTGATTTGTAAAGCAAATTAAAAGTTAATTCTTTCCATATTTTTAAATTAAGGCACTCTTCATCTTTAAGAAATGATTGATTTTGCTCTCTTGGTGTGGGTCTCTTCTTCCTTGCTGGATGCTATAGTTCAGGAATGTTTTACATTTAAGATGTCAGTGTAGAAATGTTTGAACTAATTCTCAGGTTGATTGTGTGGGTGCAACATAAAAGGTGCCTGCAAGTGACAATAAAGGAGCTGTCAAAAGCTGTGCTTTGGTGGTTCTTCCTAATTACATTTATCCCTTTTAATACATAAACCTTCATTTTGGGTCTTGAAAACGTGGCAACTGACACCTTGTTTGAAGCTATAGCCCTCTAAATAGAAAGCAGCTACTGTGAACTATCTAAGATTGTTCTGGGCCACTAAATAGGTTTAGGAAATCTGACATCTGTATTCATTCCAGGGAAATGCTTGCTGGCCTTTCTACTATTTTTATTGCTTGTAAATCAATGATTTTTTTTTCTATTTTTCTTTCTCCAAAAATTGTGACGTGATTTGCCTCCGTGTGATGGGTCCATTGATGCCCTTTGATCTCAACTAATCAAAACTTTGGGTATGCTTCTAAATGCTATTAAGCCTGTGTTTTGTGGGTGAGGGACTGAGGACCTTGATGAGTGGCATCTATGAAAATACATTTTGATGAAATGAGATAAATTGTGAAGGGAAAGACGTTCCGCTCTATTTCTAATCACGCTTTGAACGCGTGTGTTACTTTTCACTGCCGATGTTTTTGTATCTGTCAAATTGACATTCTGAGTGTTGTGTGTATGTTATCTTGTAACATAAATTTATGCACAACTCTATAGTTTCTGTTACATGGTATTACTAGAACACTTCAAATTTTTAGTAAAATCTTTTGCTGTGTAGAACTGAGGATTTTTTTTGAACATATGCTAGTGTTTAATTATAAACTGTACCGATTTATATGGAAAAAAAAAAACGAGATTTCCAGTATGTGTATGTTTCTCATTCAAGTAAAAAAAATTGATTTTTTTTTTTCCTTTTTAGATTTTGTATGCTAACTATTATCATTTCATTGCAATACACTGGATTGACAATTTATTATGCAAAGCTCGAAATGGATGTGCATTTGTGGAATTTTGTTTTAATCTGTAGAGATAAGAAGTATGATCCATTTTGTGGTTCATCCTAATCTAGTAACAGCATTTGGATAAACCCTATCTCACTCTTTTGACAATCATACAATGACTGATTTACATTCATTGAGGAATCCTTTAAAGAATAACTCAACTTTGATTGTGTTTTATTTATATTTGGCAAGTACTTTAATTGACTGCAGGTTTTGGGGAGTCTGGGTCCTGAGACTCACACTCATCACTCAATAGACCCCTGAACAGTGCACAGCTCCGCAGCTGGAAGCACAGGACGTCATACAGATTCAATAGTCTCAAGACACCCACCATTCTGCAGGCAATTAAAGTACCTTCAAAACATGAGACGTCATATACCAAAGACATTAAAGTTTTAGATTTAGAATCTTCATCATTGGTTTTGTTGTATATACTGCATTAGTTGTGATTGCTGTTGTGGACCACCAGCTGTGCCGCAGCGGTCCACACCGAATGCCACCGGAAATTGACACAAGAAATCCGCCGATGCACACACAGCCCGCTGAACAAAATGTTGAATGACGAACTGCGCCTTGCGTACCCAGCGCACAGGTGAGGTTACTGCCAATTGATAGATAGCGGTGGCCTCAATGACTGTGTCTGCAAGCCTCAGGTATGTTCAGACGCAGTTCCTCACATGCCTGCCAATTTTCTACACCTGCATGTGCAAAGATGGCAGCAGCCCAACCTTGTCACTCTACTGCCTTCTTTGTACACCACAGAGTGATGAGAATGCACAAGGGGGGGCACAGAGCACAGGGGGGGGCAGAAAGTGCACAAGGGGATAAGAGTGATGGGTGTGTAAATATGGTGCCCATTGGTGGTACTGGCATATTGCGCAGTACCACAAGCGGTGCTGCAGCCGCTCACACATCACCACCTGAATAAATACGGATGCGTATACCCAGTGTGCATGCGCACTTACTCTGGTGGCCACCATCTTTGGACACCTGGGTATACAAAGAAGGTGGCAGCATGAAACCGGTAAGTGTATGCACACTTACACTGCCGCCATCATTGCACATCATGGCGGAGAGAGCACAAGAGAGGAGAGACAGCTCAAAGGAGCACTGTGGGTTGAGAGACCACATACAGGGGGGAGAGCACACGGGAAAGACAGGTAAAAGGAGGGAGCACAGTGGGGAGGAGAGCAGACAGGTGGGAGACAGGTCAAAGGAGAGAGCACATGAGTGGAGAAAACATCACGGGGGAGAGATTACATACAGGGGAGAGCACACGAGGAAACAGCTCAAAGGAGAGAGCACATGAAGAGAGTAGACAGCACAGGGGAGAGAGAGCGCACGGGGGAGATGGGTCAAAGGAGAGGGCACAGGGAGGGAGAGGCGGTCTACACAGCCACCACCACAAAGTCTGCGGCCACCAAGACATCGCCACTCTCCTGATTTGATAGCATTGGGCCCACATCTAGTATGATATAAATATCTGCTCACTGAAGACTGAAGCACCTGCAGCCCCCAGTGAGTCATTGTACTGAGACACTCATGCTGGTGCTGCAGAATGCACAATTGAAAAAAAGAATCCTCCATTGATCAACAGGTAAGTGGATGTAAAACTTCACATTTGATAGAAATGCTTAAAATATACGGTAGCAGAGACACCAATTCCACATACAGTGCCTTGTGAAAGTATTTGGCCCCCTTGAACTTTTCAAACTTTTGCCACATTACAGGCTTCAAACATAAGATATAAATTCAAATTTTTTGTGAAGAATAAACAACAAGTGGGACACAATCGTGAAGTGGAACGAAATTTATTGGATATTTTAAACTTTTTTAACAAATAAAAAACTGAAAAGTGGAGCGTGCAATATTATTCGGCCCCTTTACTTTCAGTGCAGCAAACTCACTCCAGAAGTTCAGTGAGGATCTCTGAATGATCCAATGTTGTCCTAAAGGACTGGTAATGATAAATAGAATCCACCTGTGTGTAATCAAGTCTCCATATAAATGCACCTGCTCTATGATGGTCTCAGGGTTCTGCATCATCAAGACCACGGAACACACCAGGCAGGTCCGAGATACTGTATTGCCTGAATATTTTACACATTTCAGCGTATAGACACAATCATGGTATATATAGATATTTTTTTTTTCTTCAATTGTACCAACTTGAGTACAGTATTATCTAGTAGTCATTGTTAGTGGTCATGCATACAGGGAAGTTTCCATACATTTTTCTGGGAGTTCTGAAAAGTTACAGAGCAAAATTGTTTTGGCAACTTTACCATCTATTAGTCCATTATCGCCAATGTCCTGTATGTGCCATAAAAGTCTGATATAACTACCTCTTTAACGCTATCTATGAATGATGCAGGGTGAACGTAGGAACATGAGTGAAAGACAAAGATAAGGATGAAAACGCTGATGTTATTGAACTTTCTTAGATCTCTGCCACTACCATGTTCTAAAGCTCATGATGCAGCTGTACAGATTTTCTTTTCTGCTCCGCACAAGCATGCTCCGCACTCTTGTCACTCTAACTCCTGTCAGGTTTAATTCTCTTTAAGTGAACAGATCAATAACTCCCACAGTATAGACATGGTTTGTTCCTGCTTCCCAGTAACCTGCATTGCTATAAGGTGTTCTCTCTGCTTCCTCAAAGCAAAAGACCTTCCGCACAGCCTGGACAAGATGATCGAATTCTACATTTTTGTTTCAGCATCAATATTAGGCCCTCTTTTGAATATTTGAACATTGGACAGTACAAATACAGTTGTGTTCAAAATTAGTGTGCTCAAAAACATGAGGTAAGCCCAAAATCTTTAATAGTTTTTATTTCCATGCATTAAAAACCTTGCATACTGTTTCCTAAATCAAGACATGAAGAGAAATGTATATCGTTTTTTTAACTACTTTACAGAAAATAAATGATGAACTTTGGGCTGTTCAAAAAAAATCTTTTTTTTTACAGTGTCTGCATTTGTCATTATAAACTGAAAATATGTAATTTTTTTTTTTGCTTTAGGATTTTGCGTTCTTGTGAATCCATGACCTAATATTTAGTTGCATAATCACAGAATACATGTCGGGTGACAAGTTCTAAAATAACTATCAGATTAAGGTCCGGGTAATGAGCTGGCTATTCCATAACCATTTTTGGTGGACTGGAGCCAAGATTTTGCTCGTTTACTGGTGTGTTAAGGGACGATGTCTTGTTCAATCACCCATTAACAAGGGCATTTCCTCTTCAGTTTAAGGCAGCATGACCTCTTCAAGTTTTTTGATTTATGCAAACTGGTCCATGATGCCTGGTATGCGGTAAGTAGGCCTGGCACCATAGTAAGAGAAACATGCCCATCTACTTATATAATCCGCAGTTGGGAATTCGGGCGCTGTCGCCGAATCCCAACATGCTTTGCGGGACTGCGAGTGATGACGCACAGCGTCATCACGACCCGCAGACCCGCACTACTGTAAAAAAAAAAAAAAAAAAAGTTAATGCTCACCTCTCCCCGAGCCCCCGCTGTCTCCTGCCGTCTTCCTCCAGGCTTCCTCCAGGCTTCCGGTGGCTGCCGCAGGCTCCGAGTGTCTGCAGAGCTCTTCTACTGCAGTCAAGGACCTGTGGTGATGTCACAGTCACGTGACACCAGGTTACTGCATGGTAACCTGGTGTCACGTGACTGACATCACCGCAGGTCCTCAACTGCACTAGACGAGCTCTGCTGACACTGGGAGCCTGCGGCAGCCACCGGAAGCCTGGAGGAAGCCTGAACGAAGACGGCAGGAGACGGCGGGGGCTCGGGGAGAGGTGAGCATTAATTTTTTTTTTTTTTTTTTTAACCCCTGCCTTCCTGTTTGGAGACCTTTTACTGTACTGCATGCTCAGTACAGTAAATGTCTCCCTCCAGCCTCACAGCCTCCCCATCCTCACTGCCTCCTCCAGCCTCACAGTCTCCTCCAGCCTCACAGTCTCCTCCAGCCTCCTCCAGCCTCACAGCCTCCCCATCCTCACAGCCTCACACCCTCCTCCAGCCTCACAGCCTCCTCCAGCCTCACAGCCTCCCCATCCTCACAGCCTCCCCATCCTCACAGCCTCCTCCAGCCTCACAGCCTCCTCCAGCCTCACAGCCTCCTCCATCCTCACAGCCTCCCCATCCTCACAGCCTCCCCATCCTCACAGCCTCCTCCAGCCTCACAGCCTCCTCCAGCCTCACAGCCTCCCCATCCTCACAGCCTCCTCCAGCCTCACAGCCTCCCCATCCTCACAGCCTCCTACAGCCTCACAGCCTCCCCATCCTCACAGCCTCCTCCAGCCTCACATCCTCCTCCAGCCTCACAGCCTCCTCCAGCCTCACAGCCTCCTCCAGCCTCACAGCCTCCCCATCCTCACAGCCTCCTTCAGCCTCAGCCTCCTCCAGCCTCACAGCCTCCTCCAGCCTCACATCCTCCTCCAGCCTCACAGCCTCCCCATCCTCACAGCCTCCCCATCCTCACAGCCTCCCCATCCTCACAGCCTCCTCCAGCCTCACAACCTCCTCCAGCCTCACACCCTCCTCCAGCCTCACAGCCTCCCCCAGCCTCACAGCCTCCTCCAGCCTCACAGCCTCCCCCAGCCTCACTGCCTCCTCCAGCCTCACAGTCTCCTCCAGCCTCACAGTCTCCTCCAGCCTCACAGTCTCCTCCAGCCTCACATCCTCCTCCAGCCTCACAGCCTCCCCATCCTCACAGCCTCCTCCAGCCTCACAGCCTCCTCCAGCCTCACAGCCTCCTCCAGCCTCACAGCCTCCTCCAGCCTCACTGCCTCCCCAGCCTCACAGCCTCCTCCAGCCTCACAGCCTCCCCATCCTCACAGCCTCCTCCAGCCTCACAGCCTCCTCCATCCTCACACCTCCTCCCAGCCTCACAGCCTCCTCCAGCCTCACAGCCTCCCATCCTCACAGCCTCCTCCAGCCTCACACCCTCCTCCAGCCTCACACCTCCTCCCAGCCTCACAGCCTCCTCCAGCCTCACAGCCTCCCCTCCAGCCTCACGCCTCCTCCAGCCTCACAGCCTCCTCCAGCCTCACAGCCTCCTCCAGCCTCACAGCCTCCCCAGCCTCACGCCTCCTCCAGCCTCACTGCCTCCTCCAGCCTCACAGTCCTCCTCCAGCCTCACATCCTCCTCCAGCCTCACAGCCTCCTCCAGCCTCACAGCCTCCTCCACCCTCACTGCCTCCTCCATCCTCACAGCCTCCTCCAGCCTCACAGCCTCCCCATCCTCACAGCCTCCTCCAGCCTCACAGCCTCCTCCAGCCTCACAGCCTCCCTCCTCACAGCCTCCTCCAGCCTCACATCCTCTCCAGCCTCACATCCTCCTCCAGCCTCACATCCTCCTCCAGCCTCACAGCCTCCTCCAGCCTCACAGCCTCCCCATCCTCACAGCCTCCTTCTGCCTCACAGCCTCCTTCTGCCTCACAGCCTCCTTCTGCCTCACAGCCTCCTTCTGCCTCACAGCCTCCTCCAGCCTCACAGCCTCCCCATCCTCACAGCCTCCTCCAGCCTCACAGCCTCCCCATCCTCACAGCCTCCTCCAGCCTCACAGCCTCCTCCATCCTCACAGCCTCTTCCATCCTCACATCCTCCTCCAGCCTCACAGCCTCCTCCAGCCTCACAGCCTCCCCATCCTCACAGCCTCCTCCAGCCTCACAATGTCCTCCAGCCTCACAGCCTCCTCCAGCCTCACAGCCTCCTCCATCCTCACAGCCTCTTCCATCCTCACATCCTCCTCCAGCCTCACAGCCTCCTCCAGCCTCACAGCCTCCCCATCCTCACAGCCTCCTCCAGCCTCACAATCTCCTCCAGCCTCACTGCCTCCTCCAGCCTCCCGCCACATCATACTCTGCTATCCACAGAGCCCCCTCTATACTCTGACACCTACAGAGCCGCCTGTATACTCTCCTACCCACACAGCCGCCTGTATACTCTGCTACCCACAGAGCTGCCTCTATACTCTGCTACCCACAGAGCTGCCTCTATACTCTGCTACCCACAGAGCCGCCTCTATACTCTGCTACCCACAGAGCCACCTGTATACTCTTCTACCCACAGACCCGCCTGTATTCTCTGCTACCCACAGAGCCGTTTCTATATTCTGCTACCCACAGAGCCGCCTCTATACTCTGCTACCCACAGATCCTTCTCTATACTCTGCTACACACAGAGCCGCCTGTATAATCTGCTAACCACAAACCCGCCTGTATACTCTGCTACCCACAGAGCCGCCTGTATACTTTTCTACCCAGAGAGCCGCCTGTATAATCTGCTACCCTCAGAGCAGTCTGTATACTCTGCTACCCACAGACCCGCCTGTATAGTCTGCTACCCACAGAGCCCCATGTATACTCTGCTAGCCACTCACCCGCCTGTATACACACAATTCATTTCACCGCGCTCCCGATGCAATTGCATCGGGCCTTTTTACTAGTATCATGATAATTGAATCACCATGCTTCACTGTCTTCAGAGTGTACTGTGGCTTGAATACAGAGATTGGTGGTGGTCTGACAAACTGTCGATGGCCCTTAGATCCAAAAAGAACAATTTACCCCTACGAGGTAATATGGGGATAGTCTGATAAATGTGTAAAAGTCGAGGGAGGATGTCATCTGCACAACATCTATCCTCTCCAAGCAAGATAACCGTAATGTCCAATATGAGGCTAATTGTGTTTCCAGTTGAGAGAAAAGAGATTGATAATTAGGCAAGTGTAATTTTGATAAGTCAGAGGGAATATGCACTCCCAAATATTTAATAACTTCTGCTTTCCATTTAAAGGGGAAGCTACTTTTAAGGGAGGAAACTTCCTTTCCTGCTAGAGAGCTATTTAATGCCTCTGACATAAGCAATTTTAAAATAAATTTCTCTAAGGAGCCAAAAATCTCAAACTCCCAAAGGATAGACTGGATCGATATCCGTGGTTGGGAAATGTAAAGAAGGAGGTCATCAGCGTATAACACTGTTTTATGATGAAACAAATCTGTCTGTAGGCCATGGATATCTTCGTTTCTTCCAATGTCATTGGCCAAGTGTTCTATGACTACCACAAAGAGGAGGGGAGATGAGGGACAACCCTGTCGGGTCCCATTGCTAATATTAAATGGGGCCGACAGGGAGCCATTAACCCTAGCTGATGGGGCAGAATAAAGGAAAACAATCTATGTAAAAACTGTGGGCCTAGACCAATCTGCGTCATGGCCTCCCTCATGAAACCCCAGTGGACTCTGTCAAAGGCCTTCTCAGCATCAACCGATAGTAAGCTGAGGGGAACATCTTGTAATTTTGCCTTATTTATCAAAAGTAAGGTTTTCTCCTTCGCCTCATTGGGGGACACAGGACCGTGGGTGTTATGCTGCTGTCCACTAGGAGGCAACACTAAGCAGAATCTGCAAAAGAGTAACAGTGGCTCCTCCTCTGCAGCATATACACCCTGGAGCAGGAAGTGCTTCTCCAGTTTTTGCTTAGTGTCTGAAAGGAGGCACACATTCTTATTTTCTCTCCATTATTTTTACTTTTTGAAGCTGCATTTTTATTTTTTGAAGGGACATGTCGACCACAGATACCTCCCCAGACACCATAGGAACTCTGGGTCGAGTTATTTTGTCTGCTAAGGGCTATTCCTTTCTCGGCCCTCCACTGTTGGAGGTGCAGGGTTAAAGCGATTTCCAGACCTGCCGGTTCTAAGGCCCGCATTCCTCCCCAGTCCCCACAGATGGGGCTCTGGGTCGCAGTAATGCTCCATGTCCCCACCGCAAGCAGCAAGACTGATGGGAATAAAAACCGGCAGAGACGATCCCCCTCCTTCCTCAGCCCCCCACGGTTGGAGTGCTGGGTTAATGTTGAGAGACCCCCTGCAGGCAACAGGTCGGTTGCAGGATTTGGCAGAAAGCAGGGGATCAACAGACAAATTACCTTTTGAAGGTGGACAGCAGCATCCCTCCCTAATTCCCCCTCTGTGGGGCTCTTAGGTTGAGACACCACAAGGTATTATGAGCAGCAGCACATAGCTGTACTGCAAAAATGCTGCAGCACACCACGAGGGGTCTCCCCAGAACCACCAGCTCTGCTGCGTGTTTCCCAGGGGCAAAAATGCTGCCATGTTTCAGCCAAGCATCTGCTGCCTAGGGAGTCTGATAGATACATAATCCTCCCAGCCCACCACCCTAAGGGACCTGGTGTGGCCTCTCCTGGCTGAGAACTAGCATGTTGTTACTCTCTTCCCTCCCCATCTCCCCTCTCCACATAGGGAACTTGGGTTGAGGACGCTCTCATGGTGCTGGCAGAGCCCTGCAGCCCAGGGCCTCTTGCATCCAGCATTTTCCCCCTGTACCTTCTATGCTGCGCCCCTCCCTAGGGCTTTGCAAGACAGCGGTGGGGTTGTTACACAGCGGGCCCCGCTGTGCAGGACAGCGGCAGCAATCCTGTAGTGCGGGACAGGAAGGGGCGCGGACTTCCGCGCCGACCTCCTCACTTTCCCGGGGCTGCCATTTACGCAAGTCCCCGGCTGCGGCCTAGCGCGGATGGTGCCGCCTTTCCCCGCCTCCCGCCCGCCCTTCGGCCGACGTCACTGCAGGCTGCCCCTGCCCCGGCCGCGTCATAAAGAGGGCGGGCCGAGTCTTTCTGCCGCTTCTCGCTCCCTCGCGAGAACTCCTGCGTGCCTTTTTTGCTCCGGGCCGCGCTTTTCACTGTCCCGCCCCTCATTCTCCTCGCACAGTGGTTGCCATGACAGCACCACTGCTCCGAGGGAGTTAACCCTTACAGCTTCATAAGCAGTGCGCAGCGCTGCACAGCATGCTACATATGGGCTGTGCTCACAGAATGAGGGGCAATTAATCCCTTCTCATTGCTGTAAAACTGCTAGGCATAAAACAAAGCCATGAACATTTACTATTTAGTATACTACTCATATTACAGCAGAGCATTCTGTTTATCAGCAGAAGGTCTTTAACCCCTTAATGACCAACGACAGCTATTTCTGTCATAGCCTTGGACTGTCACTATGTGTAAAATCTCTCTCTTTGGTCAAGGACATGCAAAACATATTGTCCTAAATTTACCACTAACATGAAGTCCAATATGTCATGAAGACAACATTATTGGAATCACTGGGAGTTATTGTCTCATAAAGTGACACTGGTCAGAATTGAAAGATGAGGCTCGGTCCATATAGGGTTAAGGCTGTGCTACCCATTACACCTCTTGCATGGCTACAGACTCGCAAGATGGACAGTGAGACCTTTTCCTGCTATTTTACACGGCATGAAAATATTTTGCAGATCACCTGACTCCAGGAGATCCTCAAAAAAAAAACAAAACTGAGAAACGGTTTATCAACCGTAAAAATGTTTGATGGACGTTATCCATCTCTCCTGACAGTGGCCCAATACGGGGCCGACATACCTCAAGTGGATTCCCCGGTATCCAGACTTGTGGCATAAACAGTCTGGGCGGCAAAAGCCCCCCCAGCATGGGCAGGCAAATTCCGTACTATATTAAGGTATACGGAAGCCGACCCTACCTGCCAGTCCAGCCAGCTTCAATCACAGCTATAGCTGACTACCTGATACATGCAGGCCTTGACGCTACAATTGCTCAACATTTCCAATGCGGTTGCCACTACACGTACCCACCGGAATGGACGGTGGACGCGGCCTCTGAAGAGTCCCTCACAGGTCCCCCATACCTCAATGGACGCCTGTTCGGAGAACAGCTGGACAAATTACTTCTGATGCCACGGGAGGCAAAGGCACCTCCCTTCCCCAGCGCAAACCCAGACGGCCCTTCAATTGCCGTCAGCAGACCAGATTCCGATCCTTTTGGAACTCATTTGGCTGGTCATCATCTAGACCAACACAGACAGGTACTCGGTCGCCTTGCAGGGAGCGGTCACAAGCTACCCACAAAGGTAGCTCATCCTAACAGAGCCAGTCTCACCAATCCAAGCCCAAGGAAACGCGATCCTACAAATTCTCTTCCTCCTGACTCCCTTCAGCGGGAGACTCTCCTTTGTAGGTGGTCAGTTGCTTCATTTTCAATTTTTTTTTCGCTACCTGTCATACAAGACAAGTGGTAACAAGAGCTAACAAGTAGTCAATTCTTTCCTTACTTCAGGCGTCATTGTACCTGTGCCATGCGAAGTCCATTTAGAGGTTTCTATTCTGTCCTCTTGTGGTTCCCAAAAAAAAAAGTGAAGGTACAGTACAACCCGTACTGGGCCTAAAACAACTGAACACTCATTTCCGGGTAAGACGTTTCCGCATGGAATCTCTCCGCTCTATAATCCTCTTCATAGAACACGGTAAATACCTTGCGTCCATAGATATCAGGACGCTTACCTGCATCTTCAATCGCTACTATTCGCCAATTTTTTATTTATTTATTTATTTTATTTTTGGCACTCCCAGTTCGGCTTAGCTACAGCTCCCTGAGTGTTCACAATGGTCATGGCTGCCGTCATGACTATGCTCCCCTCCAAGGGTTTTCGTCATCCTTCCGTATCTGGACGATCTGCTCTCAAATCACCGACCTTCACGGACTGCGCACACAGCATCTCCATCACGGTAGACAATCTGAGTAGATTAGGATGGCTGGTCAACCTCCACAAATCTACACCAGTTCCACCACAGTCTCTGGTCTTCTGGACATATACGGTTCAATACATCCTCAGCACGGGTCAAACTTCCCCAGGACAGGGCTCGGACCCTGCGGCTGGGAGTCTGCACTATCCTTCATCGGTCCCCTTTTTCCTTCAGAACTGCCATACAGGTCCTAGGCAGGATGGTGGCAGCAATAACGGCAGTACCATTTACTCAACTGCATCTCGGATCGTTTCAACTATCCATACTCTAGTCATGAGACAAAAACCTTCGGTCATTCAACAGGAGGTTTTCCACCTGCAATGTTCAGACAAGCGATTTCTTCAATGGTGGCTCCGGACACACTCTCACCAAGGACGGTCGCTCCTTCCACCATGCTAGAAAGTTATAACCACCGACAGGAGTCTGACAGAATGGGGTACGGGGTACCTCCATCACAGGGCACATGGTTCTGCTTGGATTCAAGGATCGCCATCAGCTGCTGGAAATTCGGGTGATATTCCTAGCACTGAAGTCCTTCGGCCACCTCCTGGTAGATGGCCATGTCAGAATACAGTTAGACAATGCCACAGCTGTGGCATATGTCAATCACCAGGGCGGTACCCGCAGTCTCCAGGCAATGGAAGAAGTTCACCACATACTTCACTGGGAGGAATCCATAGACTCTGTACTGTCCGCCGTGCACATACCACGTGTGGACAATTGGAAAGTGTTTTTCCTCAGCCGCTAACGGATGGACGCAGGACAGTAGTCCCTGCAACCGGACGTCTTCCGGGGAACCCCGTACGTGGGCCTCATAGCATTATAACTCAATGCCAAGGTCCCAGCCTTCAGGGCCTGGTTCCAGGACCCACAGTCCTTAGGACCAGCTGCACTAGTCCAGGATTGCACCCGATTCCATTTACCCTACATGGTTCACCCACTACCGCTAATCCCTAAGATAATGAGGAGGATCAAACATGAATATCACCAGATCATTCTTGTGACTCCAGATTGGGCCAGATGCGCTGGGTATTCCGATCTCTTCCAACTCAGAGCAGAGATATCATGGCGACTACCAGACCGTCCAGCCTACTCTCTCAAGGCCTGTTCTACCATCAGAATTCCTCCACTCTGTATTTGACGGCGTGGCCCTTGAGATCTGGACCCTGAGCCAAGCTAGGTTTTTTTCCAGGATGTTGTAGCCACCATAATCGGAACGCGGAACCCAGCCTCAGCAAAGATATGCGAGCACGCATGGAAAATCTTTTTGCTTGGTGCTCCTCTAGAGGTCATTCACCTTGGCCCTATTCTCTACCAAGAGTTCTCAGTTTTCCTCCAATCGGGCCTAGACTCAGGCCTGTCTTAGTCTCTCTCAATGGGCTGATTTTAAGTCCTTTCCATCCTCTTCCAAAAACGCCTTGATACCAGACCTCAGGTCACAACCTTCCTTCAAGAGGTCTGCCATCTCTTTCCTTCATACAACAGGCCACTTTTTTGAGCCTCTAAAGGAAATTCCCCCTTAGCATTCTCACTCAGAACGTGATGTTTTTGGTGGCAATAACTTCTCTCCGCTGAGTATCGGAACTTGCAGTGCTCTCATGTAATCCACCTTTTCTGTTTTTTTTCTTCAAGACAAGGTCGTACTACGGCCAGTCCCATCCTTTCTCCCAAAGGTGGTGTCATCCTTCCACCTAAATTAGAACATCTCTCTGCTATTGCTGTGCCTGGCTCCGGTCTAGCGGGCCAGGGAAGCTCTACATATGCTGGACCTCGTCAGAGTCCGACGCATCTATGTATCCAGGACAGCACCCTCTAGGAGGTCGAATTCTCTCTCCCTCGTTCAGAGGGTAGAAATAAAGGTATGCCACCCTCGAGTGCTACTCTAGTCAGATGGTTTCAAGCAACCATCCAAGAGGTTTATGCCTTCAAGCACTCGACTCTTCCAGCCGGTATCGAGGCACATTCTAAGAAGACTGTGGAGGCCTCCTGGGCCATCCAGCACCAGACCTCAGCACAACAAGTGTGTAAGGCAGCCACATGTTCCAGCCTGCACACATTTACAAAGCATTATAGTTTCACACTCAATCCTCGGCAGATGCAGGTCTGGGTAGACGTGTCCTCCAGGTGACAGGAGTCCACCTGAAGTACACAGTTCTTCACTGACTTTGGTCAGTCTTCATGGTTCCATTGCTTTTCCCACCCAGGGACTGCTTTGGGACGTCCCACGGTCCTGTGTCCCCCAATGAGGCGAAGGAGAAAAGGAGAATTTTGTGTACTCACCGTAAATTCCTTTTCTCTTAGCCTCTAATTGGGGGACACAGCACCCACCCTGTTGCCCGTTTCGGGCCGTTACTAGGTTCTCATCTTACTCCTGAGAGGTTATATAGTTGCCTGTTTATTTTACAGGCCTGCTTATACTGTTATTATGTAATTGCCTGTTCGGTTACAGGTTTTACCTTACTGTTATTATGTGGCTGCCTGTTTACTTAACAGGCCTTATTTTACTGTGATTCTTGTCATTCTTCTGTTCATTCTCCTACTGCTTTAGCACAAAACTGGAGAAGCACTTCCTGCTCCAGGGTGTATATGCTGCAGAGGAGGAGCCACTGTTACTCTTTTGCAGATTCTGCTTAGTGTCGCCTCCTAGTGGACAGCAGCATAACACCCACGGTCCTGTGTCCCCCAATTAGAGGCTAAGAGAAAAGGAATTTACGGTGAGTACACAAAATTCTCCTTTTTATAGTGTTGTCCCTAGCTTCACAGACTTTGACAAAGCCCACCTGGTCCATGTTGATAATGGAAGGGAGAAGAGGAGCCAGCCTGTCTGGCAAGATCTTTGAATACAGTTTTATGTCAACGTTTAATAGGGAGATGGGTCTGCAATTAGCAGCCGAATTCGGGTCCCTTCAAGGTCTGGGTAAAATACTTATGTGAGCCTCTAAAGATTGTGGGGCAAAATTAGTATCGTCAGTGATTGAATTAAATGTAGCCAACATCTGGGGCAATAAATGTGTCTGGAGTAAACCCATCAGGTCCAGGGCATTTAGAAGTCGAAGTGGATTTAATGGCCGTCAGGATCTCCTGTTTCGAAATCTGATTCAAAGGCTTCAATGTCTGCTACTTCTAAGGAGGGAAGCGCTGTGGGGTTGATGTAGTCCCGAGTCTTTCGGAGAAGGTCATCAGGTGGCATATCTGAAAATCGTCCTCTGAAATTATATAGATCTTTATAATAAGATCAGAGCACTTCTAATATCTTGGATGGATTATAAGTATCCTTACCAACAGATGACCTAATCTTGGGGACACAAGTGTGGTTCGTCCTGGGGTGAAGTAGACGCGCTAACGGTTGACCACAATTATTAGCAACCCTGTAAAAATAACATTTTGACCTGTCTGTTGTTGAAATTTCTAACATTACTTTGAGCTCTCGCCGTTTCAAGACGGAAAATTAAATGATATCTGTAAAAAGCAAATCAAGGCAGCAAAGTTGACAAATCCCGAGGGCCGGATGGAATACACTCCAGAGTACTGCAGGAATTAAGTACCGTCATAGATAAACCATTATTTTTAATCTTTAAAGATTCCATAATAACAGGGTCTGTACCACAGGACTGGCGTATAGCAAATGTGGTGCCAGTATTCAAAAAGGGGACAAAAACTGAACTTGGAAATTATATGCCAGTAAGCTTAACCTCTACTGTGGGTAAAATCCTAGTGGGTTTTCTAAGAGATGCTATACTGGAGTACCTGAAGAATAACCTCATGACCCAATATCAACATGGGTTTACAAGGGACCGTTCCAGTCAAATTAACCTGATAAGCTGCTATGAAGGGGTAAGTACTGGACTGGACAAAAGAAATGCAGTGGATGTGGTGTATATGGACTTTTCAAAAGCTTTTGATACGGTGCCACACAAAAGGTTGATGCAAATATTTTCCCCTATCCCCACTGCTCTAATTTTATGTAAGTGGGCTAAGTAATAAGTGGGTTAAGTGGGAACTGGCTCAGTGATAGGAAACAAATGGTTATTAATGGAACACACCCAGAATGGGTCATAGTTAACTGTGGGGTACCACAGGAGTCAGTATTGGGCCCGCTTCTTTTTAAAGGGATCCTGTCACCTTCAAAAAGCCACCTAACCTACAAAATCATGTCTCTGCAGCATCCTATCACCATTCTCACACTCCTTTTGTCTCCTAAAAGCATCCTGTCAAAGTAGATAAAAACTATTTTATACTCATTGCGCATTATAATTAGTAGGGGCTATATTATTTAGCCCTTGGGGCGTGTTGTTTTGCAGGCTCCAGGATCCAGCCTCTCTCTCTCTGTGCTGCTGTGATGTGGAGCTGAAGGCAGGACTAATGATTTGCATTCTGTGAGTGTCAGAGAGGGGGAGGGCAAAGCCTGCACAAGCAAAGTAGCACAGAGAGAGAGAGAGGGTGGATCCTGGAGCTTGCAAAAAAAACACGCCCTAAGGGCTCTTTAGCCCCTGCTAATTATAATGCCTAATGAGTGAGTATAAAATTGTTTTTATCCACCTTCACAGGATGCTTTTAGGAGACAAAAGGAGTGTGAGATTAGTGATAGGATGCTGCAGGGACGTGTTTTTGTAGCTTAGGTGGTGTTTTGGAAGTGACAGGATCCTTTTAACATATTTATTAATGACCTTGTAGGGGGCATACAGAGTAGAATCTCAATATTTGCAGATGACACTAAACTCTGCAGAGTAATCAATACAGAGGAGGACAATTTTATATTACAGGAGGATTTATGTAAACTAGAAGCTTGGGTGATAAATGGCAAATGAGCTTTAATGGGGATAAATGTAAGGTCATGCACTTGGGCAGAGGAAATAAAATGTGTAATGATGTGCTTAATTGTAAAACACTGGGAAAAACTGTCACTGAAAAAGACCTGGATGTATGGGTAGATGACAAACTCACATTTAGTGGTCAGGCAGCTGCTGAAAGGCAAATAAAATAATGGGAAGCAAATAGATGAGCCCAATCAGTGGTTCCTGAATACACTCTGACTCTCATATCAATCTGTTCACTCAGGGGTATAAATGATAAGCCCATTAAGTGGACCATAGAGTGAAAAAGCAGCTACAGTATATTTCCAGATATTTCTATGAATTAGGCAATACCAATTTTAATTTTAAAGATATACCCTCCCAGGATATACAGCAAGAAAGGAGGACCAGCAATATACACCTGGTTGGTAATTGGTCACAGAGTGCTCAGGGTATATTTCCCCTTGTAGACTACTGGTGTTTACAATAATAAATCCCCATAATATCAACCCTCATAGCTGATATAATCATACCTAAGCATAGTTTAGAGTATAAGGGATTTAGTACCAGTAAAGACTGGTTTTACCAAGGTATCAGAGGCATATTGGTAAATGGTGTGGCGCTCCCCACGCGTTACGCTGCCCATGCCTGGCAGCTTCGTCAGGGGAATGTGACTCTGTCCTGCAATGTTCCCCTGATATATCGTGTAGTTCCGCCCTGTTAATTCAGCCTTTGTTTCAGCTATGTGCTGGGGAGATCGGGAGGCCAGTCCGTTTCCCCGCACAATCAGTGTACAATTGCGCATGTCAGTGTACTATACTGCGCATGTCCGTAACCATCAAAATTGCAGCTCCCATCCAGGAGACACATGCCACTGTGCATGCGCGTATAGCGTTATGCGCTTGTCCGGACACACAGTAGTAATATTGAACCTGATGGCAAGGTTAATCACAGCCCTGCACATCAGAGATCCATGGATCCTGAGCTGTTATAGTACATAAATTGGCGCATTATTATCCCTTATTATTATAATATGATACTTATAACTAGAAGTCATTAAGGGTTCCTTTACACGCCGCAACTATGGTGTAGCAACTGAGAGGCAATCCGGAGTTCCGTCACCGTTGCCCTGAAATTGCTACGAAATTGCGGCGTGTAATTGTGGAACGCGATGGTGATTTTTCAAGTTGCTGCCGGTTGCGGTTTCAGAGCATTGTTCAAAAACCAGAGGCAACCCTGAAGGTGAATTGCCCTTGTTTTGGCATGTGAATGGGCAATAGGGATGGAATCTGCATCGCCTAGTGATTTCCAAGAGGCGTGCCACAGCGTGCTGGATACGCCCCCCCCCAGCGATGAATGGTGGTGGCTACTGTGTTTCCATTGGCTGTCCCTCAACAGGGCGACATATTTGAAGAGCTGTCCATTCACACTACACAATTGCAATGGCGTCATGTATTAGCCAGCCTTCCTGCGCAGGCTGGCCAATCATGACGCTATTGCGTTGTCTAATCAGAGTGTTTGGGGCGCGGAATACACAAGTCTGTCACACCTATGTTCTTGCGGCGCTGATCATGTACACCTACATTTCTTTGGGGATTGCGGCATGTGAAGCGGCGTCAGGAGTCAACTGAATGTTTCCCAATGTTGGTGTGGGAACTTCCGGGACGACGCATCACCTTAGGTTGAGGGTGCAATTGCGGCGTGTACATGCGGCATCGGCGTTCGGAGGCAACTGTCAAAAACGTGCACGCACACGTTCGGTTGCCTCCGATCGGCGTGTAAAGGTACCCTAAGAGTATCTTAGAATAAGATGATGTTATATCAATAGCGTGCAGTCAGGGAGACAACCAAGGGAAAGGGAAAAGGAGTGAAAGTGCCCCAGTGCAAAGAGGACATCATAGCTTCAAGGTTCATGGTTCCAAATTTAAGTTCCTATGTAATACCATCATCTTAATAGGTTTATATAAAGCTATATTGAAGGTACAGGATTTAGAATATGGCTTTGAACCATATAAAAGGAGACTCGATATAATCCTATATAAGGTTTTCCCATATACAGATATATTCCATGTGGGTCAATAAGAAGGAACCCAACAATTGTATTATATTTTATATGTCCGTATAATACCACAAATAAAGGGTGTGAATTTATCTAATCAAAAGATCACAAAATGTTTCTGTACCTGAGGCGGCCGTCACACGCTACGATATCTTGAAAGATATCGCTTGAACTCGCCTGATTAAACATCGCGTGAACGATGTCTCTGCGTGTGACGGCAAGATACGACGAGCGAGAAGTGTTCAAATCGCAAGATCGAGATCTGAGCTCCGGACCTCACATCTTGCGATGAACGATTTCACGATCTGCTTCATCGTGGTGTATAACACCACGATGAGCGATCTCCCAGCGGCAGAGCCTATGCTGGGAGATGGTAACTATGGTACACGTCGGGTTACTAAGCGATGCGCGGCGCCTAGTAACCCGATGTGTACCATAGTAACCAGCGAGATCGCGGATCCACATCGCTGGTGAGTCTGTCTGTGTGACATCTCACCAGCGATGTGAGCAATATTGTAAGCGATCGCGCGTGCACGTGATCGCTTACAATATCGCTAGCGATATCGTAGCGTGTGACGGCCGCCTAAGATGGTTCTTGTGATGTATTCCTCTTCGGATGAGGATTTTGATGCTGTTTCTGTATACTGATGGTGGTTGTAGTTATGTATTTCTGTACCTCTGGTGATGTATTCCTAACCTATAAAAATAGGTTATGATTCTGTACATATGTAACAGTTCAGAACTTTCAGACCTTGATTACATGATACATGGTTATGTTAATAAAATATTGTACTCTCTGAAAATTTAAGGGTTACTATGTTTTTATTTATGTTAGAAGCATTAAAGGGGTTGTCCTAAGTTTTTGCTGAGTCTGCAGTCACTTTGTGTCATTCTATGTGATTGCAAACTTCAGAATTTTTCGAATTCTCACAGTATGTACACTCTCAGGATTCTCTGGTATTAGCATAGAGAGTGGGGGGTCACAAAACCGCAAGTATGGGACTTACATACATGCAGACACGGGCCAACTAGACATGCGAGGCCTCAATCAATGAAAATGAATTGAGTGAGGCTGGACACATTTAGTCAGAATGTGTCCAGTAGCATACAAATCGCATACATGACAGTCCAATATTGCCATCGGCAAGGGAGAATCCTAAAAGTGTGCAGTGCACACGTTGTGAGAATTCAAGTTCTGCAGTCACCTAGAGTGACTGTAGCATACCCAATAATACAGCATGTAATATACTCACTGTCAGGATTCAGGCCAGCTTTCTGGTTCCAGCAGTCATCACATGGCCACTCCACTCATATGCAATTTTCATATTTATGTTCATGTGACAGCTTTCCTTTCTGGTTCTTGGTTTTTCACTGAAAATTGAAAGGATTAGGAAGAACAGCTCATCAACACCTCACTATGTGCGCAAATCGCATATGAATGATTGACTATATGATGGCTACTCAGACCACTTTGGGGAGAGGAGGGTTGTGGAAGTGGAGTGAAGAAGTGGAGTTTTTCCAGAGTGGGCAGTGAGACTGTTGTTTGAGATGCATAGGTGGAGTTGAGTCGGAGGCGGGGCTGAGTCTCTCTTGAAAATTTCAATTAACCCTTCCCTCTGTGGTAATCATACTGACCAGGAGAATTATGGTGATTTGTATTATTTACAAAGCAATGAACTTTGTAAAACAAACCCCCAAAATGGTGGCAAAATTTATAATGTTGTTTACAGTATATTTCATGGTGAAATGAATGGTGATATTTAAAACAGTGACTCATTCCACAAAGAAACAGGCCAATTCATATGGCATTTTTGATGGAAAAATAAAAAAGTTAAGGTTCTTGGAACAAGAGAACAAAAACATGACTAATGCTTTAAGGTTTAAGTTGGAGTTTAATTATAAGGAATTTCCCCTGCCAATGGAAGGACTCTATTCATGGATATCAGAAAATGAAACTGACTTCAATTTATTCTACATTTTATAGTTTTAAGGATGAAAGAAGAAACAAATCCATTAAGTTCAACCTATAACCCCATGAGGAAGGTGCTAATTGTCCCATAATAAAGTAAAAAGTCCTTCCTGATTCTACATAGATGACCAGTTGTATGGATCAACGGATCAATGTCCTATCACGGAGTCTATACTCATTTACCTTTATACCTTTAATATATATATATATAATCATTTATATAGCGCCCATAAAGAAAGAAGAAGGCGGCACTCATTGGACCGGTGAAGACAGGTTTCTTTATTCCAGTCGCGGTATTACATCAGGTGGAGGGTGCGGGAAGGAAGGTGCAGGGATGACGGAGCCCGTTTTGAGTAGTGCTTACTCTTCAACAGATCCTGTGTACAATGATGCAGGCTCTGGTCTCACCTATTAAAGGGTGGTGATTCCAGAGTCCTGCACCTGACACTAATTGGAGGACAAGTGATTGGGGATAAACTTACAAATTAATCTAGACTACAGATTCATGATAAATATATACCGTATATACAAAAAATATTTATCATTATTGATGTTTTCTTTCAATCAAAAATAACTAAGCAATTCTGTTGTTATGGAGCCAATAGAATCCTAACTAACACAGAGCGATCATTCAACAATTTCTAAATAACCAGAAGTGTTAGAAGCAGCATCGAGGTATAAACCTACTCCACAGATCAAAAGCCACAAATAATAATATGGCACATGATTTTATTTATTATACTGTACTGGTTTTATTCTATCGTTATGGGATACAAACTCCAATATTGGACGCCTTTTTTTTTTTTTATTATACCACAAAAAAGATTATTGCATTTTTATATTCTGTTTTTATAGTTTAGACAGTGGGTAATGATTTCTATTATATTACCGTATTTTTCCTTTTATAAGACGCACTTTTTTTCCTCCAAATTTTGGAGGAAAGTGGGGGTGCGTCTTATAATCGGAATATAACATTCTGGCATCCTGGGTTACTTGGGGAGGGGGGGGCAGCGGTGAAGTGTGGTCAGAAGTGGCAGGGAATGGTTCCTGCTGAAGAATCAAGCGGCAGGAGAACCACGTGTCCCCGCTCATTACCGACATGAATATTCACTTCACTTCTCCATGCGCACTGAAGACAGCGCACAGAGCTGGGCATGGGAGCAGGGAGCGCTCCTTTACTCTAATAGCCGGCACATTTGGCTGCTCCCCAGCTTCCTTCAGCTGCTGGGGAGATCGTGCTGGGCTATTAAAGTAATGAAGGAGCGGGTTGTAGCAGCAGAGGCAAGTGAATCAGCACTGAGCTTGTGCTGAATCACTGCCATGATGACAGGGGCAGAGCAGGGCAGATCCGTACCTTGTGTCAGCATTCCAAGGTCCCTCTGCTCTGTTTGCTAAGCCCCTGTGTCGCAGAGCTGGACCCAGGAAGTGGCCGATCTTCATTCACACTGCACTAGATCTGAAGCTGGCAGGGCTGGAGGCCGAGCATCATCACTACAGCACAGCTCCTCCGGTTCAGCTCTGCCTCTATATTACAGGACATTGCACTACAGCACAGTGCAGAGTGCACAGCTCCCCCAGCTCTGCCTCTATATTACAGGACATCACAGTGCAGAGTGCACAGCTCCCCCAGCTCTGCCTCTATATTACAGGACATCACAGTGCAGAGTGCACAGCTCCCCCAGCTCTGCCTCTATATTACAGGACATCACAGTGCAGAGTGCACAGCTCTGCCTCTATATTACAGGACATGCCCACAGTGCAGATGCACAGCTCCCCAGCTCTGGCCTCTGTATTACAGGACATCACATGCAGATGCACAGCTCCCGTGCTCTATCAGGACATACAGTGCAGAGTGCACAGCTCCCCCAGCTCTGCCTCTGATATTACAGGACATCACAAGTGCAGAGTGCAAGTCCCTCTGCCTCTTATACAGGCATACAGTGCAACGTGCACAGCTCCCCAGCTCTGCCTCTATATTACAGGACATCACAGTGCAGAGTGCACAGCTACCCCCAGCTCTGCCCTATATTACAGGACATCACAGTGCAGAGTGCACAGCTCGCTTGCCCTATATTAGACAAGTGATACATCCATGCCCTTACAGGCACAAGTGCAGAGTGCACAGCTCCCCCAGCTCTGCCTCTATATTACAGGACATCACAGTGCAGAGTGCACAGCTCCCCCAGCTCTGCCTCTATATTACAGGACATCACAGTGCAGAGTGCACAGCTCCCCCAGCTCTCGCCTCTTATATTACAGGACATCACAGTGCAGAGTGCACAGCTCTGCCTCTATATTACAGGACATCACAGTGCAGAGTGCACAGCTCCCCCAGCTCTGCTCTTATTACAGGACATACAGTGCAGACTGCACAGCTCCCCCAGCTCTGCCTCTATATTACAGGACATCACAGTGCAGAGTGCACAGCTCCCCCAGCTCTGCCTCTATATTACAGGACATCACAGTGCAGAGTGCACAGCTCCCCACTCTGCCCCTATATTACAGGACATCACAGTGCAGATGCACAGCTCCCCCAGCTCTGCCTCTATATTACAGGACATCACAGTGCAGAGTGCACAGCTCCCCAGCTCTGCCTCTATATTACAGGACATCACAGTGCAGAGTGCACAGCTCCCCCAGCTCTGCCCCTTATTACAGGACATCACAGTGCAGATGCAGCTCCCCAGCTCTGCCTCTATATTACAGGACATCACAGTGCAGAGTGCACAGCTCCCCCAGCTCTGCCTCTTATTACAGGACATCACAGTGCAGATGCACAGCTCCCCCAGCTCTGCCTCTATATTACAGGACATCACAGTGCAGAGTGCACAGCTCCCCCAGCTCTGCCTCTATATTACAGGACATCACAGTGCAGAGTGCACAGCTCCCCAGCTCTGCCTCTATATTACAGGACATCACAGTGCAGAGTGCACAGTCCCAGCTCTGCCCTATATTACAGGACATCACAGTGCAGAGTGCACAGCTCCCCCACTCTGCCTCTGTATTACAGGACATCACAGTGCAGAGTGCACAGCTCCCCACTCTGCCTCTATATTACAGGACATCACAGTGCAGAGTGCACAGCTCCCACTCTGCCTCTATATTACAGGACATCACAGTGCAGAGTGCACAGTCCCCAGCTCTGCTCTATATTACAGGACATCACAGTGCAGAGTGCACAGCTCCCCAGCTCTGCCTCTATATTACAGGACATCACAGTGCAGAGTGCACAGCTCCCCAGCTCTGCCTCTGTATTACAGGACATCACAGTGCAGAGTGCACAGCTCCCCAGCTCTGCCTCTATATTACAGGACATCACAGTGCAGAGTGCACAGCTCCGCTCTGCCTCGTATTACAGGACATACAGTGCAGACTGCACAGCCCCCCAGCTCTGCCTCTTATTACAGGACATCACAGTGCAGAGTGCACAGCTCCCCCAGCTCTGCCCTCTGTATTACAGGACATCACAGTGCAGAAGTGCACATCACTCTGCCTCTATATTAGACTTGCCTCATGCAGATGCACAGCTCCCCACTCTGCCTCTTATTACAGGACATCACAGTGCAGAGTGCACAGCTCCCCCAGCTCTGCCTCTTATTACAGGACATCACAGTGCAGAGTGCACAGCTCCCCCAGCTCTGCCTTATACAGACATCACAGTGCAGAGTGCACAGCTCCCAGCTTGCCTCTATATTACAGGACATCACAGTGCAGAGTGCACAGCTCCCCCAGCTCTGCCTCTGTATTACAGGACATCACAGTGCAGATGCACAGCTCCCCCAGCTCTGCCTCTATATTACAGGACATCACAGTGCAGAGTGCACTAGCTCCCCCAGCTCTGCCTCTTATTACAGGACATCACAGTGCAGAGTGCACAGCTCCCCCAGCTCTGCCTCTATATTACAGGACATCACAGTGCAGAGTGCCACTCCCCCAGCTCAGCCTCTGTATACAGGACATCACAGTAGCAAGAGTGCACAGCTCCCCCAGCTCTGCCTCTTATTACAGGACATCACAGTGCAGAGTGCACAGCTCCCCCAGCTCTGCCCTATATTACAGGACATCACAGTGCAGAGTGCACGCTCCCAGCTCTGCCTCTATATTACAGGACATTGCCACACACAGTGCAGATGCACAGCTCCCCCAGCTCTGCCTCTAATTACAGGACATCACAGTGCAGAGTGCACAGCTCCCCCAGCTCTGCCTCTATATTACAGGACATCACAGTGCAGAGTGCACAGCTCCCCCAGCTCTGCCTCTGTATTACAGGACATCACAGTGCAGAGTGCCAGCTCTGCCTCTATATTACAGGACATCACAGTGCAGATGCACAGCTCCCCCAGCTCTGCCTCTGTATTACAGGACATCACAGTGCAGATGCACAGCTCCCCCAGCTCTGCCTCTGTATTACAGGACATCACAGTGCAGAGTGCACAGCTCCCCCAGCTCTGCCTCTATATTACAGGACATCACAGTGCAGAGTGCACAGCTCCCCCAGCTCTGCCTCTATATTACAGGACATCACAGTGCAGAGTGCACAGCTCCCCCAGCTCTGCCTCTATATTACAGACATCACAGTGCAGATGCACAGCTCCCCCAGCTCTGCCTCTGTATTACAGGACATCACAGTGCAGAGTGCACAGCTCCCCCAGCTCTGCCTCTATATTACAGGACATCACAGTGCAGAGTGCACAGCTCCCCCAGCTCTGCCTCTGTATTACAGGACATCACAGTGCAGAGTGCACAGCTCCCCCAGCTCTGCCTCTGTATTACAGGACATCACAGTGCAGAGTGCACAGCTCCCCCAGCTCTGCCTCTGTATTACAGGACATCACAGTGCAGAGTGCACAGCTCCCCCAGCTCTGCCTCTGTATTACAGGACATCACAGTGCAGAGTGCACAGCTCCCCCAGCTCTGCCTCTGTATTACAGGACATCACAGTGCAGAGTGCACAGCTCCCCCAGCTCTGCCTCTTATTACAGGACATCACAGTGCAGAGTGCACAGCTCCCCAGCTCTGCCTCTATATTACAGGACATCACAGTGCAGATGCACAGCTCCCCCAGCTCTGCCTCTGTATTACAGGACATCACAGTGCAGATGCACAGCTCCCAGTCTGCTCTTATTAAGGACATCACATGCAGAGTGCACAGCTCCCCCAGCTCTGCCTCTAGTATTACAGGACATCACAGTGCAGAGTGCACAGCTCCCCCAGCTCTGCCTCTGTATTACAGGACATCACAGTGCAGAGTGCACAGCTCCCCCAGCTCTGCCTCTTATTACAGGACATCACAGTGCAGAGTGCACAGCTCCCCCAGCTCTGCCTCTGTATTACAGGACATCACAGTGCAGAGTGCACAGCTCCCCAGCTCTGCCTCTTATTACAGGACATCACAGTGCAGAGTGCACAGCTCCCCAGCTCTGCCTCTGTATTACAGGACATCACAGTGCAAAGTGCACAGCTCCCCAGCTCTGCCTCCTGATATTACAGGACATCACAGTGCAAGAGTGCCCAGCACAGCTCCCCCAGCTCTGCCTCTGATATTACAGGACATCACAGTGCAGAGTGCACAGCTCCCCCAGCTCTGCCTCTGTATTACAGGACATCACAGTGCAGAGTGCACAGCTCCCCCAGCTCTGCCTCTGATATTACAGGACATCACAGTGCAGAGTGCACAGCTCCCCCAGCTCTGCCTCTGTATTACAGGACATCACAGTGCAGAGTGCACAGCTCCCCCAGCTCTGCCTCTATATTACAGGACATCACAGTGCAGAGTGCACAGCTCCCCCAGCTCTGCCTCTGTATTACAGGACATCACAGTGCAGAGTGCACAGCTCCCCCAGCTCTGCCTCTGTATTACAGGACATCACAGTGCAGAGTGCACAGCCTCCCCCAGCTCTGCCTCTGTATTACAGGACATCACAGTGCAGAGTGCACAGCTCCCCCAGCTCTGCCTCTTATTACAGGACATCACAGTGCAGAGTGCACAGCTCCCCCAGCTCTGCCTCTGTATTACAGGACATCACAGTGCAGAGTGCACAGCTCCCCCAGCTCTGCCTCTGTATTACAGGACATCACAGTGCAGAGTGCACAGCTCCCCCAGCTCTGCCTCTGTATTACAGGACATCACAGTGCAGAGTGCACAGCTCCCCCAGCTCTGCCTCTGTATTACAGGACATCACAGTGCAGAGTGCACAGCTCCCCCAGCTCTGCCTCTGTATTACAGGACATCACAGTGCAGAGTGCACACTCCCCCAGCTCTGCTCTATTACAGACATCACGCAGAGCACGCCCCCAGCTCTGCTCTTATACAGAATTGCACAGCTCCCCCGCCTCTTATTAAGAATCACAGTGCAGTGCACAGCTCCCCCAGCCTGCCTCTTATTACAGACATCACAGTGCAGAGTGCACAGCTCCCCCAGCTCTGCTCTGTATACAGGACATCACAGTGCAGATGCACAGCTCCCCCAGCTCTCCGTATTACAGACATCAGTGCAGATGCACAGCTCCCCAGCTCTGCCCTGTATTACAGGACATCACAGTGCAGAGTGCACTCCCCCAGCTCTGCTTTATACAGGACATCACAGTGCAGAGTGCACAGCTCCCCCAGCTCTGCCTCTGTATTACAGGACATCACAGTGCAGATGCACAGCTCCCCCAGCTCTGCCTCTGTATTACAGGACATCACAGTGCAGAGTGCACAGCTCCCCCAGCTCTGCCTCTGTATTACAGGACATCACAGTGCAGAGTGCACAGCTCCCCCAGCTCTGCCTCTGTATTACAGGACATCACAGTGCAGAGTGCACAGCTCCCCCAGCTCTGCCTCTGTATTACAGGACATCACAGTGCAGAGTGCACAGCTCCCCCAGCTCTGCCTCTGTATTACAGGACATCACAGTGCAGAGTGCACAGCTCCCCCAGCTCTGCCTCTGTATTACAGGACATCACAGTGCAGAGTGCACAGCTCCCCCAGCTCTGCTCTGTATTACAGGACATCACAGTGCAGAGTGCACAGCTCCCCCAGCTCTGCCTCTGTATTACAGGACATCACAGTGCAGAGTGCACAGCTCCCCCAGCTCTGCCTCTGTATTACAGGACATCACAGTGCAGAGTGCACAGCTCCCCCAGCTTGCTCTGTATTACAGACATCACAGTGCAGAGTGCACAGCTCCCCAGCTCTGCCTCTGTATTACAGGACATCACAGTGCAGAGTGCACAGCTCCCCCAGCTCTGCCTCTGTATTACAGGACATCACAGTGCAGAGTGCACAGCTCTCTATACAGACTCACAGTGCAGTCACAGTCCCCAGCTGCCTCTGTATTACAGGACATCACAGTGCAGAGTGCACAGCTCCCCCAGCTCTGCCTCTGTATTACAGGACCATCACAGTGCAGAGTGCACAGCTCCCCCAGCTCTGCCTCTGTATTACAGGACATCACAGTGCAGAGTGCACAGCTCCCCCAGCTCTGCCTCTGTATTACAGGACATCACAGTGCAGAGTGCACAGCTCCCCCAGCTCTGCTCTGTATTACAGGACATCACAGTGCAGAGTGCACAGCTCCCCCAGCTCTGCCTCTGTATTACAGGACATCACAGTGCAGAGTGCACAGCTCCCCTCTCTCGTATTACAGGACACAGTGCAATCACTCCCCCACTGCTTGTATTACAGACATCACAGTGCAGAGTGCACAGCTCCCCCAGCTCTGCACTGCGCTCCCCTCTGCCTCTGTATTACAGGACATCACAGTGCAGAGTGCACAGCTCCCCAGCTCTGCCTCTGTATTACAGGACATCACAGTGCAGTAGTGCACGCTCCCCCAGCTCTGCCCTGTATGACAGTGGACATCATCAACAGTGGCAGAGTGCACAGCTCCCCCAGCTCTGCCTCTATATTACAGGACATCACAGTGCAGAGTGCACTGCTCCCCCAGCTCTGCCTCTTATTCACAGGCATCACAGTGCAGAGTGCACAGCTCCCCAGCTCTGCCTCTATATTACAGGACATCACAGTGCAAGTGCACTGCTCCCCCAGCTCTGCCTCTATATTACAGGACATCACAGTGCAGAGTGCACGCTCCCCCAGCTCTGCCTCTATATTACAGACATTGCACTACAGCACAGTGCAAAGTGCACTGCTCCCCCACTCTACCCTATATTACAAGACATCACACTACAGCACAGTGCAAAGTGCACTGCTCCCCCAGCTCTGCCTCTATATTACAGGCACACTACAGCCAGTGCAGAGTGCACTGCTCCCACCTGCCTATTCACTATCATGTGAATACGACCAAGTTGGACGTGTCATAGATGATTAAACTGGAATGGCCTCCCCCTCTCTGGACGTCTGGATGCGAGCGTCAGCTGCTTGTGTTTTTAAGTAGCTCCACACTCCTGTCCTGACAGGGGGGAGGCCATTCAAAGTTAATCATGTGTGAAACGTCCAACCTAGTTGTATATCACACGGACAGTGTGATACCAGCCTTAGACGGACACTGGCATTATAAGACGGACCCCATTTAACATTAAAAAATATTTTTTTTCTCTTTTCCTTCACCAAACTTGGGGGTGCGTCTTATAATCAGGTGCGTCTTATAAAGCGAAAAATACGGTACTCGTTAGAGGATGTTCTATATATATATTATATATATTTATGCATACACAGACATAAAGACTGTGGAGCATTCATATATATGCTATCATTTTAAATATTCATCAAAAAATATTGTTCTGTTCCTTGATAGTATATCTTATTTGAACAAATAATTACTTTTAATAATAATACATCTTTATGGGCCTTTGTTTTTCTGGAGATTTTAACATTTATAGGTAGGATTTTATAAAAAGATAGACATGTCAATTTTATCATTCAGGCCATTTGCACCCTGAGCCTCAGTGGAAATAATCCACTTTGACTCAACTCGGACCAAATGTCTGTTATTGTCACCTTCTCTAGGAAGGGGATTAGGTTTCTCCACTCCCATAAATGATAATAAATCTGGATTCCCCCCATGTACATCCCTCATGTGTTGGATGAAACGTGGGCTTCCTTTACCAGATTTTATCGAGTTGTAATGCTCCCTGAAGCGATGAAAAAGAGGTCTGATAGTTTTTCCGATATAAAATTTTTTGCACGGGCAATGGATTGAATAAACAACCCCAGTTGTCCTGCAATTGATGTATGATTTTACCGGGTATATTGCACCATTTAGCTCTACATTTGCACCTGGTTTAAAAAATCTGCACCAAGGGCAATTTTTGCATTTGAAATTGCCCTTGATCGATAGTAGCCATGTGGTGGATTTTGCAGATTGTATGCGTCTTTTCACTATTACGTCCCCAATGTTTTTACTTCGTCTGTAGGTGGTTATGGTTATGGTGGAATTAAGCACGGAACTATCTGACTGTATTACGTGCCAGTGTTTCTTGATTGTGGAATTGATTAGGTCAAAAACTGGGCCGTATTTAAAATTAAAGAATTTTTTGGCTTTTTTATCGTTGTGAGATACTAGATCCATTTTTGTAGGTTTATCTAGTGAAACTAAATCTGCCTTTTTACGTGCTGTTTGTAAAAGTTTTTTTGGGTAGCCTCTTTGCTGAAAAGCTACTTGTAGCTCTTCAGATTGTTTGGTGTAACCACTCAGCGTATTAGTTATGCGTTTAACTCGCAGGAATTGGCTATATGGTAAGCCTGTCCTAGTGTGCAGGGGATGAGCACTATTATAATGTGAAAGTGCATTTGTTGCCGTTAGGGATGAGCGAGTCTACTCGCTAGGACTCGTTACTCGGCGATTCTTAAGGGACTCGCTGGACTCGGGAATCGGCGAGTCTTTTAGCGAATACTCGCTCAGTAACGAGTCCAAATCGGGCGTCGCTTTGCGGCCGGCGAGTCGGTTTGCGGCAGGCGGGCTGCTTCGCGGCTGGAGGAGGTAAGGTCAGCTTTGATAGCCCCCCCCCGCTTTTCAAGGCCGCCGGGCCCGACAGCACCCCCCCCCCCCCCGGTTCTCAAGGCTGCCTGGACCCGACAGCACCCCCCCCCGGTTCTCAAGGCTGCCTGGACCCGACAGCACCCCCCCCCCCGGTTTCTCAAGGCTGCCTGGACCCGACAGCCTCCCCCCCCCCCCCCCCCCCCCCGGTTCTCAAGGCTGCCTGGACCCGACAGCACCCCCCCCCCCCCCCCCCCTTCTCAACCAGGGCCGGGGATACCTAACTGCCACCCAGGGGAAGAGGCTCCAGCCAGCCCCTGAGTCCAATGCTCCGAATCCTAGCGAGTCTGCGATTCCGAGTCCTGTATTATCTATTCGGGACTCGCGAATCCATATTCCCTATTCTTTAACATTGGACTCGCTAGACTCGCCACGAGTACCGAGTCCTGGGCTCGGACTCGTGCGGGTCTAGCGATTCCGAGTAATTTAGGACTCGCTCATCCCTAGTTGCCGTCTTCTTTTTGTATACGGATCTCTGAATTTTACCCTCTGAAATCTCCAATCTGACATCAAGGAATTCTAGCGAGTTGCCCCCAAAGACTGAAGTAAAAAACATGTTAAAAGGATTATCCAAATTGAGGTAATTAATGAAAGAGTCAAATGTGGCTTTGTCTCCATCCCAAATTATCAAAATGTCATCCACAAACCTCAGAAAGTATTTTATGTGCTTCAGGAAAGGATTTTTTTCTGAATAAATCATTTCTCTCTCCAATATTGCAAAATATAGATTTGCTAAGGTACATGCAACAGGGGTACCGATAGCGGTACCAACCTGTTGCACGTACCATCTGTTCAAAAAAGTAAACGCATTGTGGACTAAAATGAACTCCAATGCATCACAGATGAAATCAGTGACCTGATTATCCACTTTTTTCTCAAGTAAAATGTGACGTATTACCTGCACTGCCTTTTTTTGTGGAATTTTAGTGTAAAGGCTTTCCACATCGATAGAAGTTAGATGAAAACCATCCTGCCACTCTACATTTATATAGCGCCATTAACTCCACAGCAATTTACATACAATTGCAACACTGTCCCCATTGGGGCTCACAATCTAAATATCTTGTCAGTATGTCTTTGAAATGTGTGAGGAAACCGGAGTGTTATCGTCTTATTTTCTTTCAGTGACCACCTCAATATCTTTCTACCATGTTGTACTGTCAAAATTTCCTTCCAAAACAATTAAGAATCTTTTGAGAGAATGGTCTAATGCTCTGATTTTACAATGGGGGTGTATTTCAGCAATTAAAATTACAATTCTTTCAATTCCCAAGAGGATCTTAAAGCTATACAACTAGCAACCTTGAGGTTTATACTGTAAGAGCTTAATAAGTAACAGAGAATTTCAATGTTCCATAAGTAGGTAGAAACACAGGTGGACTTGCAATTACTTTCCTTACTTTCCAAGGGATAGCCATGTGGTATGCTGTCCCCCCCTTTTGCAAAATGGACAGATGGGGAGTAACTTTTACTGGCTTCTACTCATCCGCATTGTAGTACACCAACCAGTAGACTCCACTGTCACATAAACTCTTTCTTAGAGGTTCGAGGAATTTTATGAGACACATCTAAAATATAAGCTTTTCAAAGTTGTGGCTTGGCTTCTCAATTCTTCCTTCTGGCATCCTTCCTTTTTTCACCCCCATTTAC